>CM029016.1:990000-1442500 GCA_016801055.1 Panax notoginseng | reverse complement strand
CATATATTAATTTGTATTAATAAAATCAAAAAATCTAATCAGTCATATTCAGTTGGGCACTAAGTAATCAAATAGTTTTTGGATATAAGAATATAAGAATCTGGTCACTGTAATCTAAATTAAATAAAATTTCACTATATATTTTCTGGATGTAGAATACAATCAGTAGATTGGATTTTCCTGGACTTCGAATTTGATCCGCAAAGGCAAGTTCAAAGTTATGTTATGATAAAGACACAGAACTATACCTTTTGTATCAGCAACATATTATATCTTTGGATTTTAATAAAAAAAATTATTCCGCCGCAATATAGAAAAAAGAAAAAGACACAAGGAACAATTATTTTTGTAACGATTTTTGACCCGAACATATTTGAGTCCAAGTATGAGTTTGTATTTTCAAATTTTAGGTGTCAAAGTTTGTTTTAATTTTTTTTGAAAATAATTAATATATTAAAATCATAATGTGTTAAAATGAGAAATGATCATGATGGTAAAATGAATTCAAATAATAATCCTATCAAATAAATAGCAAATTTCAAATAAAAAAGAAGGTTAATTGTATTTGTAGCAATAACTAGTGAACACAATAAATACTACTAAAATACAATCACAAAAAATTATGACTCGTCTCCCATGGTCTTGTTGTGCTAATCCAGTGATGCACAGGTCTGTGACCTACAATCTGACCTTGATTCGGCTTGAGTCCAGTCTGGTTAAAGTCAAGTTTGGTCAATTTCTAAATCAGGTCCGATCTGGAAGGCTTGAAAAGGTTGCCTTTTTTAGTACAGAAATCTGGTCTGAACCAGTCTAACCAAAAGTTCGACCTAGAATGTCTTGTGGCCTGAGTCCGGTCTGGGCTTGGTTTGGCTCAACAGGTTTGGCCTACTTTGTTGGCTAATTGTTGTTAGCTGTCGTGTCATTGACGAATAAAGCTTTATCATTCTCAGAGGTGGGGGGCACTAGAAAGAAAGTAAAGGGGGAGTAGTTGAGTTTTTTTTCTTTTTTGCTAAATTTAGTTAGAGTAGGTTTTTCAAATTAAGCAGACGTAGATTCAAATTAAGGAAAAAAGTCATGTAGTTGGTGGTGATGGAGTAGACTCAATGAAACTATGGAAGGTAGAGAATTTTAAATATGGGATTTATGGGAACGTATAGGAGAAGATAGGGAGGATTTCAAATTTAGGAATCAGATGTGAACTATTACTCTACGATCTTTAAGTCATGACTCTACGATCGTAGAGTCATTACTTAACAATCGTAGAGTCCATATATCATCTACGGCTAGGATTTGCTAGAATTTGGTTGTCTCGTCTCAACCCGAGAAGTCGAAATGGTACATAAGCTTAATGTCACATGTGACATGTTGGTCCTTGATCATGATAACCATCTATGGTAACACAATTGTATGGAGAGGAACAACTTCAAAGATCTCAAACTTCAATTATGGACAATCCCGAGATTCAATATCTCAAACTACAATAGGTGTTGGACCAACCTGACCCAAAGATTGGTCTGGCCTATAAGTCTCAACATGTCATATTTTTATGGGAAAAGTCTTGTCTGACCTAACTTGACCTGATAGACCCAAAAGCAAGGTCTGGCCTGACCTAGCAACGGCCAAGACCTGGCAGGCTCATACTGAAATAAATTAGGTCGATTTGTTGTGCACCTCTATGCTGAGTCAAGCGTCTTATGTTATATTTTCCTATAAATTACTTAGAATATGTTTATTGCTCTATTATCTCTCTCTTTGTAAAAGATATTCAAACCTAATAAATTTTAGTCTTTTGATTATTTAAAAAAAAAAAAAGGAAAGAGCAAGTGAAATTCTGAGAGAAGGCCTCTAAAAATCAGGTGAACCCTCTCAAGCCAAAAAGTTAAGAGTTTTGGATTAAAGAGAGAAAAGAGAAAAATAACAACTTTTGACGGAGTTAGAGACTCGTGAACCAACTCAGTTAAGTGTCAAAGCTAAAAAAGAAGAATAAAATATTTCTTTTAACGCTCCACCTTGGACGAATATAAATACAAATACAATAAATGTCGTAATCAATTTCAACAATTATTCAACTTCAATTTTAAGTAATCGTGACAATACATAAGCAAATACATATATATATATATATATATATATATATATATATGAGAAAATTTACATACACTTTTTATAACTTTCATTCTAAATATCAACTGAGATTAAAAGTTAGAAAACATATTTCAGATATTTTTATAAAAAACATATTTCGGATAAATTTTTTACAAAAATACCTTTAAAATCAACTAAAAGTCAATTATGTTGGTCAAAAAAGTCTCATTTTCATATATATATATATATATGTCCGGTTCCTGTAAGGGCTCTCTCACTTTGTTCAAATGCGAATTTTTTTTTTTTGGTTTTTTTTTTTTAAATAACTAAAAAAAAAGTTTAGTATTTTATGGAACTGAAATTTTTTCATAATACAGTGTTTAGGATGTGATTTGGATACGTATAACAAAACATGTTTGTACAGTCTGTGCAAACTGTACCACTATTTTTTAGTATAGGTATTCAAATCACGCCCAAAACATTATATTATGGAAAAATATCAGTTCCATAAAATATTAAATATTTTTTTTTAGTTCTTAAAAAAAAAAAAAAAAAGGTCCGCATTTTAACATAATAAGGGAGTCCTCACCTGATCGGCTCTGTATATATAGTGGTTAATAGAGCTGCACAAATGGGCACTCTTAAATGTATACAATCTATGATCGTAGAGTTAAGTCACTTTATGATCTGAGGATTCACTATATATTTTTTACGGTTGTAGATCGTGAATACTCTATTATCAGTTAATGACTATTATACGATCGTAGGGTGACTTAACTCTACGATCGTAGATTGTATAAATTTGAAACTTGTATATCTGTGTAATTCTATTTTTTCCATATTATATATATATATATATATATATATATATATATATATATATATATATATATCACAATAAAAATAAAAGGTGAAAGAGAGGTTCAACAAGAATAGAAGACAAATTCAGTCACATTACAAGGGAAGAACCAGGCCAAGACGGCAAAGACAACATTGCGAAGAAGAAAAGAATAAAATGAGGTGCAAGCTAAGTAGAGAAGAATGTTAGACTCCGGACTTCATTAACATTTTGTCGATTTGGGAGGGGGATATTCCTGATGGGTTAGCCTACTCCTACTCCTCCTGCTCACTATCAATAATAATTACGGTCGGTCGGTCTGTTGATATTCCTCTAATCTAATATTCTCTCCGTCTTAAATTATCTGCTGTTTTAACTAAAAAATTTTGTCCCATAATATCTATTTTTTTAAGATTTCAATGTATTTTTTCCATTTGTTTTTCAAGTTTGCCCCTTTACCCTAATTAATGATAGTCATTGCTATCATTCATGTCTCTCCTCTTTTTTAAGCATCTTTTCATATTCCCACCAATAAGGATTCATGCGCAGAAAACAAAAAAGTCAGCACATAAGGGTATTTTAGTATTTTTATCACACATATTGGTATGTGTGTGAAACTCTAGAAAAGCAGATAATTTGAGACGGAGGGAGTAATTCACAAGCCACCATCCACATTATAACTGGCAAAAGAGGCTCAAGCCCGCGGGTCGGGATTTGGACGGTAGTTTTTTAGCTTAGAAAAAATTGGGCCTTTTCGGCTCGTTCGTTTTTGGCCCGGCCCGGCCCGTTTGGGCCAAATCTAAAAAAGTAACAAAAAATATGCACAAAAGTGATCTCGGTCCGCCCGCCACGGGCCAGGCGTTGGGCTGAAGATTTTTGGCCCAGAAAAAATCAGGTCTTTTTGGCCCGCCTGTTTTTTGCCCGGCCCGCCCGTTTTTGGCCCGGCCCGCCACTCATCTGGCCCGTTTGGGCCGGGCCCGCCCGTTTGCCATGTCTAATCCACATAATAATTTACAATTTATTTCATATTTAATACTTCATCCGTTCCTAAAAGATTGTCGTTTATGATTTTTGTATATGGATTAAGAAAGTCATTTAATACTACCATTTAACAATTAAAATTTGTTTAAAATTTCATCACTACCCTTTTATGGAAGTTGAAAATTATTAATACAAGAAAAAAAATTTCTTGCGATAATGAGAGAAGGTTGGGGTAATATAAGAAAGTAAATAATTTATTCTCCTAAAAAGTTATAAACGACAAATATTTTGAAATAATTTTTTTTTTAAACGACAATATTTTAGGAACGGAAGGAGTAATATGTGGATCTCCCTTGTATTCTTCAAAATTTATGAATTTAAATACATCAGTATTTATTATCGTACAACTCTTTTAAATATATTTCTAATGAATTTTTTTAGTTTCCTTTATATTTATTATTTGTAGATTCGAAAGAAAAAAATATTTACTTAGTTTTTGATAATAATCCCTAAATATTAAATTTAAATTTTTATTTATCATCTTTTCAACTAATTTATTTCATTGATATTTTATAACAATTTTTTTCAACTAGAAATGTATTAAATAATTTCTAAATTGATGTGATTACTCCCTTCTAAAAAAGTAAATAAAGAGTACACCCTTCGGCCTTCGTACTAAAAGTAGATTAAAAAAAACTGTACTTCCTCTATTCTAAAAGAAAAAAATATATATACACAGCTGTGTAGTACACAGTCGTTTATGACGACGATTTTTTTGGGTTACGGCGACGGTTCAACTGTCGCCATAGATATTCTAGTCTATGGCGACGGGACCGTCGCTGTGGTTTAAAAAAATCGTCGCCATAATATGACTGTGTATATACATATAGCCCATTCTAAAATTATATATATATAATTCATTTTAAAATTAGAGTTATTTTTTTTAATTTTGCGACTTATCGACCTTTGTTTTTGGGACTGAACCTTATCCAGCAGAGGGAACATGGACTTGAGGTCCATTTATTGAGATAATAGTCTACCCCAAAACTGAGGAGGAGTTATCAGGTCAAGCGGCCCGATATATATAGTTGTACAGAACAAAGACGGAGTTGGGTGGGCCCAATGGGTTAGAGGTAAATAGCCCAACATACGATAAATACGATATCCAAAAGCCAATCTGATTCGCGCAAGGCTTATTAAATATTCAAATTTATGCTTTGCAATTTGCATGTCTTTTATCTCCTATAATTTTATTAGGGACAATTATATTTTCTAATACATTTTTAAAAATAATTACATCAATAGTGCATTCATAAAATATTTACAAACTAGTGCATATGCAATTTTTTATTTACAAAATTAGTGCATTCTTATCTCTTTAATTTAGTTGAGTGTTTTAATAAGTTGCAATTCAGTACTTTCTCTCTCCTCCCTTCTATTTGGCTCCGCCGAACTCCTTTCCATAACCATCGCAGCAAAGTTTTCCAAAACTTTATCTTCCAAAACATTAAAGGTTTGGTCCAACTGCACTGGCTCAAATGAAACTAGAAGTTGAAAGCTTGTTTCAAAATAAGTTGAAACACTCAAAACATTTAGTTGAGTGTTTATTTTCTTGTACTTAATTTATATATATTGCAACGCTCGATACTTGGGTGATACTGCTAAACTGAAGATTGCTAAGGGGGTTGTTGGATCTGTTGCAGACAAAGGTTCTATTTCTAGGTTTATCCCTTACACAATGCAAGCAGTGAGGCAGGGGTTCCAGGATCTTGGTGCTAGTTCTCTAAAAGCCTGACGTCCATGTCTGAATATGGAAATGATGATGAAGTAAGATGTGCTGGGTCTTGGGCTACAACATTGATTACCTTGATTAAAAGGCAGGCTTTGTTTGATAATTTTTTTAAAGTGCAGTTGGTAGCCAAACATTCATACAAATGTAACCAATTCAATGTTATTAGGTTACTAATTTATTTTAAATGTGATGCAGTTTGGTAACCAAACCGTCAAGCAATTGGTTGCCAAATTTTTTATACCAAAATAACCAAAGCTTTATAACAAGGTAACCAATCTAGCTCCACACCTGCAGTATAAATTGGTTACCTAGGTTTGAAAGTTTGGCAACCAACGGCTTGAAGGTTTGGCTACCAACTGCATTACATTCAAAATTAATTGGTAACTTAATAAAACTGAATTGGTTACCTTGGTATGAAGGTTTGGCTACCCACTGCTTGAAGGTTTGGCTAGCCTCACCTAAATCTACCCAATCAAATTCCTGAACCAACAACCCCACCATTTCTCTTTCCTCAAATCCCTTCCCCACCACCCCATTCTTTCTCTCCTCCACCACCTCCACCACTCCTTCCACCTCCCAACCCACCACCACCTTCGACCTCCTGCAAACCCACCTCGCCGCCCAAAACTTCCGGCAAGCCAACGAAGAAACCCGCCGCCTCCTAATTGCACTCGCCGGCGACACCGCCATCAAGCGCGGCTACAACTTTTTCTCTGAGGTCTATTACTGATTATGCTTCTTCTCGATTGCTCCTTTGTTACAGATTACAATGATCTATGAAGTTTCCTTTTTGTTCTTTGTCGGATTCGAAAATTGGCGACGTGATTTTTGAGCGTAAATTTGAGACATGATTTTTGAATTTTTTGGTTATTTGATAACTGCCAAATTAAGTGGAGTAATTTTCTCCTTGAATTAAGCGATTTGTTTTTTTGTTGGATTGGATACAATGACGTGTTTTGCACTATTATTGATATTATTATACATTATTGCACTGTTAATATAATTATTTAGTTGATGCACTTTTCTTGTAATTACTTTTTATTTGTTGTTTACTTATGTAAAGGACCCATTTTATTATTACTATGTCATACTAGTGAATTAAGAACTTACGTATTATTTTAAAATAGATACGAAACAAAAACATAAGTTCTTAATATTTACAAATTTCAAAAATAATGAGACTGAGGAAGTAAATATTTAATTTAATTTAATGCATAATTACCCAATTAACAAATATTAAACAAATAAATGTTTTAAATTCGGTAACTCGAAATGATCTTCTCAACTCGATAATTTAACTCTTTCAGATTTTAATTTCCAATTTTATCTAACAGACTTTTAATGTTTTTGTTTACTGAAGATAGAAACGAATATTGCGCGTGGAATGTAGACACAAATTTTGATTTATGATTTGATAACAATTAAATAAATTTATTTTTCACTGAACATTATTTTGCATACAAAAAAATATATATACACAACTGTGTAGTATACAGTTGTCTATGTTGACCTTTTTTTTGGGCTATAGCGACGGTTCACCTGACACTATAGCTATTTTGGTCTATGGCGATGGGTGAACAGTTGCTATAACCCAAAAAAATCGTCGTCATATGTGACTGTGTACTACACAGTTGTGTGTGTGTGTATATATATATATATATATATATATATATATATCAATTTTAATTAAAAATACATAAAAGTCGGTACAAATTATTATTCAAGACTTTTTTATTTGTATTGAAATGTAAGTAATTGACTCGTCAGTAGGTTCATCAGAACAAAATTTAGATCGATGACATTTCGCTAGATCTTAAAAAATATTTATTCATTTTGTTTTAAAATATCAAATACAAATTCACGACATAATAGAAAAACTAATTAACAAATTTAATAAAATGAACAAATCAAATACCGGCTAGTATTGTCTTAAAACAAAATTATACATTCACAATCTTTATTGATTTAAATACAACATTAAATGACACACATACCGCAAAATTCAAGATATACTGTATAACCCTGTTTTTATATGTGTATTCAAATTACACCTAAAATACTATATTTTGTAAAAATTCCTGTTGGAATAAATAATATACATTTTTTGGAGTCACAAGCAAAAAAATAATAAAAAAAAATCTACCTGTCCAGTTTCCTGTCCCATAAAGCTGTCCGGCAAGACTTATTGTATATGTATTGGCCTTAATACACACATCATCAAATACAATTAATAAAAAAAATTAGAAGAAAAATTAATCATATTTAACCTTAACCCTAAAATTAGTAATTTTTAAAAAGATACATAATAATTGAAGTTCTATTATAATTCTTACTAATCATATATTAATAAATTTTGCAATTATAAAAAAGTTTTTGCCGAAATAAACAAAGACATAGTAATCGATAAATACGCGACAATGTGATCCATCTCATTGCATAAATAGATAATCGTTAAAAATTGAAAGGTCAACAAATAAAAGCTACGTAAGCAATTTTTGTTGGTTGTTGTTGGAATATTCCTTGCTCATGCTATTATACCATCTTTATATTTTGGTTTTAGTCAACTGATGGATCGTGATAAATTGAGAAGAGGAGACGTGAGTATTATAGGTCGAAGTGGTTGAACCATTCCCCTGCAATCTCTTCGACTCTCAGCCACCTAATATTCAAATATTAAACAACTTTTGAATTGATCAATTTGTCAAGCCGGTTAATAAACTAAATGGGTTGGACCCTCCATAGGTACTCTATTTGAATATTCAAAATCCAACTGTTGGATAGTTATATATAAAAAATAATTAATTAGTCAAATAAAGGCTAAATCAAATGTTTAAAAAGTGATAATTTCGTATTGAGCTCAAATATAAATAGTCAAATGCTAACAAAATATATCGGTATCATGATGTATGCAAATCAAACCAGATAGTACGCACGACACATACGTTTCTAATCCACAAAATAAATAAAATCAAATCAAATACTTGGTCGACCCATACGTATTATGAACAAACATACTAAATAGTCAAAGCTCATACCCAGAGCAACATACAAAAGGATACGTCGTGGGCTGATCCTACCGTTACGGAAGATGTCATGGTGTCAAGAGAACATGTCGGTGGTACCCCCACAGCTCATGGGTGGTTAGCTCAAGTATACCCTAATTAAGGATCAAATTACAAAATGTAAGTCGAAAGATGTTCAAATCACTAGACTTACATGATCATCTAGCTCCAAATGATATCGAATTATTTAAATACAAACATATTTAATTATCCTAAGAAGATCAAAAATAACTTCGAATGTCAACGAAAATATGTAAATAAGATTATATACAAATAAAGCCTCAAAACTGTAAGACCCCAAATTATTAATAAATGAAATTTAATTTCCTCTATTTATTATTCTGAAATAGTAAGAGTTGATTTGATTAATGTGGTTAGTTATGGGTAAAATGCGCAAATATTTTAAATAAGCAAGTGGTTATAAAATATTCATTGTTGTCGGGGAATATTTGTTTGGTCGTGGAATATTCTTGTTGTCGGGGAATATTCGTACGACGGCGCAGCCTTGTGTGGGCCCCATAACAGAAAGCGATTGGATGAAGAAAACGACAAAAATAAGTTGTTTATAAATAACGGCGTAGTTGTTACCGTTAATACTGTTGGAATACCCGGTGGTTAAAACACGGTAATACGCGTAGCACACGGTATTGCACCAATTATTGATTCTTACGTAAGAAGGCACTACTCAATAATTGTTACAGTAATTACTGTTCAATATTATATTTTATTGATTCAATAATTGCTGCGTTGATATTTTATATTACTGTTGTTTCAATAATTGTCACTACGCAGTATTTTTTATTATCGGAGCAATAATTCATATTATCTGAATAATATTATTAGATAACATTATTGACAATGTCTAGAAAGTTCTGTCTAAGGAGAGGTTTGGTCATCTAATTGCGCGCCAGTAAGGAGAAATCCTTATTGGAAAGCCCCATCTTTCCTGGGAACGGCCTGGTTGCCAGTACTGTGGTTCTGTAATATTATTTGTGTATAATTAATTATTGATTTATATGATGAGGAAAATATTGATTTTATGTGGATATAGATGGAGAAAATTTTTAATGTGACAATTGTTGAAAATTAATATTTTATCTTTTTCTGATGAAATAATTCATTTAAATATATTATTTTAATAATATATTGATGATGATATTTTTACAATAAATGTGGGATATATGAGTATATGAGGAGGAAGAGTATTTTTGTGGCATTAAATGATTAACACATGTTTTGTGTGTTGGTGGACACAATTCTTGACCGAAAATTTATTATTGACTGTAAAATTGTCCGTTTATGGATTTCGGTCAATTTCTGTTTGGAATTTGGAAAAACTTTCTTCTGCAAAGTTGTAGAGAATTGAATTTCCTATAAAAACTCGCGAGATTCGAATTTTCTGATAAAATGGCTATTTATTATGAATTATTGAAGTTCTGAAGTTCCGAAATAATTAATTTTTGGAAGTTTTATTTATTATTTTGAAGAAAAACATTTTTTGGCATTTAAGTGGGCTAACATGTGATATAAATGGGCTGAGATCAGATGTGGGCTAAGAAAAATTTGATAAATATATTATTATTATATTAAATTTTCTGCTTTGGTGTTCTAAGCATTTTCCTATAAATAGGGTGCTTAGGTTAGAATTGAAATCACACCAGAAACACAAGTTTCTCTCTATTTCTCTCTCTATAACGAGCGTATTCTTGTGAGTATTTGATACTTTGAGTGTTGTTTTACGGTGTAAGTTTCCTTCAGCACTATATCTAGTATTCCAGTCAGAAGTACCGTCTTTCCGAGGTAAGGGATGTTATTTCTTCTTAAATGATATTATTTTCTTCAATATCATTATGCCAAAGTATTGATCTGAATTTTTATCAAATTTGAAACTTTTCGTGTCGAGGTTACTATTCACGAGTTACTATTCACCGAAAAATGAAATTTCCTTCTTTTCGTCCAAATATCTATCTTGGATACTAGCTTTGATTGTATCCATGTTTTGATCATTCTTGAATTTTACTTCACTATGATAAGGTATTTTTGGACATGGATAAATTGAAATACGAATCCTTAATATTTGTTATTTTGCTTCACTGGATTCGTTTTCTTTAAAATATTTTTCATCATCCTCAGTCTTAAATGATGATATAACTGAATATCTTTGGCCTGTAGTGCAAAGATGAATAATTTCTGATGAATATCTTTGGCCCGTAGTGCAAAGATGAACAGGTGTTGAGGTGAACATGACCAACTGATGGATATCTTTGGCCTGTAGTGCAAAGATGACTATTTGATTCAAGATATTTATTGATTGATGTTACAGGGATAAAATGTTGAAGATGGGCTTTTAAATTCATAGATAATCGTAGATTTCATTATCTACGTAACTTCTCTATGAATTATTATTTTCCGCTGCGAATAATGAATTAAAACTTGTTGTCTATTGTATTCTATTAAATTTTTCCCTGTTGAAGACTAACGATAATTTGTTGTATATTATCTTAGTCATAATATTCTTTACTGGGCTAGTTGAGCTCACCCTTTTCCTTGTTGTTCTATTTTCTTCTCAGGAGGCGAGAATGTAGCAGGTACTAGTCGGGGTATGGAATGAAGGTTCTAGGAAGTTGTTTTAGTAGTCCTCACCATTTTTTTTTGTAAAATATTGTTCCAATAATTGTAATGAGGACTTATTTGAGTGTGGATATTGTCTAAATGACAATATTTATATTTACACTCACAATTTTTATGTTGTATTAATAAAGTTGTAGTTGTTTCTGTACCATGTTATTAACGACTCAGAATTGGTGTTGTATACCTGTTTTGGGGGCGTCACGGTTGGTATCAGAACTTAGGGATATGATCTCTGGCGGAGATCGGGGAATAGGACTAGGAGGAGAGAGACGAGTAAATCCTTCGCTAGTGTGTCCTACCTAAGCTTATTTGTTGGTCGGTCATAATATAGGAATATTATGTGATTTGTTAATTTGTTAAATTAACCCTTGTTTTATGGCAGTATTTGAGAATGTCGACTGAGAATGTTAACAGTGGAGTAAATGAAATCGTGGAGACACATGTACTCACCAACGAGGAGAACGTGCAACAGGCTGGCAATGTTCCTCCTGTGAACAACACCAATGAGCAGACGATGAACGATGAGATGTTTAGAAGCTTTTTGCGGTTCATGCAAAACCAGACGAAGGAGATTCCTGTTCAAAATGTAGGAAGAAACAATGGCAACGCACAGCTGGTCACAGCTAAGCAGTTCAAAGAGTTGGGACCACCAGAATTCTGGGGAAAGCCGGATCCGATTAAGGCGGAGACGTGGGTCAAGCAAATTACCAAGATATTCGATGTCTTGGGATGCACGGAGGAACAGAAGGTTCCATTTGCCACCTTTATGTTCCGTGGCGAGGCATACTACTGGTGGGAATCTGTGAAGCGTACCCATCCAGCTGCACTCAGCATGTCTTGGGAGATATTTCAGAAGCTATTCAATGACAAGTACTTTCCTGAAAGTATTCGTCATATGAAGGAGGTAGAGTTTATTAGACTGGAGCAGAATAACATGATGGTGTCCCAGTACGAGGCGAAGTTTGCGGAGTTGTCCAGGTTTGCACCTCATTTGGTGGAGAATGAGGAACGTATGACACGGATGTTTCTGAGAGGTTTGAAACCTGGCATACGTCAATATCTCATTTCTCATAAATTTTCTCTCTATTCAGATGTTGTCAACATGGCTCAATTATTGGAGCGAGATAACGAGTACGGTCAACCGAGGGACCACAACCAGGATCATATCGGTGACAACAGTTATCAGAATAATGATAATCAGCGGAGAAAGAAAAATACAGACAAGAACGGCAACCACTCTGGTGGTAATCGTGGCTATGAAAATAGAAGAAGCGAGTCGGGAGGAGATTTTAAAAAGAGGAGATTCAACAATGACAATACGAAGACGTCAGCACCAGCAGCAACTGGTTCCAAGGGAGGAGAACGACCACCGGTCATATGCTATAAATGTGGAAAAGAGGGACATATCAGCCCAAACTGTCCACAACAGTTCAAGGTATGCTATAATTGTGGAAAGGAAGGACATATCGCTCGAGATTGTACGATAGCGAAACCAAGTTCAGCGGGGACGGTGACTCAAAAGGCTGCCCCAGAAAAGTCAAAGTCAACGGTTCCTGGAAGAGCGTTTGTCGTGACTGGTCAACATGCGAGGAACCCAAACGAGGTGATCACGGGTAAGCTAATCATAAATTCATGTGAAGTTTATACCTTACTAGATACCGGTGCTACCCATTCATTTATTTTTCCTACTTGTGCTCAACGTTTAAACTTGACTCCGGAGAAATTAGACTTTGATTTATCTGTGGAGACTCCGTTAGGGGAAACTTTCATCACATCCACTGTTTATAAATCTTGTTTGATCCAAGTTGGCACCATCACCTTACCTGTTGACCTTATCTCTTTAAAGATACTTGCATTTGACGTGATTTTAGGAATTGATTGGTTAACTACTCATCATGCCAAAATTGATTGTTATCGTAAGGTGGTTAGTTTTCATATTCCTAATCAACCTGTTGTTCGAATTCAAGCAACAAAGCCATTAAAATCAATCACTGTCATATCAAGTCATAAAGCCATTCGTTTATTGAAAAACGGATGTCAAGCTTTCCTAGCCCATGTTATGGATTTGAATAAAGACACGTCAAATTTGAATAATATTCCTGTTGTTAGTAACTTTCCTGACGTATTTCCTGAAGAACTTCCCGGTCTACCCCCGGAACGTGAAGTTGAATTCTTTATTGATCTTGAACCTGGTACAAAGCCCATTTCTAAAACCCCATATCGAATGGCTCCTATTGAACTTCAGGAGTTAAAAGTCCAACTACAAGAGTTGTTGGACATCGGTTTCATTCGTCCTAGTACATCTCCTTGGGGTGCTCCTGTTTTATTTGTAAAGAAGAAAGACGGGAGTATGCGACTTTGTATCGATTACCGGGAATTAAACCATGTCACCATCAAGAATAGGTATCCGCTACCTCGTATTGATGACCTGTTTGACCAGTTACAAGGAGCACAATTCTTTTCAAAAATCGATCTTCGTTCTGGATATCATCAGCTGAAGGTTAAAACTGAGGATATTCCGAAGACTGCCTTTAGAACTCGGTACGGGCATTATGAATTCTTAGTCATGTCTTTTGGATTGACTAATGCTCTTGCGGCTTTCATGGATATGATGAACCGAGTATTCAAGGATTATTTGGATCAGTTCGTTGTTGTCTTTATTGATGACATCCTCATATATTCTAAAAGCCGTGAAGATCATGAGCACCATTTGAAGCTGGTACTCCAAAGGCTGCGTGAAAACAAGCTATATGCTAAGTTGAAGAAATGCGAGTTCTGGCTTGAGGAAGTAGCATTCTTAGGGAACGTGGTGTCGAAACATGGAGTATCTGTGGACCCGGCGAAGATTGAAGCAATACAAAGCTGGGAGCAACCGAAGACGGTGACCGATGTACGTAGTTTTCTGGGCTTAGCTGGTTATTATCGGAGATTCGTAGAAGGGTTTTCTCGAATCGCTACCCCGTTAACTCAGTTGACTCGGAAGGATATCAAATTCGTATGGAACGAAGAATGCGAGAAGAGTTTCCAAGAGCTTAAGAGGAGACTCATTTCGGCACCTGTTCTGACAATACCATCTGGTTCGGATGGATTTGTTATCTACAGCGATGCTTCAGGCAAAGGGTTAGGATGTGTTCTCATGCAACGTGAGAAAGTCATAGCCTATGCCTCGCGACAACTTAAAGAATATGAGAGGAATTATCCTACTCATGATCTAGAGTTGGCAGCAGTCGTTTTCGCGCTAAAGATCTGGAGGCACTATCTATATGGGGAGAAAGTGGAGATATATTCAGACCATAAAAGCCTCAAATATTTCTTCACTCAGAAAGAACTCAACATGCGGCAACGATGTTGGCTCGAGCTGTTGAAAGATTACGACCACATTATTCAATACCATCCTGGAAAAGCAAACGTGGTAGCTGACGCGTTGAGTAGAAGATCATATGTAGGAACGAGTGCGATGATGACAAGTATACGTATAGAACCAACTTTAATCGATAAAGTTAAAGTTGCTCAAGCTACAGACCCGGAGCTGATGCGTATGAAGAAGAAAGTGCAAGAAGGTGCTATTCCAGAAGCAAGAATCGATGAAGAAGGAATACTTCGAGTCCACTCCAGACTTTGTGTTCCTAACGATTCTGATTTAAAGTACAAGATCATGATGGAGGCACACAATACACCATTTGCAATCCATCCTGGAAGTACTAAAATGTATCGTGATCTTCGACATACATTTTGGTGGAACAATATGAAGAGAGAGATTGCAAAGTTTATCTCGAGGTGTTTAACTTGTCAACGTGTAAAGGCGGAGCATCAAGTACCAAAGGGTCCATTGCAACCACTTGAGATTCCGAAATGGAAGTGGGAACACATTACCATGGATTTTGTTACGGGTCTTCCCACGGTTTCTCAAGGTATAAATGCTATTTGGGTTATAGTTGATAGATTAACCAAGTCTGCTCATTTCTTACCGATACGGGAGACTTATTCCCTTGAACGTCTTGCTAGTATGTACGTGAATGAGATTGTAAGGTTGCATGGCATGCCAGTATCCATAGTTTCGGATCGTGACCCAAGATTCACTTCAAGATTTTGGGTTAGCTTGCAAAAAGCTATGGACACGGATTTATGGTTCAGTTCGGCATACCATCCTCAAACGGACGGGCAATCAGAGAGGACTATTCAAACTCTTGAAGATTTATTAAGACTTTGTGTCCTAGATTTCAAAGGAAGTTGGGATAAGTACCTACCATTAGTGGAATTCTCCTACAACAACAGTTATCAGGCAAGTATAGGTGTGGCTCCCTTTGAAGTATTGTATGGACGAAAGTGTCGCTCTCCAGTATGTTGGGATGAGGTGGGAGAAGCAACATTGTTGGGACCAGAGTTGGTACGAATGACTACAGAGAAGATCCAAACGATTCGACAACGTATACAAACGGCACAGGATCGACAAAAGAGTTATGTGGATCTTCATCGAAAGGACGTTGAATTTGACATTGGGGATCATGTATTATTACGTGTAGCTCCATGGAAAGGAGTTACAAGATTTGGGAAGAGAGGAAAGCTCAATCCACGATTTATTGGTCCATTTCAAATTCTTGACCGAGTAGGAAATGTGGCCTATAGACTTGCGTTACCTCCAAGTATGTCTCGTGTTCATAATGTTTTTCATATATCTGTGCTTCGTAAATATGTGAAAGACCCGAACCATGTTATTGAGTTAGAACCGGACGAGATAGCTGAAGACTTAACGTACGAGGAGGTACTTGTTAAGATCATGGATAAGAAGGAGCATGTCCTACGCACGAAGGTCATACCACAAGTTAAAGTTTTGTGGAGAAACCATGCTATTGAGGAAATGACCTGGGAGTTGGAAACGGAAATGAAAGCGAGGTATCCTCATCTTTTCGAAATACCAGGTACGTATGTCAAT
This sequence comes from Panax notoginseng, assembly GCA_016801055.1. Classification (NCBI taxonomy): domain Eukaryota; kingdom Viridiplantae; phylum Streptophyta; class Magnoliopsida; order Apiales; family Araliaceae; genus Panax; species Panax notoginseng. The sequence goes on along the minus strand of CM029016.1, from coordinate 1,426,178 downwards.
TTCGAGGACGAAATTTCATAAGGAGGGGAGGTTGTAAGACCCCAAATTATTAATACATGAAATTTAATTTCCTCTATTTATTATTCTGAAATAGTAAGAGTTGATTTGATTAATGTGGTTAGTTATGGGTAAAATGCGCAAATATTTTAAATAAGCAAGTGGTTATAAAATATTCATTGTTGTCGGGGAATATTTGTTTGGTCGTGGAATATTCTTGTTGTCGGGGAATATTCGTACGACGGCGCAGCCTTGTGTGGGCCCCATAACAGAAAGCGATTGGATGAAGAAAACGACAAAAATAAGTTGTTTATAAATAACGGCGTAGTTGTTACCGTTAATACTGTTGGAATACCCGGTGGTTAAAACACGGTAATACGCGTAGCACACGGTATTGCACCAATTATTGATTCTTACGTAAGAAGGCACTACTCAATAATTGTTACAGTAATTACTGTTCAATATTATATTTTATTGATTCAATAATTGCTGCGTTGATATTTTATATTACTGTTGTTTCAATAATTGTCACTACGCAGTATTTTTTATTATCGGAGCAATAATTCATATTATCTGAATAATATTATTAGATAACATTATTGACAATGTCTAGAAAGTTCTGTCTAAGGAGAGGTTTGGTCATCTAATTGCGCGCCAGTAAGGAGAAATCTTTATTGGAAAGCCCCCTCTTTCCTGGGAACGGCCTGGTTGCCAGTATTGTGGTTCTGTAATATTATTTGTGTATAATTAATTATTGATTTATATGATGAGAAAAATATTGATTTTATGTGGATATAGATGGAGAAAATTTTTAATGTGACAATTGTTGAAAATTAATATTTTATCTTTTTCTGATGAAATAATTCATTTAAATATATTATTTTAATAATATATTGATAATGATATTTTTACAATGAATGTGAGATATATGAGTATATGAGGAGGAAGAGTATTTTTGTGGTATTAAATGATTAACACATGTTTTGTGTGTTGGTGGACACAATTCTTGACCGAAAATTTATTATTGACTGTAAAATTGCTCGTTTGTGGATTTCGGTCAATTTCTGTTTGGAATTTGAAAAAACTTTCTTCTGCAAAGTTGTAGAGAATTGAATTTCCTATAAAAACTCGCGAGATTCGAATTTTCTGATAAAAGGGCTATTTATTATGAATTATTGAAGTTCTGAAGTTCCGAAATAATTGATTTTTAGAAGTTTTATTTATTATTTTGAAGAAAAACGTTTTTTGGCATTTAAGTGGGCTAACATGTGATATAAATGGGCTGAGATCAGATGTGGGCTAAGGAAAATTTGATAAATATATTATTATTATATTAAATTTTCTGCTTTGGTGTTCTAAGCATTTTCCTATAAATAGGGTGCTTAGGTTAGAATTGAAATCACACCAGAAACACAAGTTTCTCTCTATTTCTCTCTCTATAACGAGCGTATTCTTGTGAGTATTTGATACTTTGAGTGTTGCTTTACGGTGCAAGTTTCCTTCAGCACTATATCTAGTATTCCAGTCAGAAGTACCGTCTTTCCGAGGTAAGGGATGTTATTTCTTCTTAAATGATATTATTTTCTTCAATATCATTATGCCGAAGTATTGATCTGAATTTTTATCAAATTTAGAACTTTTCATGTCGGGGTTACTATTCACGAGTTACTATTCACGAGTTACTATTCACCGAAAAATGAAATTTCCTTTTTTTCGTCCAAATATCTATCCTGGATACTAGCTTTGATTGTATCCATGTTTTGATCATTCTTGAATTTTACTTCACTATGATAAGGTATTTTTGGACATGGATAAATTAAAATACGAATCCTTAATATTTGTTATTTTGCTTCACTGGATTCGTTTTCTTTAAAATATTTTTCATCATCCTCAGTCTTAAATGATGATATAACTGAATATCTTTGGCCTGTAGTGCAAAGATGAATAATTTTTGATGAATATCTTTGGCCCGTAGTGCAAAGATGAACAGGTGTTGAGGTGAACATGACCAACTGATGGATATCTTTGGCCTGTAGTGCAAAGATGACTATTTGATTTAAGATATTTATTGATTGATGTTACAGGGATAAAATGTTGAAGATGGGCTTTTAAATTCATAGATAATCGTAGATTTCATTCTCTACGTAACTTCTCTATGAATTATTATTTTCCGTTGCGAATAATGAATTAAAACTTGTTGTCTATTGTATTCTATTAAATTTTTCCCTGTTGAAGACTAACGATAATTTGTTGTATATTATCTTAGTCATAATATTCTTTACTGAGCTAGTTGAGCTCACCCTTTTCCTTGTTGTTCTATTTTCTTCTCAGGAGGCGAGAATGTAGCAGGTACTAGTCGGGGTATGGAATGAAGGTTCTAGGAAGTTGTTTTAGTAGTCCTCACCATTTTTTTTGTAAAATATTGTTCCAATAATTGTAATGAGGACTTATTTGAGTGTGGATATTGTCTAAATGACAATATTTGTATTTACACTCACAGTTTTTATGTTATATTAATAAAGTTGTAGTTGTTTCTGTACCATGTTATTGACGACTCAGAATTGTTGTTGTATACCTGTTTTGGGGGCGTCACAAAAACACAATTGTCCAAATTAAGAATTATTACATAACTAATATATAATATAACAACAATTAAGAAACGAAGTACGAAATCTGCACCTGATAATCAAATCCACGTATAGTGCGCTCCACAAAATCTTAACCTACGATGCCGATATCAAATGCAAAATCTTAATCACAACCTAAACATATTAATCATAAATTAAATATACAATTCAAACTAATAATTCCAAAACACTTTTAACCTATTTAAGGTGTCTTTATTTATTTGTCTTAAATCATTTATTAATACCCAAAGTATAAAAATTAATAGGAAAAATCTAGAAATCTTAAAACCCTACTATGGCAAATTATTGTTAAGACCTTAGTCCATTGTATCGATCATATCAATATGATTTTATAATTGTTTTTCAAATTAATTAATTTAAGCATAAATTAAATTTTAAATACTCCAATTTACCCTCAAGAATCACTCAAATTGGATTTAAAATCATTAAGGTATGCATTTTTAAATATTAGGACTTTTTGCTGAAAATTCTACTACAAAAATTTCAAATCAACCCTTTCTTAAAATTTATAACAAATCATACATTAATATTTAATAGTTCAAAATTGACGAATATATTCTCAACTTATATGTATAACATATCTAAAAATTATAACTATCCAACGGATTAAGAGATATAACCCATAAAATATACTTTTAAAAATATTGATATATTTTCTTATTTTAATTTTTACATTTAGTTGATTTTATTTATATTAATCCATCTCATCTTTCCAATTATCATGACTTCTAATTCCATGTATCTATTTTGATTAAAAATATTCTCTAATTTAAAAACCCTTATAAGTAAACAAAAAATCAAAATACAAAATAATATTTACATTCATTGTTCGTCTTTCTTTAACATGCAACAATAAATAATCTGACTTTCGTGTGTTCTAGAGTTTTCAAAATCTTTTCATGTATTCACGAAAATTATAACTCTCGAAATACACGAAATAGGGTCAAGAATCACTCAATTTGGAGTTAATATTACTAAGTTACCAAATTTCAAAATTAGGGTTAAAAACAGTGACGAGAATCAGAGCATGTTGCGATTTTCATCAATTTAAGACATGAAAATGATGTTAAATAGCTTTTCTTCTCTCTACACAATTAACGTAGAGGACGAAAAACTATAGGAACATATTTTAGATTCACTCAATTCCGATATCGGATAAATTAACTATGATTTTTCTAAGGGGACAGCAGTATACAAAGAAATTTAAGGCAAAAATTTAATATAGAATAGGAAAATAATTAGGATTACATATAACACTATTTAAATACTCCATCCGTCCCATGATAAAAGTCCTTATTACTAGTTTAGGTAGTCCTATGTTAAATGTCTATTTTTTTTAATAACCAAACTTTTATATATTTTTTCCTATTATGCCCGTAACATTAAATATCTCATACTTTTCTTATTCTAATTATCTCTCCATATTTAATAAGTATGGAGAGATAATATTTTGAATTGAATAGCTAGAAAGTCTCTCTCTCATTTACATTGAAAATAATTAATGACATATTATTATGGGCAATTTTGTCATTTCATTCCTGTTCTTAATATATGTGAAAAGTCTACCAGAATTTTTATCTTGGGACGGAAGGAGCATAACAAGTAACAATAGGAGTTACCAAAATCCTAATGAACTTCTTAATTTTAATAAAATCTATTATTTAATTATTTATTAAAAGAATTTATTTTTTCAAACAAAATATATAAAAAAATAATTAGCAACTTACCAACTCCAATTCAATTATAATTTTAAGAAAAATCAAATTAATATTTAATTATTAATAAAATTCTGGGTTTATTACTCCCGCAATTGCACTCGAGCCGATCATACATCACAAGTCGCAACACTTTTAAAGTTTCAAGTCAAAAATGTCCAGTGATCCGAGTCCACCAAGCTCAGCGCCCGCCAGCCGCCTCTTATTTTTTTTTATTTTCTTTACCAATCAGCGCTCGCCACTGTTGACCCTCCTTCTCTTTCCTCTTTTCCCTGCCAACATCACCACTCCACAACACTACCATCCAAAATTTTTTCAATCTCACTCCAAATATTTTACTCCATTTTTATACCTTTCTAAAGAAAAAAAATACCCACATGTATTGTAATTCCATTTGAATATTTGCAGCATTTGTTTTACTTAGCCGCCTGTCTCCATTTTTTCCACAAGTAATGGGACAAACAGTTTATATACCCAATATAAAACTCCCTCTAGACACCCATAATCCAATTCTTTCTGTTCATTCAATTGAACTCAAATTGCTACCGCCTACCATTCTTTCTCTTTGTAGCTCTTCAATGGAGGATTGTGCGGGATCCATTGAAGTGTCGCCAATCAATGGCTACAAACTCCTCTTTAAGGCTGCCACTATGATACCCATTTCCCACTATTTATTGGGATTTTTGTGTGTATCCATTGTTTTTTTGTACAATTTTTTGGAGTTTCATTTTATTGAAGATTTTTTATATGGTGGGAGTCTGGTGAAACTTACTTATGATTCCGGTTCGGAGCTTTACCAAGCTGTTGTTTCCAAGTGTCACCTTCTTCACGGCAGGTATAATTTTCTTGTTATATTTAGGGGCTAATATGTAATGTACATTGTGAATCACTAATTGTGCATTTGTGCTTATATTATGAATGTGCTATTTACGAGTATATTGGTTATTGAGCAGGTACTTGGCAACACCGTGGCTTGCAAGTCCGCACCTTCAAACCACACTATTGGAGTATGTTGGGAGCCCTCCTGCTTTCAGCTACAAAAGGTACTTCATATCATAAATCGTGTGTATACGGGAGCATATGGTTATAACTAAGTACTATTTTAGCATTTGATATTTATTTAAAATTTCTAATTAAATTATCTATATTGAATGTAGAATAGTTTATAATGAGAAGAAATTAATATGGCTTAAACTTCATAGAAGGAATGTAAAGGATAGACATTTGACACTGTTTGAAAAAAAAGGACCTAGTTAGAAATGATGAACATGAACCTAATGAAATAGTGATTCAGTTATAAACCAACTTATGTACAAGTAGGTAGAGAATATATGGTAAAAACTCCACATTCATAATATATCATTGAAGGAGAAGTTGATTGTTTAGAAACCAATTCAGTAAAAGTACCATGATACAAATAACCATTATTGTGATTTATTTTACAAACTGGACCAAGTCCAATTAGCTATAAAAGCAATTAGCCCAACGCACCAAATTTGCTCGAAGGCTACAACATATTTGCCTGAAGGCCTCACCCAAAGGCTAAAACTTTGCCACATTAGGCACTTCCTAATCGGGTTGTTCATTCGCTAGATCATGATAGAGAATTCACGTCAACCAAGCCTGTAAAAAAGGCTGAAATACAAGAATAAAGTGGAACACTATGATTCAAGGACAATGAGATAGCTCACAACATATCTTAGGGAATGAGTAAAGTGTGCGCGATAGATCATGGTCAACCAGATGCTTTTATTATGTTCAAACTGACAAATGTCAGTGTCTTGATTTTATAGTAGGTTTTGTCCTGATGCTATTAGTTGAAACTTTAGGCTTACTTATGAAGAACTCTGACAATAAATGTTGGTTTCTTGCAACATACTTTCACTTTGTGTGGTGATTTTTTTGCAGACTAATGAAACTATGTTATAATTTGAAATGAGAAACTAGTTGCAACGCAATAGGAGAAATATAAGAAATTGATGTGGGTCATAGTATAATGTTGGCCACTAGGAGATTACCAAGTGCTTGAAACTTCAGATTTCTTGGATTAGGGCCAAGGGGCATAGAAGAGGATTGAAGCCATTTCTAAAGGAAGCATAGACTGGGTTCAGTGACTATGAACTGCTTTTGGAGTTTATATCATCTCTGGAGTACCATTTATTGGAAAAGCTTTAGCTATTGGAGAATGTGCCAAAAGATAATATATTAAGCTTTTAGCTTCCTCCCTTGCGAGCCATAACCTTGGGAGATAACAAGGACAACCATAATTTATCGAAGATATTGGATTATTTTTTTTCAATTTCCTAATGAAAGCCAAAAAAAAATAAAAAATAAAAAAGAAACATGGAAGAATTCGGAAGCAGGTTATTATATGCAGGGAAGACTAATATATTCCTTTGCATGCAATAATTAGGTTACTTATGGTGACAGTGTTGTTACTTTTTGAGAGGTCTAAAATGCCCTGATCTGAGATTAAGTGAAGGTATGGCTTAGACAAATGGAAAAATGGATTATTGTGCAAATTTTGTTGATTGGGAAGGTATGTGGCTACGTGACATTCATTTTTACTTGGTAGGGATATTAGATACAGAAAACTGCCTTGTCCAGAAAAGAACAATTATTGCAGAAGAAAAGATATGAAGTCCAGAGGAGTGATTTCAACATGACTGGATCAATGCTTGTCCATGAAAGGAAATATGTGCCTCTAATTAGTCTGAAAAAGAGTGTCGAGGATGATTTATCCAGATTATTATGTGGAGTTCTATGATGTTGATCATTTCTATTGCTTTGAGCACTTTGTCATTGACTTTGAAGCATCTCAAGTGGTGGAAAAAACTTGATCATTTTCACAATAGTGAGCAACTATTGTCAATAGTTCTTTTCCATGAATCCATGTGCTCAGAATTTAGTGGTAGAGGCATCAAGCAGAAGGGTTTTTTGCAATCTACAATTCCAACTTGTGCATAATGTTTCTTCCGTGACTTCTACGCTCTTTCTCCCAGTGTTCTAAAACTCGTTAGGCGGACCTAGGTGGGGGAGGGAGCACCTAGGCCGCCTAAGCAGTGCTTAGACGTTTCTTTAGGCGGACTAGGCGTTTTCTTAGGCGGTCTTATTTATTTATTTTCCTATGATATATATTTGTTATATTATACAAAACATATAGTAGATGTATTTTTTTTAAATTTTGCATGAAATATTACCAAAAAAAAAATAATTTTTTAATGCTTATCAAATTCATTATAAGTATTGTAGAGTTTGAAAGTAGAGGTTTGATTCTGCTTGAGTGGGGGCTCCTGACCAAATCAAGGCTGTAGAGGATTGCCTAGCGCCTAGGCGGGGATTAATCGGACCTAGGCAGAAATTTTTAGAACACTTTTTCCAACTTGGGAAGAGTTCAACTATAGGTTTCAGGATGAAGCAATGAAATCTAGGTTATCTTATTCTCAGCCCTCCAATTACAATAATTACTTTAGTTGCTGATCCAAGTTTTCAATTTAAATGTTTTTATTTTAGTTTCTATTTCTGTACTTTTTTTGGTATGTAGGAGGACCTAACCCCAATAACTAACTAGGTATAGATTAATTTAGTGGTAGTAATTTTGCAGTCCAATAAGTTTTGATAGTGGTACTTTAGTCTTTGCCCTGTTGTTTGAATGGTAATGTGAATCATTTAAGTTAAATTATTTAGTTTTACTAATTCCTAAGCTGAAAAGTGGTCTTATGTTGAACTGATTTATGGGCTGAGATTATGAATCTATCCCTATAACCGAGACTCTTATAAAGAATTACTCGGAGATTGCAACAAACAGTTTATGGGAAATTATAAACAGTTTATCTCTTAGGGATTGCTAAAGGTGCAGTGTTGGTCCCTGATAATTGTTTTTATCTACTTTTTTCTCTTTTCTTTCTTCATACATCTCTCTCTCTCCCAGCCCCTCACTCCCCCCACCCGCGCGCTCCCCCCCAGCATGTATATTGTAATTGATTTGTGTTATTGCTATATATTTCTGAAAAGTTGACATAAAACTTGACCTTCTCTTTTCCTAACAAATTCGTATGTTTTTACAGAGAGATATTTCATTCATCTGACGGTGGAACTTTTGCTCTGGATTGGCTAATGAGTTCAGATGGTACTGCTAGACTTTATTTCATGCCAGTGTTGTTCTTACTTAATTGGGTAGAAATTATGCGAGTATATTTCTAACTATGTCATAGGGACTCGGGATCCCTAGAAGTTCCCATAGAACATTTTTCAGTATTTCTCACTATTTTGATGTGTCTAATAGTGACACCTATTTGTGTCCTATCAACACGAGTACTTTTGGAAAAATGAAGAGTCCATGTAACACAAATTTCTTAAGCAAATATAGCTCTATCCATAATCACTCTGATTTTTCTACTCCCTCAGATAGCTTGTCTGCGTTAGGTTTTTACTCCTACACAAAAAAGGTTAAATAGAGAAGCAAAGGAAAGGATGATATAAACGGAATGAAGGATTCCTGATAATTAATTGACTGAAATGCCTACACCTTCAACTTTCAAGTCTTCATCTTTCCTTTATTTTTCAGTTTTTAGCACGTCTTTTGGAGGCAACTTTCAAGCATTTTGTTACATCACACATAAGTTCATTGACTCCTTTTTCCTACAAGACCTCTCCTATAAATAGAGAGAGATCTTGAAGCATGTTCTTCAAGTTCCTATGAATTCCTCTCCTGTGAGGAGACCCTGCTCAAGAAATTTTATAGTAGTAATATTCTTTGTTATATGTATATAACCAAGAATAAAGTAAGAAAGAAGAAAATTAAAGAAAAAACTGTTTAGACACAGTATTTTGGTCTCCTTATTCATGTTTGCATTTAATATGCAGTATTACCACGTTCAGCAGACAAGAATAATGTCATTTCAAAGAATGATACGACCCCAATTGTGGTAGTGGTTCCGGGACTCACAAGTGATTCTTCTGCTGCTGTAAGTTGTAAAACTGAAATATGTAGACCAATTTTATTTAGATTAAAGTGTTTATGGTGATGCTTTACAGATTATTTTTATATAGGTTATTACTTTTATTAACTCATGACTGGCCAACATTTTTTCATAGTTTAAGCTTTTAGAGAAGTTGGTAACTTAACATGGTTTTAGAGCTCTGTTTTTGAAAGGTGTTTGGTTAGATCCTCTTGTAAATCCCTTTAACTAATAGCTTAAGCTTTTAGAGCAATATATGTTTTAACTTTCATGTAATGAAATCCTTACCCTCCAATGCTATATGGTTACACATATACTGGACTTAATAGAATTGATCCATGGATTTAGGCTTTTAGTACTTACTAAATTTTAGAAAGGTATAACACAAGTTATAATTAGTTATCCAGGTTCTCTATAATTTTGTAATGTTGACTTGTTTCTTGTATGCAAGGGTAACGTGGTCTTGGTTCTTTTGTCAAATGTATTGCAGTATGTAAAATTTCTCTCCTTCAATATGGCAAAGCGTGGATGGAATGTTGTGGTATGCAATCACCGAGGAATGGGCGGCGTTCCATTCACTGTGAGTTATTCTCAATTCTTAGTTATAAAGATTCATCATCATGCACTTGAGATATTGGAGAAGATTTAATCAATATATAGAGAGTTTTGTATTTCTATCTTCTTCAAAGTCATAAGACAAGTTTAGCACCAACAATTTGGCTTTAATACGCTCTCTTCTTCATGATACTATATCTAATAAGTTCAGGAAGCAACCTACAAATCTTTTCATTTAGGTTCTGGGTAAAATTGAGTTCGGTGACAAGTGTAACATGTTTGTTACATATGATGATGGTCTTTAACTAAGGGAATGTTTTTGGCTTCACTTTATATTCTTAATAAAAAAAGAATTGTTTATGACTATAAATGTTTACAGTTCATCCCAGTTTTAAATTGTAATGGATTTTTTTTAAATATATTTTATGCAGTCTAGTTACTTTTACAATGCTGGAAAGACGAAGGATATACGAGACATCATTAATTATCTCCGAGATGGATACCCTGAGGCTCCGCTATTTCTTGTTGGAACTAGTATCGGTGCAAACATTGTGGTACATTGACTGATCTACTTTTCATTTTTCAGCCTTATGGAAGTATCGAGAATAGTAACTCAAATATTTTGAGTATGGTTGAAGATAGTTTAAATATATTCTGTTCTTGAAAGCTCTTACACTGAAAGTACTCATTATACCTCTGTCCACAAATGAGAAGGGTAATGCACGACTCAGATTACTACAAGAATTATTATTCCATTACAAAACTTCTATACAAGCTCACACTATATATACAATAGGTACACAGTGATAACATGTCACAAGTAAGCTCTCACTACTGAACATCCTTCCCCCCTTATTTAATGAATAAGACTTAACAATTTCTATGTCATTTCTTTATATGAATATGTTGCTTAAACTGGCTTTTAGTGGATAATCCACAGCTCCATCCTAGTATAACATCCATAAGTTCAATACCACTATGCGATTTCTTATAGTTTGATGTTAATAATTTTCATTGGTCACCAAGTGTAAAATATAGATTGTTGATTAGATATTTCTAATTTAAATTATTTCCATCAGGGAAAGTATCTTGGAGAAGATGGAGAGAATTGTCCTGTCGCTGGTGCTGCTGTTATATGCTCTCCATGGGACCTTTTGGTTAGTTTTTTAACTTAAATGAATCTTAGAAGCAATATTTCAACTTTCTAGGGTAGATATTTTCAAAAAGTGGTGCAATAAGACAAAAGTACACAAGTGATGCTAAAACCAGAATTCTGACCACTTCACATAGATTTGGGTATTTTTTCTGCTATTGGGTAGCTTCATTGATACCAAACGGTCGAAACATCTTCTTCTTTTTATGTATGCATTTCAGGGTTTTTGTGATTTTATGTAGCCTTCTAAAAAAGGAGAAACGTTCACAAGGTTGATGTGTCCGACACAACAAAACATCATGGACATTCTGAGCTACTTGTCCAACACTTTTTTGTTTTATATGTCGACATTGAAAATAAAAAATTCTTCAAGTCGAGTCTCGAGAGTGACTCTTGGTACAGAATGTGTCCAAAGAAATTCCAAGATATAATGTTATTATTTTTTTTATAAAAAAGAAAATTTTATTAGAAAATTCATAGATTACAATGTGATAAGAGGACTTGAAATCGTCCTAAACTTAAAAAAGGGGGGAAAACACAAAAAATAAAGCATTAGAAAAAGGCTGTCCTTCTCTCCCTCAGCAAATCTGAACATGAAATATAATGCAATATTATTATTTTTATTTTAGCATGTCTAGAAAGGTTAAATGTCAGGGGAAAAAAAGCACATGTTGTATTATTCAGTGCTTAGTAATTTATTCGTAGTTTTCTTGCCCAATGGCCAATACTACTACATCTGTCCTTCAAAAATTGCCACAATTGAGTTCTATTTTTGTATTTAAATGATATTCATATTTCACTCTTTCGTACATCAGGGTAATATTAGGGCAAAAATACTACTCTTTAATGGGACCTACTCTTAAGTACAAACAGATATGTCTATGTAATAGTAGCTTAAGGATAATATTGGGAATTGATTTATAAACTATAATCTTGGTTTCAAAACTGAAATCCTTAATTTTCCTGAAATCACTAAATGTGACAACTTCTGTTCTCGTAAGGAGTATATATCTTCCAAGTCTAGCTGCTCGTTTGACATGTAGCATGTGTACATTTCCCGAAAAAGTTGTCCTAAAAGTTGTGCTCATAGTTCAATGTAATATTCTTTTCAAACTCTTTTACTTCTTTCCCAGATTGGTGCCAGAGCCTTAAGACGGAGACTTGTGCAAAGAGTATATGACAGAGTTCTCGCTATTGGTCTTCAAAGTTATGCACGATTGTATGTCTGGAGAACCTTGTATACTAAAACACGTTTGTGGATTTCATGCAATAGTTAGCTAGATTCATTTAACTAAGTCTAACTTGTTTATTACAGAAATCAGGCCCATTATACTAAACATGGTGATTGGGAAGGCATCTTAAAGGTTGGCTTCTTCTCTGGAACTGATTATATTACAAATATTTTGGACTGAGTCAATATGATTGTAAAGTTAACAAGTTACTTGGGCATATAAAATTTTTAAGTGTAGTCCTATCCAACTTGATGCACTTTTTTAGGAAAAGATCGCATTCTTGACATATTTCGATTTGGTTACTATTATATCTTCAGGACATATAGTTATTGAAGTCATGTGCAAAAACCAACAAGGTCAAAGAGTTGGAATTCTTAGGTTTTAAAGTATGATAATACATTGTTAGTCACTAATAGCATAAGCTTTTATTATGTCATGTTCATTTGCCAATGAACTTTCTTTTGCTCAAAGCAATGGAACAGAGATGGTGAACCAAGAATAAATTGTCAATATTTTTCACATTGGAATTTGAAGGCTTTGATGACTTGCATAAAATATAGGCACAATCCACATTTCAGTACTGACTAAGGTTTTGTGTTTGGTTGCTCCCTTGTGCTTCTAAAGTCACAAACTATTCGGGATTTTGATAAATATGCCACCTGCGTTGTAGACAACATTGAGGTATTAAGCTCTCTCTCTCTCTCTCTCTCACTCACTCTCTCTCACACACACACACACTCACACTGTTACTTTCCACCTCCAAGTACTGATAACATTTTGCTTCCTCAAGACTGTGGATACTTACTACAGGTGGTCTAGCTCTGCTTCTTATGTGAAAGGTGTGTCAGTCCCACTACTCTGTATAAGTTCTATGGATGATCCAGTTTGTACTGCGGAAGCCATACCTTGGGATGAATGCAGGTAAAGCTACTCTGCTTTAAGTCACCTACCACATACTCATTCCCACTCTCTCACCTTTCTTTTACAATTATAGTACCTGATCTAATACTAATCTTCCCACACAGAGCAAATAAAAACGTTGTTCTGGCTACAACAAAACATGGTGGACATCTGGGGTATTTTGAAGGAGTAACAGCATCTAGCTTGTGGTACTCTATCTAACATTCCCTTAATATTCCACTCAGTATCCAACAGCATTCAAAAATGCTCTACTGATAGCTGTAAAAACATATTATAATCAGCTTGGTTAGAGATATTTATTTTCTTGATTTGGGCATGTCTTTATTAATGTTAAGGTAACATGTGAATTGATAGTCTCACATCGGTTTTCTATTTCTACACTGAAAGCCTGGGGAGTCCATAACGAAATACACCTGTTGAACCTAATTTGACCCAAAAGTTTAATCTGATAGTTCTCGAGCCCAACCTTGTATATTAATTATTAAGCCTCCAAGTCTCCAACTTCACGCTCAAACACCCATGTTGGACTAGAAAATCTTATTTCGCTTTTAATTGTAAGTTTAAAGAGAACTGCAAGTATCCGCTATTCAATACTAATAGCTAGAGCTGAAACTTGGTTTAGAAGCTAGGTAGCCCATTGGTTATGATTGTTTTCACAATCATATGCATGATTATTTTTTGTTTATTAAATATTATCACATTGAAAGCTTATTTTATTGTCATGGACTAGTGGTTTTTATCACACTTGTTTCTTTTGCAGGTGGGTGAGGGCGGTTAATGAATTCTTTGGTGTTCTTCATTCTAGTCCTCTTATGCATAAACAAAAGAAGGTGCAAATCATATTCAAAACTGTTTGTTTGCCTGTTTCAATAATATAGTATATTAGCAAGCTCATTTGGTCTTGGCTGTTACTAGACTCCGGTCACTAAATACTCACCAAACAATGGAGCTATACAAGAGTCTAGTAGTTCAGTTCAGTTCCCATATCTTTTGGTTAGCTAGTTTACAGAAACATAAACCCTTTATCAGAATGTGGAATCATTTTACTAAACACAACTCGTATTCAGTCAAGTTTAGACCTAGGAAAGAGATATAGTCACCAGGGTCGGTTTGATTTTTATTTGCTGTGAAATGCCGAAAATTATATTTTGTTGTCATTTCTGTATTTACTCATATTGTCCATTGATATTTTTGCAGACACAAAGTCAGGGACAGTGTTACCCAAAGGAATCCCTGATTGACCAGAGTCCGTATAGTAGTGTCACCTATGGAGTGGTGGAAGAACCATCTGAAGGGATCATAACTCGAAATGGGAAGACTTGCGAAATGGTTCCAGTTGCAGAACAACTTGAACTTCCAAGTAAAAATTAGTCAAAAATGAAACATCCATCGAACCCACTAAAGAAGGGAAAAGAGTATGTAGCAGTTAGGTTTTTTTATTGTTTATCTGTGGCTTATGCAGGCCGGGGGAGATAGGAATGCAGGAAGTTGGTCAATATACTAGCTTTCATGTGTCCTTTTGATGACTCATTGGAGTCATTTTGTTGTTGCATCTTAACTGATGAAGAAATAAAAGTGCCCATATATATCATACGTTTATCTCGGTTAACATGAAGTTAATTTTGGTAAATTGACCAATACAGTATCGAAACGCATACATGAGGTGATGTCAACACTGTATTGGTCAATTTTACTAAATCACCAATGGTCAGATTTGGGTTGTTTATGTTTTGTTGGTTCACCAACATTCAGACTTCAGTTGCAGTGGTGTCACTGTCTTGGTTAACATTTTCTTTGTTCTCGTTTTACTGTATATTTGTTGAACAAGTCTACCAACATTTCAATCAAGTGAAATTATTGACATGCTCTTTAAATATTTTTAATTTACTCGCCATTTAACAGCTAAACACCTGACTTTAATCACCTGATTTTTGTTGAAATATATTTCTATATTTTTGATTTCCATTTGTTTTAATGATAATATAAGATGATATAAGGTTTTGAGTCTTATTATTATGTCATTATTCAATTAAATACTTGATAAATTTAAGTGTAAATACAGGGGAAATAATTATTCTTAAATTTTATAAATTTACAAATATATATATACAATGATTTTGATGATATGAAAATTTCGTATTCATACTGACAAATTTTAGTGTAAATACAGGGAGAAAATGATATGAAAATTCGTCGTAAAAAAATCATATTCTTGATATTATTAATAAAATAATATTGATGTAACTAAATGTGTATTATAAGAAATTTGTTGAAAGTATAATGGAGGGGTCCTAATTAACAAAGTCATAAACCATAAGCCAACTCATAATTAAAATTTCATTAATGTTATTAAAATATTTGAAACCTCCAAAGTCAGCATAAATAAAACTAATTATAAGATAAATTTGTTCAAACAAAGATAAGGTAATATAATTGCATCAGTTATAATATAAAAATGACGTTATAATTTCTTTTTTTAGATGTTTCAAAATAAATATCTTATTTCTATATTAGTAACTATATTTATCATATTCTTCTTTTTATACCCTTAGAATCAATTTAATATATTTATTGTGAATGTAAGGGTTACAAAAAAATGTATACAGAGAATTAAATGACGTAGGGAAGAGTAATTATTAAGGTCATAGAAAAGTGAAAGAGTAATTATTGAGGTTATAGAAAAAGTAAAAAAAAATATTTCAATTAATAAGTAATTAAAAAGGATAATTTAAATAAAAAAAAAAGTATTAATCAACATGCCAAAACAATTATAACGTTTATTTCGGGAAAGAGGGACTCAAGTAATAAAATGAAAGGTGTTCCTTATCTCTCGTCTAAAATTAACTACATAAAATTAATTTATCCTTATTATACACCACTCACATCATAAATATGTGATTTATATTAATTCTCTCTCTAAACCCAAAACTCAAGAATAGATTGATTTTTTTTTTTTAATATTTATTGTCGTAGATTTAACGAATTCCTATTATCAACTCCCTTGCAAAAAGTATAAAAAAGAAAAGGTGTGTTATTTTTCAAAGTAGGAGAAAATGCTCTTCTGTGATTGGTAGATAAATGCAAAGGCCTTCACCCGCCAAAATCTCCTTCCTTCCCCAACTACGTAAATACCCACCCCATGCATTAAATACCCCAATATCCACCATTTCTATGCCTATACGAAACAGCTCCTTTATTTCAATTGTTTATTTTCTATCAATTTATTCCCCCAAAACAAATCCCCAAATTATTAGTTGTATATATTTTCCCCTTTTTCTCATTTCAATTTTATCAGTAATGGATTTCTCAGATTCTAATGATTCATCATCAATCAATCCCTACAATCTCCTATTCAAGGTGGCCACAATGATTCCCAAATCCCATTATTTATTAGGGTTTATATTTGTTTCAATCGTTTACTTGTACAATTTATTGGATTTTCATTTTCTGGAAGATATGTTTACTGGGTTTCGGGGGAGTCCAGTGTCGCTTACCTACAATTCTTGCTCAGAGATTTACAAAGGTGTCGTATCCAAGTGTCGCATTCTTCACGGGAGGTACATTTGCTGTTGAATCTTTATTGGATATTGTGTATTTGTACAAGAAGGTAGTAGGAACAATTGGGATTCCTGTCATATTTTGTCTGTTATGGATACTAGGAATGGCATTTTTGTTTATTCATTCATATTGGCCTTTTTTTGTGGGTATGTTAACGATTCCAGTCAATGAGTGCTCGGTCTCTTCCACAAAAGGAGTTTGTTTGCTAATTTTAGCCCCCACAAAACGAGTTCATTTTTTTTATGGATACTAGTGTAAAATTCATAAAATTGTCAACATGTTATCATTATTTAAGTATCATGTTACAACTACTAAACTAACAACTTATTATTTTAAGGTTACGGTTACATCCTTAATATTCGCAAATTTTGGAAACTCTTTTTGTGGAAAAACGGGATAAAAACAAACTAGCTAGGACAACTTGAATGAGGAGAGCTTGGCTAAATTTTTATGCTCTATAGGCTAAACTAAATGAGCCAAGCTCAAACCTAGGTTTACTGCACAATATAGTGTTGATACTCAGCGAGGTACATAACTTGGCTCAGCTCATTGGAGCTTTGCTGGACTGAGTTTTTTCATCATATGCACATATGTGCGTGTATATATATTTATATATATGAAAAATGATCCATAGCTAAAAGTTAGATAGGAGGCTCTATACATCCAACGTATATTCAACAGTCCAAAAAAAAGATCAAATAGCTAAAGATAAACTCGTACACAATAATTATGAGGATGCCAACAAACTATACTGCAGGCTTGGGCCCACCAAACTATTGCCATCTAGTTTGTAAAAGTCATTCACAAAGTACTCTGTAGATGACATTATTTACAAAAATGCCCACCATCCTCTGTCTTCAAACTTTTCTGCGAATGACATTAATACAAAAATGCCATCGTCCTCCGCCCACAAACTATTCAGCAGAGGAATTCCTTCTATACTAAGCTTCTTAATTCAGCTTCTATTTCTCAGCCCTTGGATAGATGTGTTCAGTGTTTTGATCCATTGGAAATATTCTCTTGTCCGTATTTTTTCACTTGGTGTTATCGTCTAATGCGTCATTTTCCTCTAGCTATTTATATTTGGAATGCAAAGGTTTTTAATCTTCACATGTGTGTTATGTGCAATTGTGCATGCAAGAAAATGTGTCTTAGTCTCATTTGTTTGCTCACTTTCAATGTATTGGCAGCTATAACATTTTTTTCGTTGCCTTGTTGGGTGAATAATAGATTTGTCCCTCTTTAGTGGAAAATAGATTTTGGTGGTTATGGCAATGGTAAGCAGTATTATTAAAGGCATGAGGCATGAGGCGTGAGGCGTATCGAGGCACAACAATAGGGCCTAGGCACGAGAAGAGAGGTGAGAGGCGAGGTGCGTGCCTTATCGAAGTGAGGCGCACATACTTAAAAAATACAAAAACATGTATAACCATATCTAAATTTATTATATAAGCTCCTAAACAGTCAACTTATAAAAAAGGTATTCATGGACTTAAAAGTATCAAGTATATTGTCACTAGATAATTCAACAAAAATAATTCAGTTAATAATAATAATAATGAATAATATAATCCATTAAATTACAATAAAAACAAAACCTGACCAAATATAACTAATAACAATCTTAACAAAATCTAAATAAAAGTATAATTTTTAATATGAAATTATAATTTAAAGAAAATAATTCTGAACTATTGTTATTAACTATAGATTTTATTAAATTTCGGACTATGGTTCATTTGTTGTTTGGACTAAATCGAAGCCATCTAAAAACTGCCTAACAAACAAAATAAAATAACAAAAAAATTGTTGTCACCCATCATGGATCCATCAAGGAAATCTTTGTCTTAAATTCAAAGTGGGTATGAACGTCTCAAATTATAATAGGTTACAAAAATGGACAATTGAGATTAAATTTTCAAAGAAGCGAGCGTCTCATGCGCCTCGCGCCTCAGCTCACCCCATTGAAGGCACCTTGCCTCACGCAAAGTGAGGCCCAAAGAATGCGCCTTGCCTAGCCTCACTGCGCCGCAAATATGATAAGAAGGATATAAAGATTCTTTAGAAATATGCTTGTGTCACCATTTTGTGGAGAATTTGGATTGAGAGAAATACTAGGATTATTTGTGGCAGGGCAATGCGTATCTATTTAATTTGAGACCTCGTGCATTTAGAGTTTTCTGAGAAATCCACTAATGCCTGTTTTCTCTGCTCATTTTCTTTCCTTTATTTTGGTTTTCCTTTTCTGGGATTTATTGTCTCCACATGCATAGCAATATCTTCTATCTCGTCAATAAAATCTTCTTATTTTATCTAAAATATTTTGGTTGCTTTTGTGTGTGATGGTATCTTATTGAGCAGATATATGCCAACTCCGTGGCTTTCAAGTCCACATTTGCAAACTGCACTTTTGGATATTGTTGGGAAGCCTACAGTTTTCCGTTACAGAAGGTACTTAAATTTATATTTCTTGTATATATAGGATCATGTGGATTATAAATTAAAGGTGGGTGGCATAATATTTTTGACATTTTGTCCTTTATCAAACATTTATATTTTGTTTGTTTTATAACTTATTGAAAGTTAGATAATAATCTTTTGGGGATTTAAATAGATTATTACTTTAAAAAATTTTCTTAGACCTTTTTGAATTTTTAATTAATTAATTTGCAGTGTCAAAAATTAATATACAAGACAATAAAAATTCAATCACACAATGCACAGAGATTTGTCTGGTTCCCAACATACATCCGGGGTATGTTGTTACATCTAGTCTTAAGCTCCTCTCCAGGACTTGAGATTCTATTACTATCAGTAATAAACACTCTTTCTACAAGTGGAGAAGTCTTTACAAAGTTTTCTAAAACAACTTTTAACTATTCCTACAACTACTTATCTTGGATAACAACTTCCTGCTCCTTCCTCAAACGTAGTTGTATAACTCCGGTCTTGGTCAAATGATCACTCTCTCTTTCTTATAGATATATAAAAACAACTAACTCACTTAAATACATTTTTAATAAAAGTTTGTCATGAAAAATACTTCTTACATAAGCAAATATATAATTCAGTGCAAATTTATAAATGTTACTTTTCCTTTATAAATAAAGAATGTGTTTTTATGTTAAAATGATATAAATTTGATTTTAGATATAAAATTTTAAGTAACTTTTATAGTGAAATAGTGAATGATATGCTTCTTTGTAAGCAGATATATTCAATGATGTTTATGATTTAAAAGTTTAAATAGCTTTAATATTATGCAACAAGTATTTATGAATAAATGAATTTATGTTCAAATATTTGTGATGTCAGGTATCAAGTATAATAAATGAATCAATTAAATAATACTTGATATACCAAATAAATTTATTTAACTAAAAAATATATATAATAATATATTTGATCTATAATGTGAACACTTTAAATAAGATCACTTAGTTGTGTTTGATAAACCTGAGAATTAAGATCTGAATGATTATGATGTCTTAATAAATTAAATCATCTGAATGGTTATGAGGTCTGAATCTAAAAAATTATTTGATAACAAAAAAGTAAGTTGTCTCTTAATGACACTATTTACCATTTTAAAGGATAAAATTTTATTTAATAATTTTAGATATTCAATTTAATAAAAATGAGTGCATAATATTGTTGAATATATTTATATAAAAAAAATTATCAAAAAAAATTCATTAAGAGGTACCTCTTAATTATTAAGATTACATTTTCTGTCTTACTGATTTAGAGACATTCAGAGGTAACAAAAAACAAAACAAACAACATCATCCCTCTTAGCGAATAAGTGGTAGTCCATTAAGAGACAATCAGATATAAACAAACAACACCTTAGACTTTATGTCCTCGTTCGGCTAATTCCATCACTTAAGATAAATATCTCCGCTATAGTCTCGGTGTCCAAGTACAAACCAAATTTATAGTTATCTAATATTTATATAAATATTTTCGATAGATCACTTAGGCTTTAAGTCCTCGTTTGGCTGATTCCCTCACTTAAGAGGAATATCTCTGTTATAATCTCGGTGCCTAAGTGCGAACCTACTTTACGATATTTATATAAATAAGTTATATCAATAAAATATCACTTGGACTTTGAGTCTTCATTCGGCTAATTCCCTCACTTAAGAGTAATATCTCCGCTATAGTCTCGGTGTCTAAGTACGAACCTTTTATGAAATATAAATAGATGAAATATATATATATATATATATATATATATATATATATAAATGTGTATAAAAATTTATATTTGTATAACTATAAATATAAACAATTATGTGATAATTCAAATAAATCAATTCAACAACTTATCATCATTAGTTTTTTGAAATTTAAAATATATATTTACATTTCTTGTCTAATAAATGCTTGTGTGTTATATCAGACAACTATTTCATGCATATGATGGTGGAACATTTGCACTGGATTGGCTACTGAGTTCTGATGGTAATCGAAACTTTTTATTATTAATTTACTAACTCGTAAAGTAAATGCAAATAGAGTAATGATTCTATCCTACGTACTCTTGTATTTGAATCGTTGTTAAATTGGAGACACTTGGCAAATGTAGGTAGGCCTTTGATGTCTCATTATCAATATTTTCCTTTCCTTTTCAGTATTTGGAAGTTCGGCGGACAAAGATATTGTCATCTCAAAAGAAGATATGACTCCGATTGCAGTAGTAATTCCTGGATTAACAAGCGATTCTGCTTCTGTTGTAAGTTGTAGAACTGAAAACGAGTTGACCAATTTAATTGGTTTCAGACCTTTATTGATTTACTTCTTGGTCTACTCCTGATGCTGCTCTAGTTGTTGCTTGAATAGCCTTCTAATCTTAATTTCCATCTTACTATCTCTTGTTACCACATGTCTCAGATCTAAAATCCTGAGGGGTCTATAGCTAATTAGTTACTTGTAGATGTAATGCTGATACTATTCAAGCTTAATATTGGCCATTCCCTATTTCGTGAATTAGAATATTTGAGAATTTGAATGGATAATACTGAAGAAGTTTATAATCTTTAATAATACATGACAAGGATATTGATACTCGTTGAATTATGCTGATTGATTTTGATGAAAATGCAAGATATACATGTATTAAACGTACATGGTTTTTAATGCCACTTATCCAAGAAAATTTAAGTGTACACTAAATTGAATCATAATAAGACCAGGTATAAGTTTCACATTATTTTAGTTTTTGGTCTCTTCAATGGATTTCATCCAGCTTAACTAGTTTTTCATTCATTGACTCCTTTATTTGTTTCTATGTTGGCCGCAGAGGTTCCATTGAGAAATAGGTAGTTATAAACATCAGAGCTTTGGCATCTTATAATATTTATACAACTAATGCCTGTTGATATCCAAGTTATCTAAAGGCTCTCAAATAATTCCAGCATTAAGTAACTTTTTAATGGTTCAAAATGGCAGGATGAGTTCTTTATAAACTTGATATATTATTTGGTCATTCCTTTAATACCTGTAGCTTTTAGGCAAATGATAAATTGATAACTATAACACCCCAGTCCTACATCGAAAGATATGAAAAAATTTGTTTGTATATAAGGAATTAAATTACTAACAATAGTACCTTCAGTCATGACCTTTTGGGTGAGTCTGTGGTGGGCTAAGATTACCCAAGAGGATACTATTGGGCTAGTAGTTTAAGGTTTTGTTTGGATGAATTTGATTTGATTCGGATTTGACCTAAGATTTGTTCCGGACTTGAGATTTGACCCGGGTTGTTTCATATGGTATCATAGTCGACTTTCAAAAGCTATGGTCGGGTTATATGATTGGGTTGCCGGAGGTGGGGATACGAAGACTGGTGGTATTATCCCACAATGGAGAGTGATCTGGAGGTGAGGACACGAAACCAACCGGTATTATCCCATAATGGTTAGAAAGGCCATGATCTGTGGACCGTGTGTGATTGGTTCTGATGAGGATGCCATAAATTTAAGTGGTAGAGTTTGTAACACCCCAACCCCACATCGAATTCAGTCATCAACTTTTGGGTTTATTTATGGTGGGCTAATATGACCCAAGAAGATACTATTGGGTTAGTAGTTTAAGGCCTTGTTTGGATGGATTTGATTTGATTCGGACTTTGGATTTGGACTTGGGATTTGACCTGTTTTGTTTCAATAACATAACTTGTTATTGGAGTTTTGTACTTGTAAGATCTTTTACTGATCATCCTACTTGCTTTAGCTACCGCTCATATTTTAATTCTCTGTTAAAAATTTTCCTGTTTAATTTATGCAATATGATGCATTTTGGTTTGCTTTGAGCTGTTTTAATGCATGAAGGGATCGCTAAAGCATGATGCATACTGTTAGCTCCATTAGCAAATATCTGAAAGATTATAGAAACTATGACTTAGCAATTTCACATATTGGAAAACCAATACAAACGAGTAAAACGGTAAAACCCATTAATTTTTTATGAGTAATACTTTTTATCAAATTTCTTTATGTTTACATACCATACTGGATTTATTGGAGTTGTAGTTGAGTTTTAGAATTTGACGACTAACTAAAAGTAAGAAAAGAAGAAATATATCGTCATTAGTAGTTATTCAACTTCATATGTTTTTAATTTTCTTCTTGTTGACATTGTTTTTGTTTGCGATTTTGGTATCTACTACATGCAGTATATCAAGCACCTTGTCTTCAATACAGCAAAACATGGGTGGAATGTTGTGGTATGCAATCATCGAGGATTGGGTGGTGTTTCGATCACTGTGAGTGGGTTTTCATTCTTAGTTACAAGTTTCCTGTAACTACTAGAGTATTTAAGATCAAATTTTTTTTCAGGTTTCTATAGTGCACAGAACTTAAATAATTATGAACTTTTTCTTGTCCACTTTAATCCAAAGATATAACCATTAAGTTGTTTCCTCGTTCACAAAGCTCCGTGTAGGGGGAAAAAGTGGGGAGGGAGGGATTGGTTGGGGGTGGGGGAAGGGATAAGATTTTTATAAGTTTGTCTTGTATCTAGGCAGTTCAAATAAATATAGTTGTTAAGTCTATTAGTTATTTAGAGTTTATTTGATTAATAAAATTGTATATATCTTTTGTTCTAGTGAGAATCTGCTAATTTATATATATATATATATATATATATATATATTGTAATTGTATAAACAATCAAATAGGGTTGGGGGTTGGGGAATCTTGTGTAAATAACTTGCGTCTAGTGGGTAAATGGCTCTGGTGTTTACTCTTGGATCCGAATTTTTTGTGGCATAAAGTGATGTGAAGCAAGTATGATCTTGCACATGTTTTTATTAAGGTAAACCTTCTTCTTATTTTTTTATTTCCTTGAAATTACCCAACTCCTTGGGTGTTTTGATACAAATAGTTGATTTTACTTTCTTTAGCCACAAGAAAGCTCTATGTATCACTCCCACAATGAAAAAGATAAATAAACTTTGCACATTGTCTGCTTCAAGGGAAATCTTATTATTGTTTCTTCTTTCCTTGTAATCAGCAAACTACGTGGGTGTTTTGACTCCCGTTAGTTCATTTTACTTTTCCACGAGAGAGGTTATTCTATCACTCCCGTACCGAAAACAATCAATAAACCTCGTACATATCTTCTTGAAGGGAAATCTTGTTATGTTTCCTTATTACCTTAAAATTACCAAACCACGCGGGTGTTTTGAGTCCCTTAGTTCATTCTAGTTTTCTTAGCGCGAGAGAGGTAATTCTATCAATCACGCATTGATAAGGATCAATAAACCTCGCTTTGGGCCTTTGTATGTGATAGACTCCACGGCACGCTTGCGTGAGGTGGTCGCCGCCCCGATCGTTTCTAGCACAGTTGTCGGGTGAATTGCTTGCAACACCTTAACCCCTCGCCTATATGTAGACGGTAGTCTTGGTACAATTGCTCGCGTTCGGAAATCTGCGTTGAATGGACACCAACGACACCTTGACCACTCGCTTATATTGAAGCGGTAATCTCGGTACAATTGACGATTGATACGGTAGAAGACGCCACACACAACTATGAATTATTGTATGATAAGTCAAATTGAATCTCAAAGAAATAACTAAGAATTACTAGTTCTTAGGAATTCTTCAAAGAACCAAAAGTAGAGAATAAACTCACAAATATATTGAATAATAATAATGAATAATGTATAATGTCTTTGATTACATAACTTGGACATTTATTTATACTACTCAAAACAATCCATATCCCAATAGAAATTTATAAACTATAACCTTAATAGAAGTCAATTTGGAAAAGAAATTCTAATTAAAAAGAAATCCTAATTACACTAGAATTTAAAATTAATTTAGATCCCAAAGATTCTTCAAGCAAAAGTCGCGTGCGAATTTATACTGATATTTTCCAAGCCGCGTGACTAAGATTCGCATAAACCAAATAAGAACCAAATTCGTGGCTGTCAAGTAAGTTACTAAATCTATGTAATCGCATTGTATATATGCTGATTTCCTTTAGATTCGCTGGGCCACGTGATACACCACAATTTCATCTCCTGTAATATAGTAACTCACATGAATGTTAAGTATTGAACCAATCCGGGCCCGCATCTTTTAATTTATGCTTCGCATTCATGCTGCTAAATTGATTTGCTGAATTGGGTCAGTCCAATAATACTTAAATAATCTTTAGCCCAATTATTTGAAATCATTTGTTGAACACTTGACGCTCGAGTTGATAAATTGACGAAAAATTCTGACCCGGTCAATCTGTCATCATTCCCCTCCTCTTCAAAAGGATTTGTCCTCAAATCCGGCATCAATGATAGACTCCACGGCACGCTTGCATGAGGTGGTCGCCGCCCCGATCGTTTCTAGCACAGTTGTTTGGTGAATTGCTTGCAACACCTTAACCCCTCGCCTATATGTAGACGGTAATCTTGGTACAATTGCTCGCGTTCGGAAATCTGCGTTGAATGGATACCAACGACACCTTGACCCCTCGCTTATATTGAAGCGGTAATCTCGGTACAATCGACGATTGATGCGGTAGAAGACGCCACACACAACTATGAATTGTTGTATGATAAGTCAAATTGAATCTCAAAGAAATAACTAAGAATTACTAGTTCTTAGGAATTCTTCAAAGAACCAAAAGTAGAGAATAAACTCACAAATATATTGAATAATAATAATGAATAATGTATAATGTCTTTGATTACATAACTTGGACCTTTATTTATACTACTCAAAACAATCCATATCCCAATAGAAATTTATAAACTATAACCTTAATAGAAGTCAATTTGGAAAAGAAATTCTAATTAAAAAGAAATCCTAATTACACTAGAATTTAAAATTAATTTAGATCCCAAAGATTCTTCAAGCCAAAGTCGCGTGCGAATTTATACTGATATTTTTCAAGCCGCGTGACTAAGATTCGCATAAACCAAATAAGAACCAAATTCGTGGCTGTCAAGTAAGTTACTAAATCTATGTAATCGCATTGTATATATGCTGATTTCCTTTAGATTCGCTGGGTCACGTGATACACCACAATTTCATCTCCTGTAATATAGTAACTCACATGAATGTTAAGTATTGAACCAATCCGGGCCCGCATCTTTTAATTTATGCTTCGCATTCATGCTGCTAAATTGATTTGCTGAATTGGGTCAGTCCAATAATACTTAAATAATCTTTAGCCCAATTATTTGAAATCATTTGTTGAACACTTGACGCTCGAGTCGATAAATTGACGAAAAATTCTGACCCGGTCAATCTGTCATCATTCCCCTTCTCTTCAAAAGGATTTGTCCTCAAATCCGGCATCAATGATAGACTCCACGGCACGCTTGCATGAGGTGGTCGCCGCCCCGATTGTTTCTAGCACAGTTGTTTGGTGAATTGCTTGCAACACCTTAACCCCTCGCCTATATGTAGACGGTAATCTTGGTACAATTGCTCGCGTTCGGAAATCTGCGTTGAATGGACACCAATGACACCTTGACCCCTCGCTTATATTGAAGCGGTAATCTCGGTACAATCGACGATTGATGCGGTAGAAGACGCCACACACAACTATGAATTGTTGTATGATAAGTCAAATTGAATCTTAAAGAAATAACTAAGAATTACTAGTTCTTAGGAATTCTTCAAAGAATCAAAAGTAGAGAATAAACTCACAAATATATTGAATAATAATAATGAATAATGTATAATATCTTTGATTACATAACTTGGACCTCTATTTATACTACTCAAAACAATCCATATCCCAATATAAATTTATAAAGTATAACCCTAATAGAAGTCAATTTGGAAAAGAAATTCTAATTAAAAAGAAATCCTAATTACACTAAAATTTAAAATTAATTTAGATCCCAAAGATTCTTCAATCCAAAGTCGCGTGCGAATTTATACTGATATTTTCCAAGCCGCGTGACTAAGATTCGCATAAACCAAATAAGAACCAAATTCGTGGCTGTCATGTAAGTTACTAAATCTATGTAATCACATTGTATATATGTTGATTTCCTTTAGATTCGCTGGGCCACGTGATACACCACAATTTCATCTCCTGTAATATAGTAACTCACATGAATGTTAAGTATTGAACCAATCCGGGCCCACATCTTTTAATTTATGCTTCCCATTCATGCTGCTAAATTGATTTGCTGAATTGGGTCAGTCCAATAATACTTAAATAATCTTTAGCCCAATTATTTGAAATCATTTGTTGAACACTTGACGCTCGAGTCAATAAATTGACGAAAAATTATGACCCGGTCAATCTGTCATCATTCCCCTCCTCTTCAAAAAGATGTGTCCTCAAATCCGGCATCAATGATAGACTCCACGGCACGCTTGCGTGAGGTGGTCGCCGCCCCGATCGTTTCTAGCACAGTTGTCGGGTGAATTGCTTGCAACTCCTTAACCCCTCTCCTATATGTAGACGGTAGTCTTGGTACAATTGCTCGCGTTCGGAAATCTGCGTTGAATGGACACCAACGACACCTTGACCACTCGCTTATATTGAAGCGGTAATCTCGGTACAATTGACGATTGATACGGTAGAAGACGCCACACACAACTATGAATTGTTGTATGATAAGTCAAATTGAATCTCAAAGAAATAACTAAGAATTACTAGTTCTTAGGAATTCTTCAAAGAACCAAAAGTAGAGAATAAACTCACAAATATATTGAATAATAATAATGAATAATGTATAATGTCTTTGATTACATAACTTGGACCTCTATTTATACTACTCAAAACAATCCATATCCCAATAGAAATTTATAAACTATAACCTTAATAGAAGTCAATTTGAAAAAGAAATTCTAATTAAAAAGAAATCCTAATTACACTAGAATTTAAAATTAATTTAGATCCCAAAGATTCTTCAAGCCAAAGTCGCGTGCGAATTTATACCGATATTTTCCAAGCCGCGTGACTAAGATTCGCATAAACCAAATAAGAACCAAATTCGTGGCTGTCAAGTAAGTTACTAAATCTATGTAATCGCATTGTATATATGCTGATTTCCTTTAGATTCGCTGGGCCACGTGATACACCACAATTTCATCTCCTGTAATATAGTAACTCACATGAATGTTAAGTATTGAACCAATCCGGGCCCACATCTTTTAATTTATGCTTCGCATTCATGCTGCTAAATTGATTTGCTGAATTGGGTCAGTCCAATAATACTCAAATATTCTTTAGCCCAATTATTGGAAATCATTTGTTGAACACTTGACGCTCGAGTCGATAAATTGACGAAAAATTCTGACCCGGTCAATCTGTCATCATTCCCCTCCTCTTCAAAAGGATTTGTCCTCAAATCCGGCATCAATGATAGACTCCACGGCACGCTTGCATGAGGTGGTCGCCGCCCCGATCGTTTCTAGCACAGTTGTTCGGTGAATTGCTTGCAACACCTTAACCCCTCGCCTATATGTAAACGGTAATCTTGGTACAATTGCTCGCGTTCGGAAATCTGCGTTGAATGGACACCAATGACACCTTGACCCCTCGCTTATATTGAAGCGGTAATCTCGGTACAATCGACGATTGATGCGGTAGAAGACGCCACAAACAACTATGAATTGTTGTATGATAAGTCAAATTGAATCTCAAAGAAATAACTAAGAGTTACTAGTTCTTAGGAATTTTTCAAAGAACCAAAAGTAGAGAATAAACTCACAAATATATTGAATAATAATAATGAATAATGTATAATGTCTTTGATTACATAACTTGGACCTCTATTTATACTACTCAAAACAATCCATATCCCAATAGAAATTTATAAACTATAACCCTAATAGAAGTCAATTTGGAAAAAAAATTCTAATTAAAAAGAAATCCTAATTACACTAGAATTTAAAATTAATTTAGATCCCAAAGATTCTTCAAGCCAAAGTCACGTGCGAATTTATACTGATATTTTCCAAGCCGCGTGACTAAGATTCGCATAAACCAAATAAGAACCAAATTCGTGGCTGTCAAGTAAGTTACTAAATCTATGTAATCACATTGTATATATGCTGATTTCCTTTAGATTCGTTGGGCCACGTGATACACCACAATTTCATCTCCTGTAATATAGTAACTCACATGAATGTTAAGTATTGAACCAATCCGGGCCCACATCTTTTAATTTATGCTTCGCATTCATGCTGCTAAATTGATTTGCTGAATTGGGTTAGTCCAATAATACTTAAATAATCTTTAGCCCAATTATTTGAAATCATTTGTTGAACACTTGACGCTCGAGTCGATAAATTGACGAAAAATTCTGACCCGGTCAATCTGTCATCATTCCCCTCCTCTTCAAAAGGATTTGTCCTCAAATCCGGCATCAATGATAGACTCCACGGCACGCTTGCATGAGGTGGTCGCCGCCCCGATCGTTTCTAGCACAGTTGTTCGGTGAATTGCTTGCAACACCTTAACCCCTCGCCTATATGTAGACGGTAATCTTGGTACAATTGCTCGCGTTCGAAAATATGCGTTGAATGGACACCAACGACACCTTGACCCCTCGCTTATATTGAAGCGATAATCTAGGTACAATCGACGATTGATGCGGTAGAAGACGCCACACACAACTATGAATTGTTGTATGATAAGTCAAATTGAATCTCAAAGAAATAACTAAGAATTACTAGTTCTTAGGAATTCTTCAAAGAATCAAATGTAGAAAATAAACTCACAAATATATTGAATAATAATAGTGAATAATGTATAATGTCTTTGATTACATAACTTGGACCTCTATTTATACTACTCAAAACAATCCATATCCCAATAGAAATTTATAAACTATAACCCTAATAGAAGTCAATTTGGAAAAGAAATTCTAATTAAAAAGAAATCCTAATTACACTAGAATTTAAAATTAATTTAGATCCCAAAGATTCTTCAAGCCAAAGTCGCGTGCGAATTTATACTGATATTTTCCAAGCCGCGTGACTAAGATTCGCATAAACCAACTAAGAACCAAATTCGTGGTTGTCAAGTAAGTTACTAAATCTATGTAATCACATTGTATATATGCTGATTTCCTTTAGATTCGCTGGGCCACGTGATAGACCACAATTTCATCTCCTGTAATATAGTAACTCACATGAATGTTAAGTATTGAACCAATCCGGGCCCACATCTTTTAATTTATGCTTCCCATTCATGCTGCTAAATTGATTTGCTGAATTGGGTCAGTCCAATAATACTTAAATAATCTTTAGCCCAATTCTTTGAAATCATTTGTTGAACACTAGACGCTTGTGTCTATAAATTGACGAAAAATTCTGACTCGCTCAATCTGTCATCATTCCCCTCCTCTTCAAAAAGATTTGTCCTCAAATCCGGCATCAATGATAGACTCCACGGCACGCTTGCGTGAGGTGGTCGCCGCCCCGATCGTTTCTAGCACAGTTGTCGGGTGAATTGCTTGCAACTCCTTAACCCCTCTCCTATATGTAGACGGTAGTCTTGGTACAATTGCTCGCGTTCGGAAATCTGCGTTGAATGGACACCAACGACACCTTGACCACTCGCTTATATTGAAGCGGTAATCTCGGTACAATTGACGATTGATACGGTAGAAGACGCCAC
The DNA here is from genome assembly GCA_016801055.1 of Panax notoginseng. NCBI lineage: Eukaryota > Viridiplantae > Streptophyta > Magnoliopsida > Apiales > Araliaceae > Panax > Panax notoginseng. Next base: position 1,395,335 of record CM029016.1, on the reverse strand, counting down.
ACACATCTATGAATTGTTGTATGATAAGTCAAATTGAATCTCAAAGAAATAACTAAGAATTACTAGTTCTTAGGAATTCTTCAAAGAACCAAAAGTAGAGAATAAACTCACAAATATATTGAATAATAATAATGAATAATGTATAATGTCTTTGATTACATAACTTGGACCTCTATTTATACTACTCAAAACAATCCATATCCCAATAGAAATTTATAAACTATAACCTTAATAGAAGTCAATTTGAAAAAGAAATTCTAATTAAAAAGAAATCCTAATTACACTAGAATTTAAAATTAATTTAGATCCCAAAGATTCTTCAAGCCAAAGTCGCGTGCGAATTTATACTGATATTTTCCAAGCCGCGTGACTAAGATTCGCATAAACCAAATAAGAACCAAATTCGTGGCTGTCAAGTAAGTTACTAAATCTATGTAATCGCATTGTATATATGCTGATTTCCTTTAGATTCGCTGGGCCACGTGATACACCACAATTTCATCTCCTGTAATATAGTAACTCACATGAATGTTAAGTATTGAACCAATCCGGGCCCACATCTTTTAATTTATGCTTCGCATTCATGCTGCTAAATTGATTTGCTGAATTGGGTCAGTCCAATAATACTCAAATATTCTTTAGCCCAATTATTGGAAATCATTTGTTGAACACTTGACGCTCGAGTCGATAAATTGACGAAAAATTCTGACCCGGTCAATCTGTCATCATTCCCCTCCTCTTCAAAAGGATTTGTCCTCAAATCCGGCATCAATGATAGACTCCACGGCACGCTTGCATGAGGTGGTCGCCGCCCCGATCGTTTCTAGCACAGTTGTTGGGTGAATTGCTTGCAACACCTTAACCCCTCGCCTATATGTAGACGGTAATCTTGGTACAATTGCTCGCGTTCGAAAATCTGCGTTGAATGGACACCAACGACACCTTGACCTCTCGCTTATATTGAAGCGGTAATCTCGGTACAATCGACGATTGATACGGTAGAAGACGCCACACACAACTATGAATTGTTGTATGATAAGTCAAATTGAATCTCAAAAAAATAAGTAAGAATTACTAGTTCTTAGGAATTATTCAAAGAACCAAAAGTAGAGAATAAACTCACAAATATATTGAATAATAATAATGAATAATGTATAATATCTTTGATTACATAACTTGGACCTCTATTTATACTACTCAAAACAATCCATATCCCAATATAAATTTATAAAGTATAACCCTAATAGAAGTCAATTTGGAAAAGAAATTCTAATTAAAAAGAAATCCTAATTACACTAAAATTTAAAATTAATTTAGATCCCAAAGATTCTTCAATCCAAAGTCGCGTGCGAATTTATACTGATATTTTCCAAGCCGCGTGACTAAGATTCGCATAAACCAAATAAGAACCAAATTCGTGGCTGTCATGTAAGTTACTAAATCTATGTAATCACATTGTATATATGTTGATTTCCTTTAGATTCGCTGGGCCACGTGATACACCACAATTTCATCTCCTGTAATATAGTAACTCACATGAATGTTAAGTATTGAACCAATCCGGGCCCACATCTTTTAATTTATGCTTCGCATTCATGCTGCTATATTGATTTGCTGAATTGGGTCAGTCCAATAATACTTAAATAATCTTTAGCCCAATTATTTGAAATCATTTGTTGAACACTTGACGCTCGAGTCAATAAATTGACGAAAAATTATGACCCGGTCAATCTGTCATCATTCCCCTCCTCTTCAAAAGGATTTGTCCTCAAATCCGGCATCAATGATAGACTCCACGGCACGCTTGCATGAGGTGGTCGCCGCCCCGATCGTTTCTAGCACAGTTGTTGGGTGAATTGCTTGCAACACCTTAACCCCTCGCCTATATGTAGACGATAATCTTGGTACAATTGCTCGCGTTCGGAAATTTGCGTTGAATGGATACCAACGACACCTTGACCCCTCGCTTATATTGAAGCGGTAATCTCGGTACAATCGAAGATTGATGCGGTAGAAGACGTCACACACAACTATGAATTGTTGTATGATAAGTCAAATTGAATCTCAAAGAAATAAGTAAGAATTACTAGTTCTTAGGAATTTTTCAAAGAACCAAAAGTAGAGAATAAACTCATAAATATATTGAATAATAATAATGAATAATGTATAATGTCTTTGATTACATAACTTGGACCTCTATTTATACTACTCAAAACAATCCATATCCCAATAGAAATTTATAAACTATAACCCTAATAGAAGTCAATTTGGAAAAGAAATTCTAATTAAAAAGAAATCCTAATTACACTAGAATTTAAAATTAATTTAGATCCCAAAGATTCTTCAAGCCAAAGTCGCGTGCGAATTTATACTGATATTTTCCAAGCCGCGTGACTAAGATTCGCATAAACCAAATAAGAACCAAATTCGTTGCTGTCGAGTAAGTTACTAAATCTATGTAATCACATTGTATATATGCTGATTTCCTTTAGATTCGCTGGGCCACGTGATACACCACAATTTCATCTCCTGTAATATAGTAACTCACATGAATGTTAAGTATTGAACCAATCCGGGCCCATATCTTTTAATTTATGCTTCGCATTCATGCTGCTAAATTGATTTGCTGAATTGGGTCAGTCTAATAATACTCAAATAATCTTTAGCCCAATTATTTGAAATCATTTGTTGAACACTTGATGCTTGAGTCGATAAATTGACGAAAAATTATGATCCGGTCAATCTGTCATCATCCCCCTCCTCTTCAAAAGGATTTGTCCTCAAATCCGGCATCAATGATAGACTCCACGGCACGCTTGCATGAGGTGGTCGCCGCCCCGATCGTTTCTAGCACAGTTGTTAGGTGAATTGCTTGCAACACCTTAACCCCTCGCCTATATGTAAACGGTAATCTTGGTACAATTGCTCGCGTTCGGAAATCTGCGTTGAATGGACACCAACGACACCTTGACCCCTCGCTTGTATTGAATCGGTAATCTCGGTACAATCGACGATTGATGCGGTAGAAGACGCCACACACAACTATGAATTGTTGTATGATAAGTCAAATTGAATCTCAAAGAAATAACTAAGAATTACTAGTTCTTAGGAATTCTTCAAAGAATCAAAAGTAGAGAATAAACTCACAAATATATTGAATAATAATAATGAATAATGTATAATGTCTTTGATTACATAACTTGGACCTCTATTTATACTACTCAAAACAATCCATATCCCAATAGAAATTTATAGACTATAACTCTAATAGAAGTCAATTTGGAAAAGAAATTCTAATTAAAAAGAAATCATAATTACACTAGAATTTAAAATTAATTTAGATCCCAAAGATTCTTCAAGCCAAAGTCGCGTGCGAATTTATACTGATATTTTCCAAGCCGCGTGACTAAGATTCGCATAAACCAAATAAGAACCAAATTCGTGGCTGTCAAGTAAGTTACTAAATCTATGTAATCACATTGTATATATGCTGATTTCCTTTAGATTCGCTGGGCCACGTGATACACCACAATTTCATCTCCTGTAATATAGTAACTCACATGAATGTTAAGTATTGAACCAATCCCGGCCCACATCTTTTAATTTATGCTTCGCATTCATGCTGCTAAATTGATTTGCTGAATTGGGTCAGTCCAATAATACTTGAATAATCTTTAGCCCAATTATTTGAAATCATTTGTTGAACACTTGACGCTCGAGTCGATAAATTGACGAAAAATTCTTACCCGGTCAATCTGTCATCAGTATGGGTATCTTTAAGAGCATATATGGGTATCCAGTAAGATGGATTTATACCAAGTTTTTTGCTTCTTTTTAGTACAACAACATTATTCTTTTTCAGATTGTCGTATTTGAAGTTTTCTGGAAATTAGATCAATCCGATACTTTATTTTCAATTTATGCAGTCTGATTGCTTTTATAATGCTGGCTGGACAAATGATACACGAGATGTTATGAACTATCTCCATCAAGAATACCCCAAGGCTCCACTATTTGCTATTGGAACTAGCATTGGTGCTAACATTCTGGTACTCTCTCTTCTGGCCTTTTGAAAATTATGTTGACTCATGTGGTTCAAACATGCTTTCTTGAAGATGGTTTCAACTTTGTATTCTTTTTGAATTCATATTTCTGTGTTTTGGGAGTTTTTATATGTCAACAATTATAATAGACGTCAACTAATGCAAATTTGAGAATTTCAAGCCATTAGAGGGCTCCACTTCCAAAGATGCACACGGGGTAGAAAGGTAGAGGGAGGGAGGGAGGGAGGGAGGGGTATAGCTAGTAAATTGTTAGAGCATACAAGAAGTAACTTGTTGGCAGCGTATCCCTAATCCATAGTTATCAAGTCATCGCTTAAGTGATGACTAATGGATGACTAGTCATCCGGTCACTGCTGGAAGTGCAAGCTGACAGCTCGACTTGTTTGTTGTTACCAAGTCACGCGACTTGAACAGTTAGTCTTGGTCGTCGCCTAGTCAGTTTTGTCTGACTTGGTATCGAGTTGGACGATTTGGAAAGAAACCCAAATTTTAATTTACCCAACTCAATTCCAAATTCCAATTGACCCATAACCTAGTAACCCACGTGATTAAAGATTAAATGACGGATAGTTTGGAGACGAAAGTTATTATATAAGCAAGGATCCTAATAGGGGGTTTAATTTTTATTATCAATGATATTCAATAGTTTTGATCGTGAAATTGTAATTATTTTTATGTTAATTGTAATTTGGAAGTTTAAATATATGTGTGTGTGTGTGTAAAATGAGTATTGTAAATAGTTTATCGCTTTATCGATTACTGGTTGATTAAGCAGTTGGCCACCGACTCTCTTCGACTTAACGACTTGACAACTATGCTCCATTCTAGATTCTAGATGACTAACTATTTAGACGTAGTTTGTGCGTAAGTATGGAACTTGAATTTAAAATGAAAGGTCACAGTACTGTTCTCAGTTTAATATACGTATATACGTTACCATCATTTGATTGCTTTAAGCTGATTCTTGGTCCTTGTTTTTTCTCCATTCATCCAAGTATAAAATGTCAATTACAAATTTTGACATCTTTATTGAATTTTCTTTCAGGTAAAGTATCTTGGAGAGGATGGGGAAAATGTTCCTGTTGCTGGCGCTGCTGCTGTCTGCTGTCCTTGGGACCTTTTGGTTAGTGTTAAAAAATGTAAACTTCATAACTAATGTTTCAACTTTCCAGTGGGACAATATAAGTGTACAAGAAAGGTTAAAACTAGAACTCTGATCTTCTCATTTCACATTAGGCTATGTGTTCTTGACTTATAGGTCAGGTAAATTTGATTTCCCTTACTTAGGTATCAAGGTGCTAATAAATGGTCAATACGTGTATATTTTTTGCCATGCACACTAGAAATTAGTGATGTATATTTCTCCCCTGGTTCCATCATTTAGGTATAGTGAACATTTTCTCTTCTGATTTTCTGGGCGCGTAATATGTATTTATAACTAGTTAGCCACTTAACATAATTATTGTTTCCCTTTATCTGCAGAATTCTTGGTCATGTTCGTTCTCTAGGCTGCTTAAGCCCCCTACTGTTAGGATAGCTGCAGTTCTTAGTGGGTTGGTGAGAATAGTGTTTTTGATTTCTTTAGCTTGGGCTGAATGATTGTTTATTTGGCAAGAGTCGGAACCAAAATTTAAATTATAACATCTAGTGCTACCAGATATTAAGACAATAGTTGATGATGGTAAGCGTGTCCAATGTAATAACAGTTAACTTCAACATGTTTGGAATGTTTATGGAAGCACGAGGTTTCTAGTGACATGAATGTCAGTAGTATTGTTGGCATAAAGGGGTGTAAGACCTTGCTATGGAAAATACAGTTCTACTAACAAACCAAAAATCCATGTAACCTCTGAACTTGCAGAAGGTACAGGCGTACAGCCCTATTTCATGCCTTGATATAACATTTTGAGTCGATCTTGTTGTTTACATTTCCACGAGATCAAGGATTCTGCTAGTAATACATACCACTATACCAGTTTGTAGGTATTAACTGTTGGTTTGAGCTGGGGATTTAGAAAAAGAGAAAGACAGAAATAGGTTACAGAAGATTCAAAATGGGGCACCTCCAACGGATTTTTTTGGAGTGAACGTAGGGATCCAAAAGCAATCCGAGAGAGAGAGAGATGGAACATGAGGCGCACTTTTTCTTTGATCTATAATTGCAGCTACACTGAAATTGAGGGCAAGCACAAAGGAGAAAACTTCTTCATACTTTGGATCAAATTATTTATGAAGAAAAATAAAAAAAAATAGATATCTGTGAATGCAAGGAATTGAACATTATTTATAGCTAGAGATTAGTGTGTCTCTTGCACATCAGCACATGAGAGGATAAACCAGTGCTTACACTATAGTTATCATCAATGGTGCTACAGTTAGTATTTATGGTTCCTGTTGGAAATGCCTTCTTTTCCTTATGTGCTTGATGTTGTTTCTTGTAGTTTTCTGCCAAATTTTGGTCTCCGAGTGTAGCTACTCATTCAGCATCTAGTAAATGTATGTTTTCCTGCCCGTGTTATGTCCATGTAATTTGAGGTAATCATTTCTGAACTCTTTTTCCCTCTTTCCCAGATTGGTTCCAGATTTATAGTTCGGCGACTTGTGCAGAAGTTGTATGACAGGGTTCTCACTATTGGTCTTCAAGGTTATGCGCAATTGTATGTCTTTAGTATCTTCTTAAATCCTATATGAATAAAAAAAATTAATAATCTATGGATGTTAACTTTAAAGTTTTATTCAGTCACTTCATATGTACATGCTTTTCATACAATATTTAACTAGTTTCTATCTATTTTCCCTTCAGAATTCTAACAGTAGATGCTAATTGCAGAAACCAACCCCACTTTTCTCGGCTTGCTGATTGGGAAGGCATTGTAAAGGTTGTCTTCTTTAAAACTGATCATTTTATGATTATATGACACTGTGTCAATGTGGTTGTACACTTACTAAGTACTCCTTTTTGATTAAGCATATATTAAGCAAGCTTACCTTTATCAATCAAAATTAGTACTAATAATCACACTCCAAAAATATAGCTACTTCAATAGTTACTAATAAACAAGAGACCACATTTTTTTATAGCAATTCAAACAAACCATTCACCAGCTAATAGCAAAAGTAGTACTCCCTCCGTCCCTAATTATTTAACGTTTTAGAGTTTTTCATTTGTCCCTAATTATTTGACGTTTGTTCAAATCTAGGAGAATTAATGACAATTTTCCCAAAATTACCCCTCATTACTCTACCTATTTTTTTGATACTTTAAACTCTTTCTCTCTCCTTATCCCAACAAAACTCTTCTTATCCCAACAAAAGATTTAAGGGTATTATAGACAAATGAGTACTATATTTAATGCTTTCCAATCATTATCTTAGTTCTTGTGTCCACTTCTAAAACGTCAAATAATTAGGGACGGAAGGAGTACAATATAGGCTGGTGAAAATTAGGTTTATTGCCCTGAGCTAGTATCAGTGCAAAACGCAAAATTCTCTTTCCCAAAAATCAATTAAAAATGTTTCTACGAATGTAATCCCTCTGTCCCAAAAATCAGAGTAAGTTATTCGGATTGACTGCCATATAGGCTAAACAAGCGGCTATTCGGCACTTGACCTACAAAATATGACGCACCACATTTAATGCTTTGGTGCCCCTAATGTCTATTTTTTCTCATCTCCACGCCACGATATGACTTTGAAGCCAAGTCTGTAAGTTTATATAGCACTATTCTCTATTATAATTCAGAAACATAGACTTGATTTGGATGTCACTTTTGCTTGCGTGGGACTTTCCTTTGCTTGAGTTACTGCAAGTGATTGTAAAGCTTGCAATATTCTTTATTTTGAAACTCAATATGTTTTTTACATTTGAATAATTATGATAAGCGAAGTACTGCTTCCTTACTGACTAATGTTACATGTTTGATTACTCTTTTGTACCTTAAAAGTCACGTTCTATTCGGGAATTCGACAACTCTGCTACCTGTCTTTATGGACAATTTGAGGTATTAATCTCCCCCAGCCCCCCTTTTAATTAATTTTCTCCAGTGAGCTCCTGTCAATAACATCTTGCTTCCTCAAGACTGTGGATACATACTACAGGTGGTCTAGCAGCGCTCCTTATACAAGAAATGTGTCGGTGCCACTACTATGTATAAGTGCTTTGGATGATCCAGTTTGTACTGCGGAAGCCATTCCTTGGGATGAATGCAGGCAAATCTACTTCGCTTTATTCACTGACCACATTCTCATTTCCAGTCAGCTTTTTTGTAATTAGTACATGACCTGATACTGTTCTTCCATCACAGAGCAAATAAAAACATTGTTCTTGCTACAACAAAACATGGTGGACATCTGGCATTTTTCGAGGGAATAACAGCATCTGGCCTGTGGTACTCTATACTAACACTCTCTTAGTATATCCACTTCACTATTTTATGTTTGGATAGAATATTTTTTTTCTCTCCCCCCCCCCCTATTTTTGGGATAGAATTTACATCCACTCTATTATCCTAGCGGCTTTAAATAGATATTATAATCAGATTTTCTAGAATTTTATAAATTCACTAATATTTGTCAGTCAACCATGACAACCCGTGGGAATAAAATATTCCAGCAATTTCATAATATGCATGCAGAGCTAGTGTTCAGTAAGAACGAAATCTTACATTGACGCTTATGTGTATTGCAAGATTCCACAACTTAAAGACATTTTATTTCCTAAATGGAATTCCTAGACTGAGAGTGTTGCAATGTCTAATACAGGACAGTTAAATAGCCTATTGGGTTTTTGAGTGGTGTTATAATCGTGTGAATTCTTGGTTTTTGTTCATATAATTGTTAACCTTCAATACCTTTTCTTATTTGTCGGCTCTCCACTTCTGTTTCTCTTGCAGGTGGGTGAGGGCTGTTAATGAATTCCTCGGTGTTTTACATTCTAGTCCTTTCATGCATAGGCAAAAGACGGTAAAAAATCATGTTCTGTAACCCTTTGTTTGCTTGTTTGAACAATAAAAACCAGTGTTCGTATGCTATCTCTAGTTAGGAATAGATGGAAGAGATCAGGAGTAGTAGGATAAGCACTGAATAGTTATTCGTATATTTTTAAATTAAAGGGCATTTTTGTCCAACAAAATTTGTAGAGAACTTCACAAAAAGAGTATACTAAGGTTGTGTTTGATAAATCTGGAAATTAAGATCTGAATGATTATGATGTCTTAATAAATTAGATCATCTGAATGGTTATGAAGTCTGAATCTAAAAAATTGTTTGATAACAAAAAAGTAAGTTGTCTCTTAATGACACTATTTTACCATTTTAAAGGGTAAAATTTTATTTAATAATTTTAAATATTCAATTTAATAAAAATGAGTGCATAATATTGTTGAATATATTTATATAAAAAAAATTATCAAAAAAATTTCATTAAGAGGTACCTCTTAATTATTAAGATTTTATTTTATGTCTTACCGATTAAGAGGCATTCAGAGGTAACAAAAAATAAAACAAACAGCATCATGCCTCTTAGTGAATAAGAGGCAGTCCATTAAGAGGCAATCAGATGTAAACAAACAGCACCTAAATCCCCTTCCTCTCGCTTAACTATATTATATATGGAGTTCCATAACATGTATTTTTTATGGATCCTTATAGGGTATACTCCATCTATATCATTAAAAACAATAATGAACGACCAAAATTAGAAACTAAAAATCGAAGTTCGCTACTAATAATAATGGACGGTAAAAAAACACTTAGTGTCCGCTATTAATAGTAGCGGCTAATCAAAATAAGTGTTTGGTTTCATTAATAAATGTTTAGGGTTTATTAATTAGGATTTAAGGTTTATTCACCTCTGGTCAATAAACTCTAAACCCTAGTTAATAAATCCTAAACATTTATTGGTTTAGCCAAAACTCTTATTCTGATTCTACTAATAGTAGCAGACGTGAAGTGTTTTTTAGTGGACGTCGATTTTCAATTTGTAATCATGGTCGTTCCTTCTTGTTTTCAATGGTATATGCCCTATAAGGATTCATAGCAAATACATGTTATGAATCATTATATATATATATATATATATATATATATATATATATATATACGGTCAGGATCAAGAGCATTCTTCTTAAATTGCATTCCTCCTTAAATAGCATTCTTTTATTAAAATTACGTCGTTTTGGAGGGACGCGGTGACATTTTTATAAATACGCGGTGACATTGTATTTACAAAAATGCCACCGCGTCCCTCCAAAACGACGTTTTAATAAAAGAATGTTATTTAAGGAGGAATGCTATTTAAGGAGAATGCTCTTGATCCTTACTATATATATATATATATATATATATATATATACGAAGAGGATTAGATGCATACCCTTTTATTTAACATACCCTGCTCACCACCGGTTCGGTCCGTCGCATATATCAGAGAACCGTCGTTTTAACTTTTAGCGACACGTCGAACCGTTGCCATAACATATAAACCGTTTATCTGTTCTATAGCGATGGACCAAACCGTCGTCCGGTCCGTCGCTAAAGGTGGTGAGCAGAGTATATAAAATAAAGGGGTATACACCAGAAACGGACTGTATATTGTATATATATATATATATATATATATATATATATGCGTGTGTGTGTGACACCCCCAACAATAGGTCCACACAACCCATTTTGAATCGCCAAATATATACTACAAAATTCAAATACAAACAACTATTAAATTGTCGTTCAAAATACGACCACACATACTGTGAGTTTGAATACAAATATTACACCGTACATAATACGGCAAAATTTCAACTCAAATTAAGTCTTCATTACAGTTATTATCATACTATTTCACAACATAGTGAAGACTTCTGTAATAACTATCTCGATCTATTATTCCACTCCCCGACTAGTCTCAGCTACACTTTCATTTCCTGAGAAGAACAATGGAACAAAAAGAAAAATGGTGAGCTCAACTAGCCCAGTAAAGAATATTATGACTAAGATAATGAGGAATAAATTATCTTTAGTCTACAACAACGATAAATCAAATAAAATATAATGGACAACAAGTTTTAGATCAACAACTGCAGCGGAATAAACAATCCATTAGAAGAGTCAAATAGAGAATGATATCTACTATCTTCTATAATTTAATGATTTAAGGATCCATCATCAATATAGTATCCCTGTAACACCAATTAATAATTACGCAAATTAACATTTTATCTTTGCACTACGAGCCAAAGATATTTATTTGTATCACCAGTGGTCATGATCATGTCAAACACCTGTCCATTTATGCATTACGGGCCAAAGAGGACTTTCATCGTAAACCTTTATCTGTAACATTAAAGATCATGATTATACCAATACATAATTCCTGGTCATAATCATCAGTGTTCGAAAAGTCGGCCTAGTCGGCGGCTAAGTCGGGGTCGGAGCCTCAACGATTCGACTAGGGCCTAGTCCTTTGATTTAGTCGCTGGCCAACTTAGTCAGGTTCCAGTCGGCGACTAGTCGGGAAAGTCGCCCAGTCGGAGTAAATCAAAAAATTGAAACAAGTCGGGAAAAATCGAAAGAAGTCAGGGAAAGTCGAAAAAAATGGGAGCGGATGAGGTCCTTTTATCTAGAAGTAGTGGTATAAATGTGCGAAAACTAGATGAAGACGAGTTTATGTCGGAAGATGATAACAACGAAGAGGAAGATAAGGATTATGTGTTTGAGTCCGATGGAGAGCAAGTCTTTAAGTGATATGAAGAAGAGGAGGAGTGATTGACTATTGATTTTGTGCTACTTAGTTTCATTTGGTTAATTGGTTTTGAACTTAGAGTGTCAAACTATTTGGTTTTACTTTATTTTCATGTTTTTATTTGATGATTTGTGTTACTTATGTTATTCTAATGTTATTCTACTTACTCATAACTTATGAATGAGGAAGGATAATATATATTTTAAAAAAATTATTGAAAATCTAACTAGCCAATTAATCCCCGACTAATCCCCTAGTCTCTAATCGGTAGCCAACCGACCTGGGACCGACTAGCGACTTTTAGAGCACTGATAATCATATCAATCAACAGTCCATCTTTGCACTACGGGCCAAAGATGACTTTCACCACAATATAATCATGAGGATGATGATAATGATATAAATAATGAATCAAGTGAGATTAAGGATAAATATTATAGATTTATAATTTAATTTATCTAGAGTTCACGAATGTTTAAATTGTCAACATGATCACCAATTGTGGAGTAAAATTCAATAATGATGTTTAAGATTCATATTTCAAAGATAATTTGGATAAAGAAAAAAAAAACTAAATTTCGTCGTGAATAGTACTCCGGCATGAATAGTACCTTGAATGAATAGTACTCCGGTATGAATAGTACAACAGATGAATAGTACTGTAACGACCCCAAAATAGGTTCATTCCACCCAACCCATTCTGAGTCGTCAAATGCATGGTACAGAAAATAACTACAACTTTATTACAACAATTGACGTGCAAAATACAACAACACATATGCTGTGAGTTTGGATACAAATATATACCAAATGTGACTCATGTTCCAACCGTGGACATCACCTCACAATAACACCTTACATAAAGGTATAGTCAAAAACTATTTTAGAAATTAAAATCTTTGGGAAGTGCTCAAGGAAACCTTCGTACATGGGAGGCCACGCGTCTAGGTTATGATAGATATCATATGGCCACAGAATTATTCTTGGTTGACCCAATAGACCCCAAAGAAAAACGAGAAGATTACTATCATATTCTTCCCAATGGTGAGTCTTCTCTTGACTTATCATTATCTCCACTGTCTCTAATTGAGAATTATACTTCAAATAAATACCAAGATTATATAGGTAGTGCTTGTAGATATACTCGGCAAGCGAATGTGCACAATCATGTCTTATGATGACACGAGGTTGTATGTCATTAGACATCTTGTATGATAGTGACAAAACACCCTTCCAACGTTGGGTTCGCCTCACCCTATTTTCTTCACCAAATATAACTACTAAATGATGACCACCGTTCTATTCCCTTGTTACCCCCGCTCGACCCAGCTACACTCTTATTACCTGAAAGGAATTGTGAAGCAAAAGAGTGAGCACAACTAGCTCAGTAAAGAATATCATGACTAAAGATAATTCAATTATCAATAGCCTTCATCAACAATAAATCAGAAATTTAGAACATATGGTAAATGATAAAAATTTCAACCATAGTTGCAGCGGAACGAGCAATCCATTAGAAGAGTCAAATAGACTATAAAGTCTATTATCTTCTCCATGTTAAAAATCCACCAACAATGTTTTATCCCTGTAACATCAATCAACAATTCTGGTCCACAATCATATGAATAACTCATAATCATAACTGTAGTTCTAAATTCCTCTTCTCATCCAGGACGATGATAATTTTCATCACCTATCTTTACCTGAAACATCAAAGATCATGGTTACACCAAATCACATTTCCTGTTCATAATCATACTAATAACTTCATCTTTGCACTACGTCCAAAGATATTCATTTGTATCACCAGTTGGTCATGTTTATCTCAACATCTGTTCATCTTTGCACTACTGGCCAAAGATATTCAACAACATGTCATCTTTGCACTACGGGCCAAAGATATTCATCAACAATTCATCTTTGCACTACAGGCCAAAGATATTCATCAATATTTCATCTTTGCACTACAGGCCAAAGATATTAATATCTCAAAGAAATATATAATCATTTCAGAATTTATATAAACAATAATTATAACCATGTTGATCAATTCACCTTTGCACTTAAGCTAAAGATATTCACTTATAAATTCAATGGTCATGATCATACTAGTCACAATTCAACTTTGCACTACAGGCCAAAGAGAACCCTAGTCATGATCATACCAATAATCTACCCATCTTTACACTCTAGTGAAAGAGAATTTCAACATCAGGGTTATAAAAATGTTATATATGATAATAAAATCAATATAATCAATACATAGTTTTAATCTCAAGAGTAATATTCATAACTCAACTATAATTTGGTTAGAAAAAGAAACCAATTTTTATCGTGAATAGTAACTCGTGAATAGTAACTCATGAATAGTAACTCGACACAAAAAGGTAGAAATTCCACAATAAAATCCATACCAGTATTTCGGTATAATGATATTGAAAGAATAATATTTCTTAAGCTTATAAACAATTTATTTAAATTGTTTACACTTTACTAAATAATGTATTTAATCATTCTAAAATACCAAACTCATAAGATTTTATCACCAATAATCAAAACCCTCATCAAAAATCTGCATATACCTCATATAGGATTCTCAAGCCATAAAATCCTATTTTCCAATTTTCTTACTTCACATAACATATTTAATTCATTTACTCATAACTAGTCCATTTTCATGAAAAATATCAAATCAGTTCTAAAAATATTTCTTTTCTGGGATTTAGCATAATATAGTCCAATATTGAACATATATTTTTCTCATAATTTTTAAAACTCATTTACTATTTTTCATATGGCCAAAACCACCGAATATTTAGACATTTATCAAAAATTATACTTTTGTCCAAAAATTCTGAAATTTATAGAGTATACTTCTATCATACACATGTACTCCCAATAAAAATTTCATCAATTTTGGAGTTAACCACAAGGAATTATAAGCGGTTACTTTTAAAATAGTCTTTTCCCGTAAAATTCATAACTCTTAATCTATACATCCAAAAATCACCATTTTTGGACACAATCAATAAAACTCATCAAAATATCATTTTAAATTTTTTCATAATTTTTGAAGATCAGAAAAATTACGAAACTGAAAATCATAACAACCCTTAAAATCCATTACTATCCCTTACCTCAAAAGAGTAGCACTTCTGACTGGAATGCAAAGCCGAAGGAAACTTGCACTGAATAGCAACTCTCAAAGTATCTAAATACTCACAAAATATGCTTCATAATATAGAGAGAGAAAGAGAGAAAGCTTATGTTTTTGGTGTGATTTTCAATTCTAACTTAGCCCTCTATTTATAGGAAAATTTTGGTAGGTTTGACCTGCAACCTGATGGCTTTACCTGCTACTATTCCCACCCACCACATTTGAAATATAATTCAGCACATTTCTTCACCAACCACAAGTGGGGCCCACCAATTCTAGAATTTTCCACCAAAATGATTAACTCTGAAAATTCAACAATTTCTGAACCAGTCATCTCGTAAAATTCATAATAAATCATACGTTCAATTTTAACGGTTCAAAATTTGTGGGCATATACTCAACTTATATATGTATAACATATCCAAAAATTACCACGATCCAACGGTCGGATTAAAAATTATAACCCCCGCAAAATATCTCAAAAACCCTGATTTTTAATACCTCCATTCCGATAAAAATACTGATAAAAACCTCAACATTAACTCCTTTATTTTTAACCACAAAAATATATTCCTCATTTATATCCACATAAAATAAATATTTCCTTATCATATGAATCAATAATTAATTATTCACAAATAATATTACAGAATCACATTTATGACAACCAGGCCGTTCCCAGGAAAGAGGGGGCTTTCCAATAAGAATTTCTCCTTACTGGCGCGCAATTAGATGACCAAACCTCTCCTTAGACAGAACTTTCTAGACATTGCCAATAATGTTATCTAATAATATTATTCAAATAATATGAATTATTGATCTGATAATAGAAAATACTGTGCAGCAACAATTATTGAAACAACAATAATATAAAATATCAATGCAACAATTATTGAATCAATAAAATAAAATATTGAACAATAACTACTGTAACAATTATTGAGTAGTGCCTTCTTACGTAAGAATCAATAATTTCAAAAATACTATGCAATACCGTGTGCTACTGTGCAATAACGCGTATTACTGTATTTTAACCACCGGGTATTCCAACAGTGTTAACGGTAACAACTACGCCGTTATTTGTAAAAACTCAAATTTGTCGTTTTCTTCACCCGACAGTTATTCGTTATGGGGCCCACAAATAGCTGCGCCGTCGTACGAATATTCCCCGACAGAAAGAATATTCCACGACCAAACGAATATTCCCCGACAACAATGATTATTTTATAGCCACTTGCTTATTTTGAAAAAAAATCATATTTCACTCATAACTTTAAACTTTTATCAATTTAACCATTTACTGAATAGTAATTATAAGAAAAATTGAATACTTTTATTTCATAAAATTCGGGGTCTTACAAGTACCCCAAAATGAAAAGATTAAAATTTAATAAAAAAATACGCACAATATTATAGAAGAAGAATTTTGTGATTATGGTGTGAGTTTCATACTTTAACTAAACAACCTATTTATAGAAGGATGGTGGTGTGCTACGCATGATAACCTCAGAACATCTGCCAATTATTTCTGCCTAACTCACACCTTCTTTGGTTAAAGGCCCACAATTTAGAAAAATGAATTGCAGGAGCAATTCTTTCAGCCCACCAACTTGGAGAAAAGGAAAAAGAATACAAAGTATTCAAAGACAACTTGTTCACCTCCATCCTTTTATCACATGCTTTACTATTTAAACAATTATAAAATTATACTATTATAAAATATTATAATAATATATTTGAATAAATATTTTATCGGAGAAGATAATTATGGTTTCATAAAAAAAATATGTCACTTTCAACAAATGTTTTATTCTAAATTACTCCATTTATAAAATTGAACAATTATTTACTTATCAATTATTTATCAGTAATTTTTATTCATCAATTATTTATAACTCTTCAATTTTTTAATAATTAATCCTAATTAATATTATGGATTTACAATACTGACAACCAGATCGTTCCCAAAAAAGTGGAGGTTTTTCGATAAAAAAATTTTTTTACTGGCGCGTAATTAGATAACCTAACCCATTTCCTTGACAAAACTTTCTAGACATTGCCAATAATGCTAATCAATAATATCATTTCAATAATATGAGTTACTATGTCGTGACAATTATTAATAAAATATTATTCAGTTACTGTGACAATTATTGAGTCAATACTATTCAATTATCACTGTAACAATTATTAAATGAAATGTTGAGTGACTTCTTACGTAAGAATCAATAATCAGAAATACAATGCAATACCGTGTACTACTGTGGAACAACGCGTATTATTGTACTTTTGTCACCAGGTATTTCAACAGTTAACGGTAAAAGTTTTGCTGTTATTTTATAAAAAAGTTATTTATGTCGCTTTCTATATCCGACAATTATTCCGTACGTTATGTGGTATACCAATGATTGCGTCGTCGTACGAATATTTTTCGACAAAAAAAAGAATATTCCCCGACCAAACGAATATTTTTCGACAACTGTTTATTTTGTATAATTTACACATATCACCCATAACTATAACATCTATTAAATCAACACCTTGTATATATATTAGCAAACAGAAGCTTCAATTGTTATTAAACTCCTACCTGTAGTTGCTCATCAAATTGAGAGGTTGTCTAAGAGACTCCGGATTCATTTCATCTCAAGTTTGGTCTCTTTAGTTACTATAAAATACCGTTGGTTTGATAATATATCCAATTCTTTGCTGTCAAATGGAGGAAACCCAAGTTTCGGAGGTTCTCGGGCTCTGTAATTTGTCTTTAAAGGATAAATTATAAAATGATGGCCTGTAAAACTAGTACTTTACACTATCTAATAATAACATATCATGTAGGTAAATTTAGGAGAAAATCAAGTGATTTGAATTGTAGTAACAGACTGTGTAACTATTGTTCATCGTATTTATAATGTCAACTGTATTTTCTGCAGGTACAATTTAATGGACCGCGTTCTGCCCTGGATTCCTTGATCGATCAGGGTCCATATGTTAATCTCACCGATGGAATGGTATCAGCTATGGGCAATGAACCAACGACGAACAACATTGTAGAAGAAACACCGAATAGACCAATAATTCAAGATATGCACACTTCAGAAATGGCTTCAGGTGAAGTCTTAAAACATCGAGGTACTTCAAAGTCTGACTATTCATCTGATACTGTTGAAACCAACAATGAAGCTGCAAGCATCAAGGATGTCAAATCTAATTAAAACTTCGAAGATTCTTAGATCAGATTTCTCGTGAAAACGGAATATCAATGCCGACTGCTTGCCTACATTGGTGTGATTTCTACTTGGCCATGGCCATTCTTAGGTATAGCTTTTCATTACATTTTCAAAAATGTTTTACCTAAAAAATTACAGAAACTATAGATTCTCAATTTCTCAGGCTTGGGAACTATAACAATAAATTGTAGTACAACATGTGTAGTTGTGGTTCTAAATATCTTATTTTCTTTACCCAGAAGGATCTGTGTTGGGATGTTTATTGTAAAGTAAATCTTCTTATGGAGTTGATGAATAAGAATTCATGTTCTTATAAAATCAGATTTAGTTATTTTCTGTGACAGAAAAAGCTCATAAGAATAATTAACCCCTTTATTACAGTCCGAATGGAAGCTCATGAGAATTGATTCAGAATAATTAGTCTCTTGAAGTGTTAAGTGTTACTAGAAATGGTAAAAAATGTCGCTAAATATATATTTATTATAGCTTTTGACAATAGCAACAGTCAGGAATAATCGTAAGTAACTGAGAATTGAAGTTGCAATATTTTATTTATGTTTTTCCATTTTGACTTTTCAAAGTCACGCTTTTAAAATTAAAATTGAATGAATTTATATAATTTTAGTAAATATAATTGTGAATATCGTAAGTAAGTTGAACCTAAAATCTAAATGTCACAATGGTGGAGGATTTAGGTTGCCATAGCTGGATTTTGGGCAAATTTTTAGTAGTTATAGGGTCCTTAATACTAATATACAACAATTAAAAAATATTTATAAAAATAATACATACACAAAATAATTACAAAAATAACGCAATTCACATTAATAAAGAAACCTAAAATCAATGAGAAATAACTGTCATAACTTATAATTTTAATTCAAATATCTGGGATCTAACAACAAAAACAAATTCAAATTCAAAATAATAATTTAAATTCAAATCTTGATCTCCCTCATAGTAGCCCACTCCTCCGCTACTCCGCTGCGAATTTCCGTTGTCCAAAACGCCAATAAAAATAAGAAGAAAATTCACCCTACAAAAAATTTAAAAATAAATAGATATAACTCTTACTGTTCTGATTTTTTTTATGACTATTTGGCTACCCACAAAAACTAAAATGGTTACCTTTGTATGAATGGTTGGCTACCAACTGCATCACATTCAAACTAAATTGATAACTTAATAAAATTGAATTGGTTACCTTGGTCTGAAGGTTTGGCAACGTCATCTTACTCCTCCCCTTCACCGGTTTCACCGGTGAGACAGCGAGATTCAACCACAAAATGGTTGATGAGATGGAGAAAGGAGGTGGATATTTGATTAAGAGAAAGATAAAATAGTGATGTGTGATGTAATGTTGATAACCAAACCTTCTTACTAAGGTAACCAAACTTTTATACCAAGGTAACCAAACCTTTATACCAAGGTAATCACTTTACCTTCACACATGTAGTATGAATTGGTTACCTTGGTCTGAAAGTTTGGCAACCAACTGCATGAAGTTAGAGTTTATGCCCTAGAGGCCAATTATTTGATGTAATTGCTTAACATTTGATATTATTGTTGATTGAATAAATAAATGATTTTATTATGGTTTTAATTACTGCGTAATATAATTGTTAACATAATAAAATTCCTTAGAATAGTGATACAAATTATATAGTTTCAAGTATGTGACTTGAACATGAGATTATATAATTATAATTAGTATCATTGTTCTTAAATGTCCCTAGTCGAGTATCATTGTTGATGGGACAACAATGATGCATTGAGACTAGTATGTGGATTGACTGATGACCAAATCTCATTGGTCATAAATATATGAGATATTAAGTCAATGCATAGGTACATGTTAGAGAACAATGTACTGGACAGACCCACCATGAGAATTCTATATGGAGCATTATGCGAAGTGTCATTAGTAATTCTCATAGTGACAATGATGTAATGGTCCTCCGACCTGAAACCGCTATATTACTACACGAGAATATATGTACTTTGATATCATCAAATGTCACCTTTAATAGGGTGGACTATAAAGGTGATTATTGGGTTCATTATGAATCGTGTGAGTAATATGAGTGATCTAGATGGAATTTAACCATCTTATATTTTATAGGTGATATCCATAGGCCTCTTGATTGAGTAGGACTATGAAATGCATGGCCATGCTCAAATAGTGATTTGTTTCATATAGTCTACTCATTGATCAAGAAAACTCAGATTAAATTATGAAGAGTATGACACATTCCATGACTCGAGTTTAATCTAGGATATTAAGGTTAAAAGGATTAAATTACATTGAAACATTGGTCACGAAAAGGTTGCATCGAATCATCGATCTTATTATTACTTGGGTAGCAGTGATGCATTACTAGATGCCGCTCACTGTTTATAACTTTATAATATGATTTTAAGGTTATTGCCAACGTAATAATAACCTATAGGGTCACACACAAAGAACGTAATTAAAAGGAAATTAATTTAAATTGTAAAGATTTAAATATGTCAATATGATTGATATAATTTTAAATTACGAATTTAAATTAATAGGATAATTTATATATAGGTATATTAATTAAGTAAGACTTAATTAAGATATATATAAATTCGGATTTTAATAATATTATGTTTTGATTAATTCCTCCTGACTGCTATATATATGATGTATATCAGACTTTAGGTTTTTACGTCAAAACAAAACCCTAGCCGCTCTTAGAGAGAGACTAGAGAAAACAGTTCCGAAAATCCTCATCCTTGGTGGCTAGTACCGCGATTCCTTCTTCTGCAGATCGTAAGACGATTCGCGGAGCGTTCGTGTGGATACCGTAGAGACGCAGTCGGTTTGTATTGCGTTGGAGATTCGAGGCGCAGTCGATTTCAGACTCTCGTTTTCATATTCGGTATAATCTCTAAACCTCTTAATTAATTGATTTTTCGCATGGATCCTGTTATAGGGTTTCGGAAATTGCTTTAAAATTTTAATTTCCGCTGTGCGTTTCTGTGCCGAAACCCTACAGGTTTGACTACCAATTGCATCACATTCAAAATAACTTGGTAATTTAATAAAACTGAATTGGTTACCTTGGTATGAAGGTTTGGCTGCCCACTGCATGAAGATTTGGCTACCAACTGCATCACATTCAAAATAAATTGGTAACCTAATAACACTTAATTAGTTACCTTGGTATGAATATTTGGCTACCAACTGTACTATGAAAAAACTGTAGGTGTGGAGGTGGAATATTATCATCGTATATATGATATGAACAACATCCCCATTGCCTTAATCGGTAAGAGGAGAGATTAAATAAATTTCTTAAGTATTCACTAGCTAACTAGAGTCTGCAAACATCAAAAAGTCTAATCGAAAGTATATAAGAGTCTTGGTCGAGGTCGGTCGTCTACAATCATGCATGACCAAAGGCCTTCTTTAATTCCCATGTATATGTAAGGATTGCAAGGAATCCATCCTATTTCTATTTCTACTTCAGTATTGTCAGTTGGGTGCTGTTGGGTAGAAGAGTCTTTAGCCATAAATAATTTAGTCCTTTTATTTTCTGTTATTTCTTGTTAGCTGATATGCACATGTTTGGAATGAGTGAGCTGGCCCATGACCTCCTCACGCTTTCCTACTCATTTCTGTTTCTGTTTCTCTCTCTGATGTAAGTAATATAGCAACAGATACCATTGGGAGTTCATTATGAAAATGAATACAATTGTTTCTTCTTCTGAATTCTTCTGATTCTTTCTATTTCTCTCTTAATTTCTACCTCCCTTCCTCTGCTACTTCTATTTCTTTCCTTCATTCTTGATTTGAGTCCTTAAGGAGCTTAGCTGAAGTTCATTAAACCAGCTAATTCTTTACAAATTGGTATCAGAGTCACGCTTCTGAGGCCATGGCTACAAATAATCAAAGGTTGAGCAATTTGGAAGATCAGTACCAAGAGCAGATCAATAACATCCATCAACTTCAGTCGCAGCTACAAGAGTCGATGGTTCTGCAGCAGGGATTTGGTGCTAAGATGGAGTTGGTAATGAAGCAACTTGAGGTACTCTTGTCTGCACAAAAAGGACCCACAGAAAATAATCAGACAGGTAATTCAAACACAGCCTCTGGGTCTATTTTGGGCTCTTATAAGTCTCAAAACAAGTGTGATAATTCTGATAACATTTTTAAGGCTGTTAAGTTGGAATTCCCTAAGTTTCATGGTGAAAACCCTAAACGTGGATTAGAAAATGTAATAAGCTGTTTTCACACTACAGAGTGCTTAGCTTGCAAAAAGTTTATCTAACCACCTTGAATCTGGAAGGAGAGGCTGAAGTGTGGTACTCAGGATTTGTTCAGGGTGGTCAGGAGCTCACTTGGGAAAAATTGACTGATGAAATTATTGCTCGATTTAGTCCTGAAACCAGTGATAATCCTATTAGGGAATTAAAGAAGCTCCATCAGGTAGGGACAGTAGATGATTACAGGAAAAACTTTGAGGAGCTAAAAGGATGGGCATTAGCTAAAAACCCAATCCTTAATGAAGAATTCTTTATGGACTGTTTCATGGGAGGCCTTAAATTGGAAATTCAGCTGGGAGTTTAAGAACTCAAACCTTAGAACCTCGAGGAGATGATTAGATTGTCAAGGGTAGAAGAGGCCAAGCTAAAACGAAGCAGGGTGATGGGTAAGGGTCCTGTCAATATAGGGCTTCAGAGGACTACACATGTAATGACCAACAAACCTGCTGCTGTGACATATGACGAATCTACAAGGCTTAACAAACCTGTTGCCTTGATTACTGATGAGACTGTGAGGGCATTACCTATAAGAGGTCTTACTAGAGAACAGATTAATGACAAGAGAAGGAGAAGAGTATGTTTTTCATGTGATGAACCATTTACACCTGGACATGTCTGTAAGAAACCACAACTCTTTATGATGTTACCTTCTGACAGTCTAGAAATTGAGGACATTGACCCAAGTAGGGATACAGGGATAGAAGACATGACATGGGAGTGTGGAGAGATGGAGGGGCATATTACTCTACATGCCTTATCTGGACACAGCACAAACAATACAATCAGACTATTAGGAATGGCTAATGGGTAGTTTATGAGGATCTTAGTGGATAGTGGAAGTACTAACAACTTCATAGATCCAATAGCTGCTAAAAGAATCAAGGCTGCAATCAAGGAGGTTAAACCTATGACAGTAACAGTTGCAGATGGATTCAAGGTGGTTAGCCAACAATACTGCCCCAACATGCCTTGGTCTATTCAAGGAGAAGAATTTCAAACTGATTTTAGGGTGCTACCTCTAGGGGGTATTGATGCAGTTTTGGGTGTGCAGTGGTTAAAATGTACAACTCAGTTGACTTCGATTTTCACAATTTACAGATTTCTCTCATGAAAGGAGGAAAGACTTTGGTGTTACAAGGAGAATCTGACCAAGTTTCCCCAACCATTCAAATGGTAGATTCTGGTGAGTTTAAAGGGATATTGAGATCAGCCACCCATGGATATTTTGGATATTTGTTTGGCATGCTTCCAGAAAAAGAGGGGAATATACCTGAGGGTGGAGTACCTGACAGCAGTGATAGTATTCAGAAGGGGCCTAATGAAGCTGTTGAAAGGGAATGTCCCCAACTTCAAAAACTGATGCAGGATTTCTCTGGGATTTTCCAAGAACCAAATGAACTACCCCCAGTTAGGACCAAGGATCACCATATACAGCTTAAAGAAGGCAGCTAACCAGTGAGCCTTAGGCCATATAGATACCCCTATGTCCAAAAGGGTGAGATTGAGAAGATTGTGAAGGAAATGTTACAAAATGGGATCATACAACCAAGTACCAGCCCCTATGCATTCGCAGTCCTATTGGTTAAGAAGCATGATGACACTTGGAGAATGTGCATTGCTTATAGGGCATTAAATCAGATGACAGTAAAAGATAAATTCCCCATTCCAGCAATTGATGAGTTACTGGATAAGCTCCATGGCTCTCAATGGTTTTCTAAGCTTGATCTAAGATCTGGTTATCACCAGATTAGAGTACATAAGGATGACATTCCTAAAATAGCTTTCAGGACACACACTAGGCATTTTGAATTTTTGGTGATGCCTTTTGGGCTCACAAATGCTCCAGCCACATTCCAGTCATTGATGAATGAAGTCTTTCAGCCCTACCTTAAAAAGTTTGTACTAGTGTTCTTTGATGACATCCTTATCTTCAGTAAGACATATGAGGATCATTTAGAGCACCTAAGACTTACCCTCCAGCTGTTACAAGACCACTGCCTCTTTGCTAAACAAAGCAAGTGTGTCTTTGCCACCAAACAGATACAATACCTGGGGCATGTGATAAATCAAGAAGGAGTGTCTACAAATCCAGATAAGATAAATTGTATGCTAAGATGGCCTATTCCTACAACTCTAAAGGGACTTAGGGGATTTTTGGGATTAACAGGTTACTACAGGAAATTCATAAGAAATTATGGGCTGATAAGTAAACCTCTGACTGAGCTGCTCAAAAAGGATAGTTTTGTGTGGACTGAGAAGGCTACTGAAGCATTCCAGAGCTTGAAGGAGGCCATGACTCAGGCTCCAGTGCTTGCAATGCCTAATTTTAATGACCCTTTTACCTTGGAGACTGATGCTTTATATTATGGGATTGGGGATGTGCTAATGCAAAAGAATAAACCAATAGCTTTCCTTAGCAAAACCATAGCTCCACAACATCTGGGGTGGTCTACTTATGAAAAGGAGCTTATGGCAGTAGTTTATGCAGTGGGAAAATGGAGGCACTACTTATTGGGAAATAAGGTGTACATCAAAACAGATCACCACAACCTAAAATACTCACTAGATCAGAGAGTAACCACCACTAACCAACAGAAATGGATTACAAAATTAATGGGACTTGACTATGAAATAGCCTACAAAAGGGGAAGAGAGAACATTGTGGCTGATACACTGTCCAGAGAGTTTAATGAGGTTGTTGTACCATCCCAGAATATACAAAGCAGCTTGGAAAATGAACAGGGAAAAATATCAGAGTGTACTATGATGACTGCAGTAGTACCAACTTGGGTGCAGGAATTGGCCCAAACCTGGGAAGAGGATGCAGGATTGAGGGATATAATAGTGCAGTTACAACTGAATCCAGATGAGCTACCTGGCTATGCTTTCCAAAATGGGAGGCTTAAATTTCAAGGCAAACTGGTGGTGGGACCAGATTTAAACTTAAGGAAAAGGTTTCTAAATGAGTTCCACGGCTCACCAATTGGGGGTCATTCTGGGATAAGAGGAACATTTGAGAGAATCAACAAATTTTTATGGTGGCCTACTCTAAGGCAGGATGTAACCACATATATGAGAGAGTGTGAAGTCTGCCAACAGCAGAAGCATGAAACAATAGCAAGTCCTGGTCTTCTTCAACCTCTTCCAATACCAGAAATTCCATGGACTGATATCTCCATGGACTTCATAGAAGGACTGCCCAAATCTGAAGGTATGACAGTTGTATGGGTTGTGGTGGATAGGCTAACTAAGTATGGACACTTTATTGCCTTAAAACATCCCTTTACTGCTTCACAACTTGCCCAAATTTTTATTTCTCACATCTATAAGTTGCATGGACTTCCTTCCACTATTGTCTCAGACAGGGATAAAATGTTTGTTAGTATATTCTGGCAATCTCTTTTCAAAACAGTGGGTACTAAATTGCACATGAGCACAGCTTACCACCCACAGACTGATGGACAGACTGAAAGGGTAAATCAGGTGCTTGAATGCTATCTTAGATGCATGGTCTCACAAAAACCACACAATTGGGTTTCATGGTTGGCCTTAGCTGAATGGTGGTACAACTCTCACTATCATTCAGGATTAAAGGCAACCCCTTTTGAGATGTTATATGGTTACAAGGCCCCTCATCTTAACTTCCACCAGCTGGGACAGGTGCAAGACAGGGCCACTAAGGAGTTTTGTCAAGACAGAACACAATTACTTCAACTGATGAAACAACATTTGGTTGAGGCTCAGTCTAGAGTAAAACACTATGCAGATAAAAACAGGACTGAAAGGTCCTTTGTACCTGGAGACATGGTGTACCTTAAGGTTAAACCTTACAGACAGTCCTCAATGTTACCAATTAAAGAAGGCAAGCTGGCTCCTAAGTTTTATGGTCCATTTTTGGTAACTGAGAAAGTGGGTGCAGTAGCATACATGCTTAAACTACTAGAATATGCCAAAATACATCCAGTTTTCCATGTTTCACTACTCAAAAAGAAAATTGGACTGAATTGTACTTCTATTCCCACACTTCCTTCTGAGGAGTCCCTGGACCAATTCAGAGGAGAACCAATAGCTGTGTTAGAAAGGAGGATGGTCAAGAAGAATAATGCAACTGCAGTTGAAGTTCTGGTTCAGTGGGACAACACTTTGCCTTCTGAAGCCACCTGGGAGGATTAGGATCAGTTACATCTGAAGTTTCCCCATTTCTAGCCTTGAGGACAAGGGCTGTTTAAGGGAGGGGGATTGTAAGGATTGCAAGGAATCCATCCTATTTCTATTTCTACTTCAGTATTGTCAGTTGGGTGCTGTTGGGTAGAAGAGTCTTTAGCCATAAATAATTTAGTCCTTTTATTTTCTGTTATTTCTTGTTAGCTGATATGCACATGTTTGGAATGAGTGAGCTGGCCCATGACCTCCTCACGCTTTCTTTCTCATTTCTGTTTTTGTTTCTCTCTCTGATGTAAGTAATATAGCAACAGATACCATTGGGAGATCATTATGAAAATGAATACAATTGTTTCTTCTTCTGAATTCTTTTGATTCTTTCTATTTCTCTCTTAATTTCTACCTCCCTTCCTCTGCTACTTCTATTTCTTCCCTTAATTCCTGATTTGAGTCCTTAAGGAGCTTAGCTGAAGTTCATTAAACCAGCTAATTCCTTGCAGTGTACTACTTGTCTGCATTTTTCGTCCAATTAAGTCTGCAATCATGACCAAAGTCTTTCTTCCCATAGTTGTCTGCATGCAAATCACTGTTATAAATCACTACTGATATGCCCTATAATTAAACTTGAATTGAAAAGAGAGAGATTTGAGATTGCCGCTAGGGCTGAAAAATTCGTCAATCAAAAAGAGAGTGATGAGAGATTGCAGTGTTGAGAGTGAATGAATCCACGTCTAATAGAGAGATGCCAATGTAGAAATCAATTTGGAAAATAATAATTAACGGGAAGAGATAAGGGAGATAATCATGGGCCAAAGGAATCCTAATTGCACTAATATTGTAAATAAATATGGGAAAGTGTATTACTTTTGTAATTATTTTATGAATGCACCATTATTGTAATTATTTCTAAAAATATACTAAAATATATAATTAATCCTATTATATATGGTGAGCATATGATCTTTCTGGGTTTTAGTTATTCTTTTTAAAGTTGCATGAGAAAATTAATTAGACTGAGTTTGAGTATATTGATGGTTTGTTTCAATGATTTTTGCAAAAAGAGGGGGTCCAACTTATTCATTAGTAAAGGTTGAATTTTGTTGGGTTTTATTTGGTGATTAGTAATAATGGGCTGCGTTTGTGGTATGGTTTCGTCGAAGATGGCCATGAGAGCCCAAAGGAGAGACAAGTGAATATTGTGGGCCCCGAACAATTTGACCTGGTGGTGTGCTGCATGTATCTGTTTTTTTAACTTAGGCCTAAGGATGTTGGGTTGCAGTCTATTGCATAAGTATCAAGTAATTGAATGCAGGCTAGGACAGATCAAGTGCCCAGGCCTCAGGTAGGATCATATCAAACTTTTTGTCAGGCCGGGCTTAAGGTTCAAAAGGACAGCCTTTTTACAATTTGACCAGGCCGAGCTCATGCCGGACCAAGTCAGGCGACTTTATTTTTTTTTTTTTGAGAACATTGGAACAGGAGCAATTCAATAGGCACCAGTTCTTCTTCTTCTTCGTCAGTTGATTTTGAGGCGCATCCTATCTGACTTCACTCTCTACAACGTTTCGTTGAGAACTTATCTGGGTAAGCGAAGAACCGCTCATAATTCTTCAATTAGAACCCTCTTTTTGGTGTTTGTTAAATCTAAAAATCGATTACAAAACCTAGATATATTCTGTTCAGTTGTTCATAATCCTTTCATATAATAATCTTTAAACTTTGACCTATTCTTAGAATAGATTAGAATTGGGGTTTTAGCTACTTTAGTAGAAACCCTTCTTAAAATTTTGATTTTGTTCTTCTCAGTTATCTCCTAGACACATAACCCAAAAAAGTTTGAGCTGCAGCATGAAAATAAAAAAAGGTTGATTTTTTTTTTATTCAAACAGGTGTGGCATAATTGTCCTTAGGGTTACATATGTATCGAATTCACACTTGTACTTTGATTTTTCCATATTTTTAGGAGGAATGTTTATTTCCCTTTTCTTTGCTGCTAGGTTTTGAGCATCTAATATGTCAGGAGAAGAGGAAGAAAATGCTGCTGAGCTGAAAATTGGAGATGGTAATTTTTTCAGTTCATTAAGGCAAATATATTTGTGGGTGTGGGTGTATTTGTTTTTGTTTCTTATGGGTTTTTTTGATTTGCTGGGTTGATGGGCTACACTGTAACTGGAAGTTGGTTGGGTTGATATTTTATATAGATAATCAATTTAATTCAAAAACCAGATGACAGGACACTTATATTGTAACTAGCGGTTATAATAAGTTCGATTACCTGTTTAGAAAGTGTTTCTTAATTATAAAAAGGTTTAAAAGTTTTTTTTTTCAATTGTGTTGCTTTATCCAAAATTGTTGGGAAATAGATTTAATAGGCATAAGTGGTTTTAATTCAAGCCAATGAGATCTGATTCTTGGGACAGCTAGTAATAAATTACTAGTTACTCAGGTTTTGTTCCGGAATTTACTGGCATATATTTGTCAAATATGATGAGGAAAAATTATACAGATTTAGTGTTTTTCTCGTGCATGAGAAATTTTATCATGCTGGTACCATTTGACATTCTTTTTAATTGCTAATTTGTTCAGAGTTCTTGAAGGCAAAGTGTTTAATGAACTGTGAAGTTGCCTTAATTCTTGAACACAAGTATGAGCAGCTTCAGCAGATGTCGGAGGATCCGATGAATCAAATGTCTCAGTGAGTGCTCATCAACTGTGTTTTTCACCATCTCTATTCTAAGAATCTTGTAAAAATTCAAATTATCAACTTTGTTTCATCGCCTATAAAGGTCCTTTTAGGTCTTCATTTTTTAAGTTGTTTTACCTTTTGCTGCATTTTGCATCACATACTTTGAGGGACACTACTTTATTTGAGTCTTTTTGGCATCTTAAATATTTAGTTTTTTTTAATTCTTATTTGAAATGGCAAAAAAGATCTTAGTTGATACCTTCTAAGAATAGTGGTTCAACGTCATAAATTTTAAGGTAATAGACGATGAAAACTAATATAGAAGTTTATATTAAAATCTCTTACCATGCTAGTTTACCTATAAATTGACCGACTGGAACAAGATTTCTCTGGTGTCCCTCGTCGTCACATTATAATTTCAATACGAGATTCATGTATCAAGCTAGCTAGCTGACCTGTTAAAATAAATGAGATTTCAAAATCAGTTTAGATTATCAATCCTTGAGCCAGTTAATTTAGTTTTTTCTTATCTTTTTATTTCAGGGTGTTTGAGAAATCACTGCAATATGTGAAGCGCTTTAGCCGATATAAGAATCCTGATGCTGTTAGACAAGTTCGAGAGTATCCTTCAGTATGAGTTCAAACATGTGCATTACTACAATAACAAGTTTGTAAAAATATTACGTAGTCTGAACTCACATATTCTGTCCGCTTAATCTTGTAACTAAATGGTGATGGTTTCACATCTCCCGTCATTTAACATATGACAAGGATTTACAGATACGTATCGGAAATAGTTACCACTAATACTATGTTTTGAAAACAAATTTGAGAAAACATGCAGCATTATGAGGTACCAGATTCCAGGTTTCCAGCATCTTCTATTGCTTAATATTATTCCCTGCATGCATGATAAGTTACCATTGGTTATATCCTTTTGCATTTACTCTTATTTATTCAGAAAACATGTATTGATAAAGCATAATCATATCTTGTTCTAGCAACTTGGGAGTTGATTGATCAAAATTTTCATTACATATAATGATTTTTCAAACTCTTATTAGTCTATCTTGTTTGAGGCAACCATGTATTAGAGTCAATGCAGATGAAATCTTGTCCGTAAACAGTTACTCTATGTCTATAACATGGGAAACATGCCCACAAATATTGAAGTCAATGTCTTAAAGGTTATATAACACTTGAAGTTGTGATGTTCATACATGTGTTGATTGCTAGATTGATCGAGAATCAAATTTAAACATATCATAGCATCTTATAGTTCTAAACTTGACGTAGGACTGGTAATGGTAATATTTAAGTTTGTTGTATATTTATCTTTTTTCATTTTTTGGAAAATATTTGTATTTGGCATCAGCAGTTTTATCTTTAACAAATATTCAGAATCCTCAGTCGCTATCAATTGGCAGAATTTGAGGTAGTATACCGAGACACTATATAATCCAAGATAATAATATATATTCATCAATAAAATATCATCATTTGTTATCTTATAAAATCAATTGGTGTTTTGTTCTCCTCGTCTCATTTAGCTTTGTGTTCTTGGGAACCTTTGCCCCGAAACTGTGGAGGAAGCCGTTGCTATGGTGCCATCTATCAGGGTATGTTTGTTCTGTACTACTTATTATGTTCTCTGTGCAAGTTCTCTGCTGTTCTTTTCTTTCTTTTAGATGTGTTAATATTGCCTTATTATAGTTTACACATGGAAGGACACAAGTAGGAAGGAGGAAACATATTTCACTTATTTATCTTCTTATTCATTCCACAATTACTACTCTATCAACCTAGTCTTTACATTCCCTAATTAGCTTATTCTTTTTCCCATAAGCTTGAGTTGAATTAACTTGTGGAGGAATAGAAATAATAATTCAACTGAAAAATTATTTTTCTTAGAAGCAGCTATCAAATAACTTGTGCTTTAGAAATTTTAAACTTGCAATACTTGGTATCTTCCCTAGTTTTGGTTGAAACTACATCCGTGCGACAGGCCAATGGCACACTACGTTATAACCCTACCTGCAGAAAGCAAGGACTTGATTTAAAGTCTCATATGGTAGTGGGTTGAACCGTTGAAAGCAAGGTCCTCTTAATGCGATTATGATTTTGTGAACTTCCCACAGATGACTAGGAAATAAGCTAATATTGAATATAATCTGTTTTAGAATTTGGATATGTATACCATGATTTAGTTATTAGATAGTCCTAATATGGGTGTAGTTGGGTTGGGTTGGGTAAACTCGATAAATATTTTTCTTGGCATTTCAAACTTTCATATGTCTGGATTTATTCAAAAGAGAATCCAATTTTCCTCTGTCGGGATATATTGTTTAAGAGTTCTTGTTTAGGCAAACCATTGAGGGGAGAGTTGGGGAAGGAGGCTGCTTGTGAAACAGTGAGATAATCTAATAATTATATCTGGTTCAGTAAACTTAATGCATCGGCAATAATCGGCTAACCCACAAGAAATGGCCAGTGGGGATATCTAAACTTAGAACCTTTGCATCTTGAAGCAGGTTACTCGCCATCTCTTCTACACCTCAAAGGCAATTCCCCTCCTAATCATCACAACTGCTTTTCATTTTGTGCAATGATGTTTAGTGATAGCAATTGAGACTTTCTCAGGGAACCATGCATTGTGTCATGGAGCATCTATCTGCATAGTATTGCTTTGGTCTATACCAGTTTCTGTTCTGATTACAATGTGATTGATGGAACCTCTTTGTTTTGCAGTCCCGTGGACGTGGCCATGATGATGATGCAATTGAGAAAATGTTGAATGACCTCTCTTTGATAAAGAAATTTGAGTAGTTTTCTTTTACGTTTTTACTGCCTCACCTGTGATTATATCAAACTCACAGCAAGCAAAAGAGTTGAGACAATTTATTTTTGTACGACGTTATTTGTTTATTTATTTATTTAGTGTAAACATTTTGTACAGCTGGTTCTTCATTGTTGTCCAATTTTAGTAGCTGTAGATGCATCTTTACCCTTTTGAATGATGTTGTCCAAATTTAGTAGCTGTAGATCCCTTATGAATGATGTTTGGTTGGAGCTGCTAGTTGAACCATACCTTAATTGAAATGAAAAGAAGAGGTTAAAAAAAAAAATAGTCAAGCACATTTGTTCAGCATATTTTCTTATGGAAGTTCGAACTATTTATGTTAGAAGCTAGGGTCATACTGTTTGAAGTTCAAATCGCACACGAAACCGTTCAAATCGCTTGTGATTGATGTAGGTTTCGGTTCCAAAATCAATTGAAACAACAAAATTTTATGCAATTTAGCATTACGCAATATTAAAGTTGTAAAATAGATAATTGTATTAGATTTGTAAGGTGATGGTGATCATGTAGATCGATATCATTCAAATTCAGATTTAATAGCTTAATTTTCATAAGAGATTCATTACACAAGGTTAATTGAAACATCTCTTGTAATAGGATTATATAATTAATTAATTTTCATGATGCGATTTGATTTCGATTTTATGTAGGCAATTTTAGCTAATAACTAAACCGAAATTATAAATTTGATTTTTCAACTTACCTAAAACCGTCACATACGCCAAAACTGTTGGTGCAGTTTTTTTTTGTGCGAATTTTTTGGTGCAATTTGATTCCTCGTTCAGCCCTGTTAGAGGCCTTCCAAAATCCAGTCTCTGATTCCTATCTGAAGACTTAGTAATCATAATGTGTAGTAGTAAATCACAAGTATGAAGTTTTGACACCATAAATTTGTCACAACTTCTATTTTGTAGTCCTGTTATACTTGTATATACATTGAGGTAGCTCGCATATGGCCACCTCGTTTCCTAAGCTTTATACAGAAAAATCAAATGATCATTTTCTTCGACATCAACACCAGAGTTCACTTATTTCCATCTTTTAGAATTCTTCAGCCCCTTGGACTTTTGTTTTGCCTGTTGAAATGCCTGCATTTTTTGCTTCTTTTGAGCTTCCCTCTCAGCCTGGCAATCATAAAAATTCAGAGAAATCAATTTTTTGAGACGATAAAAGATTCATTTGACAAATTTTTTAGAGGCAATGTTTACCTTTGACATCTTGGATTTGGCTTTTGTTTTTGGAGACTTTTCCTCAAGCTCGGCCTCTCGCTCAAGCTCTCTCTCCCTTGCATCAAGATTCTTCTCTAGATAATACTGTAAAATGGAAACTTTTCATATCATTAGAAATTGCTAGATATTGAAACTAATAAATTTTACTGCATATTCATTCTGTTGAAATTCAAGTTCCGAAGGAACTCCTAAACTATTCTTGCTTTATGTACCTACATGACGGAAATTAGGTTTTTTGACCATTCAACAGGAACTTGAAGTAGTGTGCTCGAATACGAGTAAACCTGATGGCACACTACTTCTTTATAAGCAGTTTCAGCATGCCAAAAAAATAATAATAAAAACAGGTACGATAACAGGCACGCTCCATCTTAATAAGTACAGGGTAAAAGTTGCAAGACTTTTTCCCTCCTGTTACTTGACATTGTAGATGATGAGGATTTCAAGAGGATGTGTAACAATAAATGGCATAGACTCATCCTCCAACTATATAACATATGGAATTGGCTCACTGATGTGATTTATCTGGTTATGTAACAAAAAGAAAAAGGTTAAACTGGTTGCAGACTGATATCTGACATGCTTTTGATCACAAGTCACAACATTCGAGGGAAAGGGGGTTTGTTTGCAGAGTTTCTCAAATGAATTTTCAAAATACTTTGTCCTAAATCACGACAATTTTGACGACATTATAGAAAACGCAGTAAACAAACAAGTGAACACGCACCAAAGAAGAGGGAAGATAAAAAGAGCATGAAAAACCATAATAAATATTATGATGACAACAACTACAGTTAGGCAGGTCACACAAGGCTAAGAGAAAATAAAATGATTTGCTAAGTAGGACCAAAATTGCATTGTTTTATGATGATCAATTAGTATGTCATGTAGGTATGAAAATGTGAAATGAACTCCTAAAACAGTAGACTTACATTATAATCGCCCAAATAGTCTTGTAGATTGCTATCCTTTACTTCCAATACTCTGTTAACTATTTGCTTTATGAAGTATCGATCATGAGAAACAGTAATGACAGTGCCTTTGTACTCGGATATTGCCTCCTAAAATAATGGAAACACTCAAAAAATTATGAATGAATAACAGATCTTAATGCTATATTTGATATATAAAGAATATGTCAGACAAAAGCAAAGGGAACAAAACTCCAAACCTCAAGCATCTCTTTTGAAGGTATATCCAAATGATTGGTAGGCTCATCCAAAACTAGCAAAGTTGAAGGCTTCACCATGAACTTGCAAAAGGCAAGACGCGCCTGAAAAAGTATTTAGGTTCAAAGCTTATGCAACATAACAAGAATAAGCTATAACAGCACACATTACAGAGAGTCTAGAACTACAGAAATATCGCAAGCATATGACGTTAACTTGCACTTCTTCTGTTTTTTTTTGACAAGTTATGTTAACTTACTATTAACATAGATAGTCAGTTACATTCAAGAACTAAGATTGAATAAAACAATGTTTGTCCGAAACCTCGTATTGGAAAAGAACTGTAAGCACACATTAAAATGAGAATATCTTTCATATCTTATACATGATGATGTGCTACAATTATACTAACCTAACAGAATGAGCCTGTAACTTTCTTGAAACTTTACAATAAATTTGAGGAAGTTCAAAATGTTGTATATGAACGAACAAGACACAGACAGCAAAACGATAAGTTCTATGTAACGGGAATAATGAGCGCTACAAAACAAGAATTTACTTAAAAAGATTAAACAACTAGATCATTACCTTCTCACCGCCACTCAAAATGGAGACCTTCCTATCAAGCATATCAGCCTTGAAATTACAACGTCCAAGGAGACCTTTTATATCATCAATTCTCCAGTCCTCTGCTACTTCTGCTACAGTGTCGAGCACTGATTTATCTAAATCAAGTGCTTCTGCCTGAAAAACATGGTAGACTAATCATAATTAAAAATAGCATTACACAAGAATGGTAGAATTACTCCAGCCACCAAGAAAAACTGATATCGCCATGACTTTATAAGATAACATAAATGACTAGTAATGACTTCTGACATGCCTGATTCTGCTCAAAATAGTTTGGTAAGACATTATGCTCTCCAAGCAGAACTTCACCTCTTCCTGGTTTTTCTAAGCCCATAATCAGTTTAAGTAATGTACTTTTCCCACACCCGTTTGGGCCAAGGATAGCAATTTTCTCCCCCTTTTCAATTGTTAAATTTGCATTGTTGAAGAGAACCTGGTAAAAAAAATCCGAATATATAGCAAAAGTAAGATATATATACACCAATTAGATAACAGAAATTTGATGATTAGCCTTTCTTTATCACTGATTAAATAAGCAATCACCTTGTCCCCATAGCTGAATTCAAGATTCTTGACTGTTGCAACAGATCTTCCGCTTCGTCCTCGCTCAGGGAACCTGATCTTCATTTGTTTCCTAATAAATGGCTTTTCAATCTGCTTTTCATCCTGAAGTTTTTCCAGCTTCTGTTTCACAGAAAATAAGTAAACAGATATAAGCATATAAAATAATACTTTTAAATATATATTTACATACATATATAAACGTATATATGTATGATCACATCGCCATCAACAAGTAATAGCAATTAAGTGAGATGATAAAAACATGCACTTAGCAAAAGAAGTTCACTAACACGTGCACACACACACACACATTCATACATATATATATATATATATATATATATATATATATATATAAAATCACGTGGCCAGCAACTTAGCAAAGGAAGTTTACATGACTTC
This sequence comes from Panax notoginseng, assembly GCA_016801055.1. Lineage (NCBI taxonomy): Eukaryota > Viridiplantae > Streptophyta > Magnoliopsida > Apiales > Araliaceae > Panax > Panax notoginseng. Next base: position 1,359,149 of record CM029016.1, on the reverse strand, counting down.
GTTTTTTTAAGTAGTTACTGTTACAAGTTACAACATCAAAATAGTAAGAATTTTTTTTTATTAAATTTAGAAGATTCATTTCATTAATTAAATAATAATAATAAGACTCTTTTCCGAGGACTTGATTTCATGAAACAAACAAATGCTGACACATTCCACAGAAAGGGTTGAATACTTCCTTTCGTCTCTAAAAGACATTTTGGCAGAAGCCATTCACATGATGACATTTAGAAAAAGGGTTTTGTGACCAGCTCTTAAGAATGAACTAAAAGCATCATTGATTCATTGTGAATTAACTGTTACAATGAATGAGAAATAAAAGCATGTTTGTGAGAGGAGAAAAAAAGGAGCTTCTGAAGTTAATGGCAGTTGTACAGGAACTTGTCCTTCTGCAAGAACTAATGTTGTCAGTGTTCCTTTCTATTGATAACTATTGGAAGCTACACGAATTCAAGATTGAAGTTGCTTTGCTGGCAGTTTTAAACTGCTTTTTAAAAGTCACCCTAGGCCAATGAAATATCACTACTAGTTTAAGATTTACAACAAGAATGTAGATAGTTTTCTTAAATTGAATACACGTGTTTATAACATTACACCATCAGTGAGTTGGAATGCAATATTGATATCAATGTACCTTTTCAGCAGTAGAGGCACGGCCTGAATTTGCTCCAGCACTTAACCTGCTTATTAAACCTTTTGTGTGCCCAATTTCCTTCTGCTGCTTCTCCCATGCTGTAAACTGAGCTTCAACCCATGCAGCCTTTTGAGTAATATATTCAGAGTAATTTCCCATGTAGGTTCTGGATACACCCATATCAGTTTCCACAACTTTTGTGCACAACTGGTCGTGGAAAGCCCTGTCATGAGATATGATAACCATTGGCACATCTTGCTTATTAAGATAACCTTCAAGCCACTCGATTGTATCAAGATCAAGGTGATTTGTAGGCTCATCCAAAAGTAACAAATCTGGATCCTGCAAATTTTATGTCACCAGTCAAACACAAATACTTCACATTCTAAATTTCTAATACATGTTAATGTTACAAATTTTAACAAACCAATAAAATTTCTTTTAATAATAAAACAGTCTGCACTGATGTGTATGTAACCACTGCAAACACACAAATTCCTTGACAAGTCATTACCAATTACTGTGAGTAGGAAATAAAAACTATTTATTCTAGTTCCATCATCAGCTGAATTTAGATGTTCAAACGACTTTTATATAAATAGTCACTAAACATTAATGGATTTGCTATAAAACATCACTAAACTTCTTCAAAAGTGAATAATATCACATTATATAGTACTATAATGCTGCAAACACTAATTGCTGGAAGAAATAATTCCTTAGACAGGTAGTTTTAACATACTAAAAATATTAATATATTTCGTAAATACAAACCAGCAATTCAATTTTTTCACACCATTTCAAGAACAATGCCATAACTACATAAAAGCAAGCACAAAAAGCACATGGCACATACTCTACTTGCATATACATAAGCCTACATTATAAATTATTATTCAGCATTCTAAACCAATACATTAAATTAAAAGGAAAACAACGCAAATACATTACTATACCTGAAGTAAAATCTTCCCAAGGGACATCCTCATTTGCCACCCACCACTAAACGACGCCACCAATCTATCAGAATCCTCCTCTGCAAACCCAAGCTCCGGCATCAATTTACTAATCTTCACATCCACTACATCCAAGTCCACAGCCTGAGCCCGCCTCTGAAGCAAATCAAACTCATCCAAAAGCCTCCCCATCAGCTCCAAATCATCCACAGAACCCTCAATTGCCTTCTGCACCTTCTCCAACCTGGCAGCAATCTCCATTTCCTCTTTAAACGCACTCATAAACTCTTCCTTCACCGTTCTACTCATCGATACCTCGAATTCTTGACTCAAAAATGAAATTTTCATATTGGATTTTGCCTTAATCACATTCCCAGAATCGGGTTCTTCTAACCCAGCAATAATTCTCATCTGGGTTGTTTTCCCAGCACCATTAACTCCCACTAACCCAACCTTTTCGCCTTTCTTCACTTCCCAATTGATATCTTTCAATACAGTCACTCCCTTATAGCTCTTACTAACATTCTCTAACCTGATTCCTGATGAAATACTCGAAGCCCCACTACTGGATTGCCTATTTCCACGCTTATAATTAACTTTTTCTGATGAATCGTCAGAAAACAAAGATTCTATGTCATCTTTGACACTAACTTCGGCTGTCTCAACCGCTACAGCTGATAATTTAGCTAAAATCCTATCGTTTTGGGAGTTTCTAGGGTTAAGTAAAGTAATGCCTTTTATCGAACAATTGGTGGGTGTAATGAATTGGGAGGGTATTTGTGTTGAAAATGGACGTACCCGTTGCCGGAAAGTTGTTTTCCGGGCATCTACAAGGGATGAACCGGTGAGAAAAGCTGAACGGAGGCCGATGAGTTGAAGCTTAGTGGCTAAATCCATGTTTTGATCGTGAAACAATGAGGGGAAATGCGGAGTTTCTCTCCAGAAAACTCTGAAACAGAATGGAAGAGAAACTCAGTTTTCTCTTTCTCACTAAACAGTGAGAAATTCAGAAATTATTATTAGTAGTAGCTTTCCATAAAAATGGAAAAAAAGAAAAAAGGACCCGAATAAAAATTAAAATGGAAATTCAATTCGTCCAAAAAAAGGAAATAAAATTAAATGAAAAGTCTTTCGGAGATTACATACCACATATTTTTTAGAATATTATCAATCTTGTTGCGTGTTAAATAAAACTATATTGACCTCACGGGTGGATGTAATGCATGTAGTGATTGTCAATTACCTTTTCTATCCTTTAATTTTTTTTACTTTTTGTAAAATGAGGGGTAGGGATAGAAAATCTTTAATCGAATTATAGACCGCGACGTATATGTATATAAATTCATTGACGGAATTAGGGGGCCAGGGGGTTATATGACCCCAAACTCTGAATTTGAAGCATGATAATATTAATTAAATTTAATCTTTATTATGAGATGATATAAATTCACTTTTTTTTCCATATCTTTCCACCTATAATAAATTAACAATCTTATTACAAGATAAAATAATAATAAATAATTTTGATAATTAATTAATTAATATTGCACTCATTTGTCTTATTGTTTTAATTATATATTGGTATCAATTTTTTATAAATGATAATAACTTAATTCATTTTCTTGCTTTGAGTGGCTCATCTCAATTGTCTCTAAGAAAGATGATCAGAACCACAATATAAGGTTTTAAATATATAATATTATAATTTATCCAAAAAAATAGCTAATCAGTTGACTAGTCTGATTAATAGTCTCATAGCTTGGAGAAAATTAATGTATATATATAGGGTCCGAATCGGACTCCTGGATTTTATTAAAATACGATTTATTTTTTTTTTACTTTTTTTTAAAACAACTAAAAAAAGTTTAATATTTTATGGAATTGAATTTTTTCCATAATACAGTATTTTGGATGTGATTTGGATACATTTATACATACCTGTTTTATTATATGTATCTGAATCACGCCAAAAACACTGTATTATGAAAAAATTTCAGTTCCATAAAATATTAAACTTTTTTTTAGTTGTTTTAAAAAAAATGCAAAAAAAAATCCGCCTTTTAGTCGAGTCCGGGCGTCCGGACCTAATCCAATTTATATATATATATATATATATATATATATATATATATATATATATACACACACACACACACACAGGATCCTGTCCGGACTCCCGGACAGATCCTAAAATACGGACCCTATTTTTTTATTTTTTTTAGTTTTTTTTTTTAAAAACAACTAAAAAAAATATTTAATATTTTATGGAACTGAAATTTTTTCACAATACAATGTTTTGGACGTGTTTTGAATACCTATACCAAAAAGTTGTGGTACAGTCTGCACAGACTGTACATACATGTTTTGTTATACGTACCCAAAACACTCTATTATAAAAAAAATTTAATTCCATAATTTTTATTTATTTATTTTTAGGTGTTTCTAAAAAAAAAAAAAGGGTCCGTATTTTATAAAGTCCGGGATCCCGGACTGGATCCGGACTATATATATATATAAAGTCATTAGACTCACAGTTCAAATGTTGACAAGGGTTGAAATAGGATGTTATAAAATGCTATAATTAGGTAAAATGAATTTAAAAGAAGTAATCCAAATATCAATAAATAAATTTTTTTTACTGATGTATATTGACCCTTCTTTAAAAATATTTTGATTTTGCCATTGTATATGTATGATAAGTAGTAAAAATTAAGAATGACTTTATTTTAATTTATTTTACTCATTATATAAAATTTTACATTAGTTTATTCAATTTCATCACATATTTATGGACATATATTTTATTTTATGTTCAGAGTGTCACCGAAATAGAATTTTATTATGAAAGAGGAAAAATAAAGCATGGCATTAATGTAACTTTCTATTTATGTGGCCAAGGGAAATACAACAGAAAGGGAGATACAGTTGGAGATAACGCCATGTTGAAACACAAGTAGTGTGTGGTGCAGGCTCCTCTGCGTCACATTGAAGAAAATGATTCCACGCTGTATTCTGGTGCCACGTGTAATCAAAATTGATAGATTCCGGACCAAACGTCATATTAAATAGTTATTTAAAAAAAAAATTATATAAAAAATAATTTTATGTGGAATGTGATTTACGAATATACGATTAACATATAATTAAAAGTAATAAAATGAAAAAATAATGAAAATGAGTTCTTCCTTTATTGTTGTATACTGTAAGACCCCAATTTTTATAAATAAAGATGAATTTTCTATAAATATCATTTTTGAATATTATGGAGTTAATTTGATATAATGTTATAGTTGTGGGTAATATTTATAAATTTTGCAAAGTAAGCAAGTTGTTATAAAATATTCGTTTGGTCGGAGAATATTCTTTTTGTCGGGGAATATTCGTACGACGGCATAATCATTGGTGGACCCCACAACGGAATTATTGTCGGATTGAGAAAACGACAGAATTATCTTTCTATAAAAATAACGGCTGAGGTGTTACCGTTAAAACCGTTAAAACTGTTGAACTACTCGGTAGTAAAAGTACAGTAATACGTGTGGTTGCATAGTAGCACACGGTATTGATTATTGATGCTTACGTGAGAAGTCACTTAGCTATACTCAATTATTGCTACAGTAATTGCTGCATCATATCTCTTAAATTATTGTCATAGTATCATCTGTATAATATGTTATATTATTAAATCAATAATTGAGACGTTGTGGTAAGTTTGGTTATTTTATGGGGGGCCATATGTCATCATCTAAGAGTCTCTTCGTCAATAGTAATTACCGTCGTCAATAGTAATTACCGTCGTCAATAGTATTTACCTTGGTCAATAGTAATTACCTTCGTCAATAGTAATTACCGTCGTCAATAGTAATTACCTTCGTCAATAGTATTTACCTTGGTCAATAGTAATTACCTTCGTCAATAGTATTTATCTTGGTCAATAGTAATTACTTTCGTCAATAGTAGTTGTCCCTTCAATATTACCAAGAGTCATTTGACCCTTCGTTAAGACCAAGAGTCATTTGACCCTTCGTTAAGACCAAGAGCCACCCTCGGTTTTTCTATAAATAGAGGCCTAGGGCTTCATTATTTTTCACGAATTCATTCAAGCTATAGAGAGAGAAAGTATAGAGAGAATAAGAGAGAGAGAATAAAAGTATTCTGCTACATCATTTTTCCAATATCCAGTTCTTTTAAGGTAGGGAATATTATTTCTTTTATATTCATGAAGAGAACTTCTGTTATTCCATTTGTTATTATTCTGTTGGAATAACCAGTATACGCGGTCTACCCTATACTTGGTGACATTCTTCTATTATTCTGTTGGAACATCCTGTCTGTGTGTTTTACACCGGACCTGGTTCCGTTTATTATTCTGTTGGAATATCCTGTCTGTGTGTTTTACACCGGACCTGGTTCCATTATTTATTATTCTGTCGGAATATCCTGTCTGTGCGTTTACGCCGGACCTGGTTCCATTATTTATTATTCTATTGGAATAACCTGTCTGTGCGGTCTATCGCATGCATGGTGATTTCTTTTGTTATTCCATTCTTTATTGTACTCAGTTGGTTAAGTTTTGACTTCTATACTCCATGAAATTTGTGGAATATCCTTGATAGTTGCGTTTCATCCAGTATCTTTTCAAGAAAATATTCTTCTAAGCGTTCTTGAATTTTACTCCACAATGCAGTATCATGTTGACAATTTGGACGTTATTAATTCCTGGATAAATTAATTCTTGAACTTGTTTTATTGAATTCTTATATCATTGTCATCATCCTCATGTTTATAAAATGTTGAAAGTCATCTGTGGCATGTAGTGCATAGATGGACTTGGTATGATTATGACCAGGGATTATTCGGTATAATCATGACCGTAATGTTGCAAATGATGTGGTAAAAGTCCTCATTGGCCCGTAGTGCATTGATAGACAGTTGTTGGCATGATCATGACCATTAATGAATACACGAATATCCTTGGCCGTAGTGCAGGGGTGATTCGATGATGTGGATTATTTTATTAAGCTGAGTCTCAGCGATTACAATGTTGAAAAACTTTTTAAATCATAAAAGATAGTAGAGTTTATTTTCTACTTGACTCTTTTAATGGATTGCTTGTTCCGCTACAGTTAAACTTGATGTCTATTATATTTTATCAGTTTAACATTGTTGAAGGCTAATGATAATTTATTCTGCATTATCTTAGTCATAATATTTCTTACTGGGCTAGTTGAGCTCACCCTTTCTTTCACTGTTCTCTTCAGGAAATGAGAACGTAGCTGGGACAAGTCGGGGTACGGAGTGATGGTCCGAATGATAGTATTAGTTAGTAGTCCTCACTATTCTATGTAATGGTGTGTTAATAAATGTAATGAGGACTCCTTTTGAGTATGAATACTCTCTAGAAGATAATATTTGTATTCAAACTCACAGTTTATGTTTTGTCGTATTGTACACGACAGTTGTATTATTAAGTTGTATTTGTATTCTGTACTATGTATCTGACGACCCAAGATGGGTGATGTATACCTAATTTTGGGGGCGTCACAGTTGGTATCAGAGCTTAGGGATATGATCCCTGGCTAAGATGTGAGAATAGAACTAGGAGGGGAGAGACGGGGAATTCCTTCGCTAGTATGACATACCTAAGTTTATTTGCATGGTATTTAATTGGTCGGTCATAATATAAGGATAATATATGACATATCAATTAATTTTTATTTTGTGGCAGTATCTGAAAATGGCATCTGAGAACGTTGAGAATAGCAATGGAGCACAGACGACTGTTGATTCACCACATATCAATAATCAGGATAATGTGCATCAGGAAGGTGTCAATCCTCATGCAAACAACAACACTGACCAAATGATGAATGATCAAATGTTCAGAGGCTTTATGCAATTCATGCAACAACAGGTGAAAGCGGCTCCTGTCCACAACGTAGGTGGAAATACTGGAAACTCTCTGGCGGTCACCGCTAAACAGTTTAAGGAGCTGGGACCACCGGAGTTTAAGGGAGAACCCAAACCACTTGTAGCTGAAACATGGATAAAGCAGATCACCAAGATATTTGATGTCTTGGGTTGCTCCGAGGAGCAAAAGGTTCCCTTTGCCGCCTTTATGTTGCAAGGAGAGGCAGATTACTGGTGGGAATCGATAAAGCGTACTCAACCTATAAATAGAGGGCTAAGTTAGAATTGAAATTCACACCAGAATTCATAAGTTTTCTCTCTTTCTCTCTCTATATTCTCGAGCGTATATTGATACTTTGAGAGCTGCTATTCAGCACAAGTTTCATCCAGCCTCGTATACGATATTCTGATCTGAAGTACTGTTCGTTTGAGGTAAGGGATATTATTTTTTTCTTAAATGATATTATTTTCTTCAATATCATTATGCTGAAATATTGATATGAACTTTTTATCAAATTTAGAACTTTTTGTGTCTGGGTTACTTTTCATGTATACAGCACTATTCACCGAAAAAATAAAATTTTTCCTTTTTGTCCAAGATATCTATTATGGTTACTATCTTTGATTGTATCCATGTTTTGATCTTATTTTTAAATTCTACTTCACAATTAGTTATTATAGAGTATTATTGCACTTGGATAAACTATAATATGAATCCCTAATATTTGTCCTTCTGTCTCATTGGATTCGTTTTCTTTAAGATAATTTTTCATCATCCTCAGTCCTAAATGATGATATTATTGAATATCTTTGGCCTGTAGTACAAAGATGAATGATTAACTGATGAATATCTTTGGCCCATGGTGCAAAGATGAACAGGTGTTGAGATGAACATGACCGACTGGTGTTACAAATGAATATCTTTGGCTTGTAGTGCAAAGATGAATATTTAATTAAAGATGGTTATTGATTGATGTTACAGGGATAAAATATCGTTGATGAACTTTTAAATCTTAGAAGATAGTAGAACTCATTCTCTACTTGACTCTTCTAATGGTTTGCTGTTTCCGCTGCAGTTGTTGATCTAAAATTTGTTGTCTATTATATTTTATCAGATTTTCCCTGTTGAAGACTAATGATAAGTTGTTGTTTATTATCTTAGTCATAATATTCTTTACCAGGCTAGTTGAGCTCACCCTTTTCCTTTTTGTTCTATTTTTCTCAGGAGGCGAGAATATAGCGGGAACTAGTCGGGGTGTAGAGTGATGTTTCCAGTCAGTTGTGTTAGCAGTCCTCACTATTTTGTAAAATAGTGTTTCAATAATTGTAATGAGGACTTATTTGAGTGTGAATATTGTCTAGAAGATAATATTTGTATTTAAACTCATAGTATTTATGTTGTCATATTTTGCACGACAATTATTTTATTGAAGTTGTATTTGTTTCTGTACCATGTATTTGGCGACTCAGAATGGGTGATGTATACCTATTTTGGATGCGTCACAGTTGGTATCAGAGCTTAGGGATATGGTCTCTGGCGGAGATCGGGGAATAGAACTAGGAGGGGAGAGACGAGTAAATCCTTCGCTAGTGTGTCCTACCTAAGTTTATTTGTTGATTGGTCATAATATAGGGATATTATGTGATATGTTAATTTTTTTAATTAACCCTTGTTTATGGCAGTATTGAGGAATGGCTGCTGAGAACGTTAACAATGGAGTGTATGAGACCGTGGAAACACCTTTAGTTACCAATTAGGAGGATGTGCAACAGGCTGGCAACCGAGCAAACGATGAATGATGGAATGTTTAGGAGCTTTTTGCAGTTCATGTAAAATCAGACGAGGGAGACTTGTGTGCAGAATACGGGTGGAAATGATAATAACGCGCGGTTTGTCATGGCCAAGCAGTTTAAAGAGTTGGGACCATCAGACTTTCAGAGAAAGTCAGATCCGATCAAGGCGGAAACGTGGGTCAAACAAATTACCAAGACATTCGATGTCTTAGGATGTGCGGAAGAATAGAAGGTTCCATTCGCAACCTTTATGTTCTACGGTGAGGCAGACTACTGGTGAGAGTCTGTGAAGCGTACCCAGCCTGACGCATTCAACATGTCCTGGGAAACATTTCAGAAACTGTTTAATGACAAATACTTTCCTGAAAGTATTCGTCATATGAAGGAGGTAGAGTGTAAGACCCCGAATTTTATGAAATAAAAGTATTCAATTTTTCTTATAATTACAATTCAGTAAATGGTTAAATTGATAAAAAGTTAAAGTTATGGGTGAAATGTGAAAATTTTTCAAAATACACAAGTGGTTATAAAATAATCATTGTTGTCGGGGAATATTCGTTTGGTCGTGGAATATTCTTTCTGTCGGGGAATATTCGTACGACGGCGCAGCTATTTGTGGGCCCCATAACAGAATAACTGTCGGGTGAAGAAAACGACAAATTTGAGTTTTTACAAATAATGGCGTAGTTGTTACCGTTAACACTGTTGGAATACCCGGTGGTTAAAATACAGTAATACGCGTTATTGCACAGTAGCACACGGTATTGCATAGTATTTTTAAAATTATTGATTCTTACGTAAGAAGGCACTACTCAATAATTGTTACAGTAATTACTGTTCAATATTTTACTTTATTGATTCAATAATTGCTGCGTTGATATTTTATATTTTTGTTTCAATAATTGTTGTTGCACAGTATTTTCTATTATCAGATCAATAATTCATATTATTTGAATAATATTATTAGATAGCATTATTGACAATGTCTAGAAAGTTCTGTCTAAGGAGAGGTTTGGTCATCTAATTGCGCGCCAGTAAGGAGAAATCCTTATTGGAAAGCCCCCTCTTTCCTGGGAACGGCCTGGTTGTCATAAATGTGATTCTGTAATATTATTTGTGAATAATTAATTATTGATTCATATGATAAGGAAATATTTATTTTATGTGGATATAAATGAGGGATATATTTTTGTGGTTAAAAATGAAGGAGTTAATGTTGAGGTTTTTGTCAGTATTTTTGTCGGAATGGAGGTATTAAAAATCAGGGTTTTTGAGATAGTTTGCGGGGGTTATAATTTTTAATCCGACCGTTGGATCGTGGTAATTTTTGGATATGTTATACATATATAAGTTGAGTATATGTCCACAAATTTTGAACCGTTAAAAATGAACGTATGATTTGTTATGAATTTTACGAGATGACTGGTTCAGAAATTGTTGAATTTTCGGAGTTTATCATTTTGGTAGAAAATTCTAGAATTGGTGGGCCCCACTTGTGGTTGGTGAAGAAATATGCTGAATTATATTTCAAATGTGGTGGGTGGGAATAGTAGCAGGTAAAGCCATCAGGTTGCACGTCAAACCTACCAAAATTTTCCTATAAATAGAGGGCTAAGTTAGAATTGAAAATCACACCAGAAACATAAGCTTTCTCTCTTTCTCTCTCTATATTATGAAGCATATTTTGTGAGTTTTTAGATACTTGGTGAGTTGCTATTCATTAGTGCAAGTTTTCTTCAGCATCATATCCGATATCCAGTCAGAAGTACTGCTCTTTTGAGGTAAGGGATAGTAATGGATTTTAAGGGTTGTTATGATTTTCAGTTTCATAATTTTTCTGATCTTCAAAAATTATGAAAAAATTTGAAATGATATTTTGATGAGTTTTATTGATTGTGTCCAAAAATGGTGATTTTTGGATGTATAGATTAAGAGTTATGAATCTTACGGGAAAAGACTATTTTAAAAGTAACCGCTTATAATTCCTTGTGGTTAACTCCAAAATTGATGAAATTTTTATTGGGAGTACATGTGTATGATAGAAGTATACTCTGTAAATTTCAAAATTTTTGGATAAAAGTACAATTTTTGATAAATGTCTAAATATTCGGTGGTTTTGGCCATATGAAAAATAGTAAATGAGTTTTAAAAATTCTGAGAAAAATATATGTTCAATATGGGACTATATTATGCTAAATCCCAGAAAAGAAATATTTTTGGAACTGATTTGGTATTTTTCATGAAAATAGACTAGTTATGAGTAAATGAATTAAATATGTTATGTGAAATAAGAAAATTGGAAAATAGGATTTTATGGCTTGAGAATCCTATATGAGGTATATGCAGATTTTTGATGAGGGTTTTGGTTATTGATGATGAAATTGTAAGAGTTGGCATTTTATGATGATTAAATCCATTAATTAGTAAAGTGTAAACAATTAAAATAAATTGTTTATAAATTTAAGTAATGTTATTCTTTCAATATCATTATACCGAAATATTGGTATGGATTTTATTATGGAATTTCTATCTTTTGTGTCGGGGTTACTATTCATGAGTTACTATTCACGATTTACTATTCATGAATTACGAATATTACTCTTGAGATTAAAACTATATGTTGATCATATTATTTTTATCATCATATATAACATTTTTATAACCCTGATGTTGAAATTCTCTTTCACTGGAGTGTAAAGATGGGTAGATTATTGATATGATCATGACTAGGGTTCTCTTTGGCCTGTAGTGCAAAGTTGAATTGTGACTGGTATGATCATGACCATTGAATTTATAATTGAATATCTTAAGCTTAAGTGCAAAGGTGAATTGATCAACATGGTTATAATTATTGTTTATATAAATTCTGAAATGATTATATATTTCTTTGAGATATGAATATATTTGGCCTGTAGTGTAAATATGAATTGTTGATGAATATCTTTGGCATGTAGTGCAAAGATGGCCTGTTGATGAATATCTTTGGCCTGTAGTGCAAAGATGAACTGTTGTTGAATATCTTTGGCCCGTAGTGCAAAGATGGATTTGTTAGTATGATTATAAACAGGAACTGTGATTTGGTATAACCATGATCTTTGATGTTTCAGGTAAAGACAGGTGATGAAAATATTCTTCGTCCTGGGTGCGAAGAAAAATTTATAGTCACAATTATGATTATGAGTTATTCATATGATTGTGGAAAGGAACTGTTGAGTGATGTTACATGGATAAAATATTGTTGGTGGATTTTTAACATGGAGAAGATAATAGACTTTATAGTCTATTTGACTCTTCTAATAGATTGCTCGTTCCGCTGCAACTATGGTTGAAATTTTTATTATTTACCATATGTTCTAAATCTCTGATTTATTGTTGATGAAGGCTATTGATAATTGAATTATCTTTAGTCATGATATTCTTTACTGAGCTAGTTGTGCTCACCCTTTTGCTTCACAATTCCTTTCAGGTAATAAGAGTGTAGCTGGGTCGAGCGGGGGTAACAAGGGAATAGAACGGTGGTCATCATTTAGTAGTTATATTTGGTGAAGAAAATAGGGTGAGGCGAACCCAACGTTGGAAGGGTGTTTTGTCACTATCATACAAGATGTCTAATGACATACAACCTCGTGTCATCATAAGACAGGGTTGTGCTCATCCACTTGCTGAGTATATCTATGGGCACTACCTATATAATCTTGGTGTTTGTTTGAAGTATAATTCTCAATTAGAGACAGTGGAGATAATGATAAGTCAAGAGAAGACTCACCATTGGGAAGAATATGATAGTAATCTTCTCGTTTTTCTTTGGGGTATATTGGGTCAACCAAGGATAATTATGTGGCCATATGATATCTATCATAACCTAGACGCATGGCCTCCCATGTACGAAGGTTTCCTTGAGCACTTCCCAAAGATTCTAGTTTCTAAAACAGTTTTTGACAATACCTTTATGTAAGGTGTTATTGTGAGGTGATGTCCACGGTTGGAACATGAGTCACATTTGGTATATATTTGTATCCAAACTCACAGCATATGTGTTGTTGTATTTTGCACGACAATTGTTGTAATAAAGTTGTAGTTGTTTTCTGTACCATGTATTTGGCGACTCAGAATAGGTTGGATGGAATGGACCTATTTTGGGGGCGTCACAGGTGGTATCAGAGCTTAGGGATATGATCTCTGGCGGAGATCGGGAAATATAACTAGGAGGGGAGAGATGAGTAAATCCTTCGCTAGTGTGTCCTACCTAAGCTTATTTGTTGGTCAGTCATAATATCGGGATATTATGTGATATGTTAATTTGTTAAATTAACCCTTGTTTTGAAGCTGTATTCTAGAATGATATATGAAATACAGGAGATGAGCAATGGAGAAATTATGATGACAGGGAAGATGGAATCTGAAATGAAAGGAATGTATTCTCAATTCTTTGAAATACCAGGTACGTAAATTTCGAGGACGAAATTTCATAAGGAGGGGAGATTGTAAGACCCCGAATTTTATGAAATAAAAGTATTCAATTTTTCTTATAATTACAATTCAGTAAATGGTTAAATTGATAAAAAGTTAAAGTTATGGGTGAAATGTAAAAATTTTTCAAAATACACAAGTGGTTATAAAATAATCATTGTTGTCGGGGAATATTCGTTTGGTCGTGGAATATTCTTTCTGTCGGGGAATATTCGTACGACGGCGCAGCTATTTGTGGGCCCCATAACAGAATAACTGTCGGGTGAAGAAAACGACAAATTTGAGTTTTTACAAATAATGGCGTAGTTGTTACCGTTAACACTGTTGGAATACCCGGTGGTTAAAATACAGTAATACGCGTTATTGCACAGTAGCACACGGTATTGCATAGTATTTTTAAAATTATTGATTCTTACGTAAGAAGGCACTACTCAATAATTGTTACAGTAATTACTGTTCAATATTTTACTTTATTGATTCAATAATTGCTGCGTTGATATTTTATATTTTTGTTTCAATAATTGTTGCTGCACAGTATTTTCTATTATCAGATCAATAATTCATATTATTTGAATAATATTATTAGATAGCATTATTGGCAATGTCTAGAAAGTTCTGTCTAAGGAGAGGTTTGGTCATCTAATTGCGCGCCAGTAAGGAGAAATCCTTATTGGAAAGCCCCCTCTTTCCTGGGAACGGCCTGGTTGTCATAAATGTGATTCTGTAATATTATTTGTGAATAATTAATTATTGATTCATATGATAAGGAAATATTTATTTTATGTGGATATAAATGAGGGATATATTTTTGTGGTTAAAAATGAAGGAGTTAATGTTGAGGTTTTTGTCAGTATTTTTGTCGGAATGGAGGTATTAAAAATCAGGGTTTTTGAGATAGTTTGCGGGGGTTATAATTTTTAATCCGACCGTTGGATCGTGGTAATTTTTGGATATGTTATACATATATAAGTTGAGTATATGTCCACAAATTTTGAACCGTTAAAAATGAACGTATGATTTATTACGAATTTTACAAGATGACTGGTTCATAAATTGTTGAATTTTCGGAGTTTATCATTTTGGTGGAAAATTCTAGAATTGGTGGGCCCCACTTGTGGTTGGTGAAGAAATGTGCTGAATTATATTTCAAATGTGGTGGGTGGGAATAGTAGCAGGTAAAGCCATCAGGTTGCAGGTCAAACCTACCAAAATTTTCCTATAAATAGAGGGCTAAGTTAGAATTGAAAATCACACCAGAAACAAGTTTTCTCTCTTTCTCTCTCTAGATTATTGAGTGTATTTTGTGAGTATTTAGATACTTTGAGAGTTTCTATTCATCAGAGCAACTTTCTTTCAGCCTTATACCGGTATTCCGACCAGAAGTACTGATATTTTGAGGTAAGGGATATTATTTTCTTCTTAATGATATTATTTTCTTCAATATCATTATGCTGAAATATTGAGTTTTTATCAAATTTGAAACTTTTTGTGTCGGGGGCTACTATTCACGTATACGGCACTATTCACGTATACGGCACTATTCACGAATACGGCACTATTCACCGAAAAATAAAATTTTCCCTTTTTGTCCAAGATGTTTATTATGGTTACTATCTTTGATTGTATCCATGTTTTGATCTTTATTTTTGAATTCTGCTTCACAATTGATTATTATGAAGTATTATTGATCTTGGATAAACTGTTATACGAATCCCTACTATTTGTCCTTCTGTCTCATTGGATTCGTTCTCTTTAAGATATTTTTCATCATCCTCAGTCCTAAATGATGATATTACTGAATATCTTTGGCCTGTAGTGCAAAGATGTATGATTACTTGATGAATATCTTTGGCCTGTAGTGCAAAGATGAACAGGTGTTGAGATGAACATGACCGACTGATGATACAAATGAATATCTTTGGCCTGTAGTGCAAAGATGAATATTTGGTTAAAGATGATTATTAATTGATGTTACGGGGATAAAATATTGATGATGGACTTTTAAATTTTAGAAGATAGTAGAATTCTTTCTCTACTTGACTCTTCTAATGGTTTGCTGTTTCCGCTGCAGTTGTTGATCTAAAACTTGTTGTCGATTATATTTTATCAGATTTTTCCCTGTTGAAGACTAACGATAATTTGTTGTATATTATCTTAGTCATAATATTCTTTACTGGGCTAGTTGAGCTCACCCTTTTCCTTTTTGTTCCATTTTTCTTCTCAGGAGGTGAGAACATAGCAGGATCTAGTCGGGGTATGGAGTGATGGTTCTAGAAAGATGTATTAGCAGTCCTCACTATTTCTGCAAAATAGTGTTTGAATAATTGTAATGAGGATTTATTTGGGTGTGGATATTGTCTAGAAGACAATATTTGTATTTAAACTCACAGTATGTGTTGTCGTATTTTGCACGACAATTGCATTATTGAAGTTGTAGTTTGCTTTATGTACCATGTATTTGGCGACTCAGAATGGGTGTTGTATACCTATTCTGGGGGCGTCACATCCGGTGTAAAACACACAGACAGGATATTCCGACAGAATAATAAATAATGGAACCAGGTCCGGTGTAAAACACACAGACAGGATATTCCGACAGAATAATAAATAATGGAACCAGGTCCGGCGTAAAACACACAGACAGGATGTTTCAACAGAATAAAAATAAAAACGGAACCAGGTCCGGTGTAAAACACACAGACAGGATGTTCCAACAGAATAATAATAAAGACGGAACCAGGTCTGGTGTAAAACACACAGACAGGATGTTCCAATAGAATAATAATAAAGACGAAACCAGGTCTGGTGTAAAACACACAGACAGGATGTTCCAACAGAATAATAGAAGAATGTCACCAAGTATAGGGTAGACCGCGTATACAGGTTATTCCAACAGAATAATAAGAAATGGAATAACAATAGTTCTCTTCATGAATAAGAAAGAATAACACCCCTTACCGTTTTAAAGAAGAGCTAAAATAAGGAAGTAGTTAAGTAACAGAATACTTTTCTTCTCTCTCTCTATAGTTTCTCTCTATAGTTTCTCTCTCTAGAGTTCAGTGAATTCGTAAGAAATAATGAAGGAATGAGCTGCTATTTATAGAAAAATGGAACGCATAGTAACTAATCCATGAACGGTCCAGATTGATTACTTTAATCTGACGGTCCATATTTAAAGAAAAATCTTTTAAATAAAATATAATATATTCTATTTATAGAATAACTTTAATAAAGTGTTCTGTTTTATATAAAAAGATATTTCTGCTTTATTACGTTAATAATACGAATAAAACAAAGCATCATTATCGCTAAATAATTCATATTATTAACTGACAATAATTGAATCAAACTGAGTGACTTCTCACATAAGCATTAATAATCAATACCGTGTGCGACTATGCAACCAGACGTATTACTGTTGTGACGCCCCCAGAATAGGTATACAACACCCATTCTGAGTCGCCAAATACATGGTACAGAAAGCAAACTACAACTTCAATAATACAATTGTCATGCAAAATACGACAACACATACTGTGAGTTTAAATATAAATATTGTCTTCTAGATAATATCCACACTCAAATAAATCCTCATTACAATTATTCAAACACTATTTTACAGAAATAGTGAGGACTGCTAATACATCTTTCTAGAACCATCACTCCATACCCCGACTAGATCCTGCTATGTTCTCACCTCCTGAGAAGAAAAATGGAACAAAAAGGAAAAGGGTGAGCTCAACTAGCCCAGTAAAGAATATTATGACTAAGATAATATACAACAAATTATCGTTAGTCTTCAACAGGGAAAAATCTGATAAAATATAATCGACAACAAGTTTTAGATCAACAACTGCAGCGGAAACAACAAACCATTAGAAGAGTCAAGTAGAGAAAGAATTCTACTATCTTCTAAGATTTAAAAGTCCATCATCAATATTTTATCCCTGTAACATCAATTAATAATCATCTTTAACCAAATATTCATCTTTGCACTACAGGCCAAAGATATTCATTTGTATCATCAGTCGGTCATGTTCATCTCAACACCTGTTCATCTTTGCACTACAGGCCAAAGATATTCATCAAGTAATTATACATCTTTGCACTACAGGCCAAAGATATTCAGTAATATCATCATTTAGGACTGAGGATGATGAAAAATATCTTAAAGAGAACGAATCCAGTGAGACAGAAGGACAAATATAAGGATTCGTATAACAGTTTATCCAAGATCAATAATACTTCATAATAATCAATTGTGAAGCAGAATTCAAAAATAAAGATCAAAACATGGATACAATCAAAGATAGTAACCATAATAGACATCTTGGACAAAAAGGAAAAATTTTATTTTTCGGTGAATAGTGCCGTATTCGTGAATAGTGCCGTATACGTGAATAGTGCCGTATACGTGAATAGTAACCCCCGACACAAAAAGTTCCAAATTTGATAAAAACTCATATCAATATTTCAGCATAATGATATTGAAGAAAATAATATCATTAAGAAGAAAATAATATCCCTTACCTCAAAATATCAGTACTTCTGGTCGGAATACCGGTATAAGGCTGAAAGAAACTTGCTCTGATGAATAGAAACTCTCAAAGTATCTAAATACTC
Source organism: Panax notoginseng (assembly GCA_016801055.1). Classification (NCBI taxonomy): domain Eukaryota; kingdom Viridiplantae; phylum Streptophyta; class Magnoliopsida; order Apiales; family Araliaceae; genus Panax; species Panax notoginseng. Next base: position 1,340,762 of record CM029016.1, on the reverse strand, counting down.
ACAAAATACACTCAATAATCTAGAGAGAGAAAGAGAGAAAACTTGTTTCTGGTGTGATTTTCAATTCTAACTTAGCCCTCTATTTATAGGAAAATTTTGGTAGGTTTGACCTGCAACCTGATGGCTTTACCTGCTACTATTCCCACCTACCACATTTGAAATATAATTCAGCACATTTCTTCACCAACCACAAGTGGGGCCCACCAATTCTAGAATTTTCCACCAAAATGATAAACTCCGAAAATTCAACAATTTCTGAACCAGTCATCTTGTAAAATTCATAATAAATCATACGTTCATTTTTAACGGTTCAAAATTTGTGGACATATACTCAACTTATATATGTATAACATATCCAAAAATTACCACGATCCAACGGTCGGATTAAAAATTATAACCCCCGCAATATTTCTCAAAAACCCTGATTTGATTTTTAATACCTCCATTCCGATAAAAATACTGATAAAACACCTCAACATTAACTCCTTCATTTTTAACCACAAAAATATATCCCTCATTTATATCCACATAAAATAAATATTTCCTTATCATATGAATCAATAATTAATTATTCACAAATAATATTACAGAATCACATTTATGACAACCAGGCCGTTCCCAGGAAAGAGGGGGCTTTCCAATAAGGATTTCTCCTTACTGGCGCGCAATTAGATGACCAAACCTCTCCTTAGACAGAACTTTCTAGACATTGCCAATAATGTTATCTAATAATATTATTCAAATAATATGAATTATTGATCTGATAAATGAAAATACTGTGCAGCAACAATTATTGAAACAACAATAATATAAAATATCAACGCAGCAATTATTGAATCAATAAAATAAAATATTGAATAATAACTACTGTAACAATTATTGAGTAGTGCCTTCTTACGTAAGAATCAATAATTGGTGCAATACCGTGTGCTACTGTATTTTAACCACCGGGTATTCCAACAGTATTAACGGTAACAACTACGCCGTTATTTATAAACAACTTATACTTGTCGTTTTCTTCATCCAATCGCTTTCCGTTATGGGGCCCACACAAGGCTGCGTCGTCGTACGAATATTCCCCGACAGCAAGAATATTCCACGACCAACCGAATATTCACCGACCAAAAATAAATATTTTATAACCACTTGCTTATTTTGCAAAATTTGCACATTTCACCCATAACCAAAGTATTATATCAAATTAACCCCTTATTATTCACAATAATATTTAGAGAAAATTTGATTTTATTCATTAATAAGTTGGGGTCTTACAACCTCCCCTCCTTATGAAATTTCGTCCTCGAAATTGACGTACGTACCTGATGTTTCAAAAAGGTGAGGATACCTCGCTTTCATTTCTGATTCCAACTCCCAGGTCATTTCTTCAATAGCATGGTTTCTCCACAAAACCTTAACTTGTGGTATAACCTTCGTGCGTAGGACATGCTCTTTCCTATCCAAGATCTTAACAGGTACCTCCTCGTACGTTAAATCTTCAGCTATCTCGTCTGGTTCTAACTCAATAATGTGGTTCGGGTCTTTAACATATTTACGAAGCATAGATATGTGAAAAACATTATGAACACGAGACATGCTTGGAGGTAATGCGAGTCTATATGCCACATTTCCTATTCGCTCAAGAATCTCAAATGGACCAACAAATCTTGGATTGAGCTTTCCTCTCTTCCCAAATCTTGTAACTCCCTTCCATGGTGCAACACGTAACAATACATGATCCCCAATATTAAATTCCACGTCCTTCCGATGAAGATCCGCATAACTCTTTTGTCGATCCTGTGCCGTTTGTATACGTTGTCGAATCGTTTGGATCTTCTCTGTAGTAATGCGTACCAACTCTGGTCCCAACAATGTTGCTTCACCCACCTCGTCCCAGCATACTGGAGAACGACATTTTCTTCCATACAACGCCTCAAATGGAGCCATACCTATGCTCGCCTGATAACTGTTGTTGTAGGAGAATTCCACCAATGGTAGGTACTTATCCCAACTCCCTTTGAGATCTAGGACACAAAGTCTTAATAGATCTTCAAGAGTTTGAATAGTCCTCTCTGATTGTCCGTCCGTTTGAGGATGGTATGCTGAACTGAATCGTAAATCCGTGCCCATAGCTTTCTGCAAGCTAACCCAAAATCGTGAAGTGAATCTTGGGTCACGATCCGAAACTATGGATACTGGCATGCCATGCAATCTCACAATCTCGTTCACGTACATACTAGCAAGACGTTCAAGGGAATAAGTCTCACGTATCGGCAAGAAATGAGCGGACTTGGTTAATCTATCAACAATAACCCAAATCGCATCTATGCCTTGAGAAACCTTGGGAAGACCTGTAACAAAATCCATAGTAATGTGTTCCCACTTCCATTTCGGAATCTCAAGTGGTTGCAATGGACCCTTTGGTACTTGATGCTCCGCTTTTACACGTTGACAAGTTAAACATCTCGAGATAAACTCCGCGATCTCTCTTTTCATATTGCTCCACCAAAATGTATGTCGAAGATCGTGATACATTTTGGTACTCCCAGGATGGATTGCAAACGGTGTGTTGTGTGCCTCCATCATTATTCTATGCTTCAAGTCAAAATCGTTAGGAACACAAAGTCTGGAGTTGACTCGAAGTATTCCTTCTTCATCGATTCTTGCTTCTGGAATAGCACCTTCTTGCACTTTCTTCTTCATACGCATCAGCTCTATATCCGTAGCTTGAGCAGCTTTAACTTTATCGATTAAAGTCGGTTCTACTCGTATATTTGATATCATCATGTGGGTACTTGGAGCCTTCATCTCTATCTCCATCCTTTGCAAGTCATACAAAATGGGCCTTTGTGTTAAAAACATTGCACTCGTACCCGCATATGATCTTCTACTCAATGCGTCAGCTACTACGTTTGCTTTTCCAGGATGGTATTGGATGGTATGATCGTAATCTTTCAACAGCTCAAGCCAACGTCGTTGCCGCATGTTGAGTTCCTTTTGGGTGAAGAAATATTTGAGGCTTTTATGATCTGTATAGATCTCCACTTTCTCCCCATAAAGGTAGTGTCTCCAGATCTTCAACGCAAAAACGACTGCTGCCAACTCCAAATCATGAGTAGGATAATTCCTCTCATATTCTTTGAGTTGTCGTGAGGCATAGGCTATGACTTTCCCATGTTGCATGAGAACACATCCTAACCCTTTGCCTGAAGCATCGCTGTAGATAACAAATCCATCCGAACCAGATGGTATTGTCAAAACAGGTGCCGAAATGAGTCTCCTCTTGAGTTCTTGGAAACTCTTCTCGCATTCCTCACTCCATACGAATTTTGTATCTTTCCGAGTCAGCTGAGTTAACGGAGTAGCGATTCGAGAAAATCCTTCCACAAATCTCCGATAATAACCAGCTAAGCCCAGAAAGCTACGTACTTCGGTTACCGACTTCGGTTGCTCCCAACTTTGTATGGCTTCAATCTTCGCCGGGTCGACAGATACTCCATGTTTTGACACCACGTGCCCAAGGAATGCTACTTCCTCAAGCCAGAACTCGCATTTCTTCAGTTTGGCATATAGCTTGTTTTCACGAAGCCTTTGCAGTACCAGCTTCAAATGGCGCTCATGATCTTCACGGCTTTTGGAATAGATGAGGATGTCATCAATAAAGACAACAACGAACTGATCCAAATATTCTTTGAATACACGGTTCATCATATCCATGAAGGCAGCAGGAGCATTAGTCAATCCAAAAGACATTACTAAGAATTCATAATGCCCGTACCGAGTTCTGAAGGCAGTCTTTGGAATATCCTCAGTTTTAATCTTCAGCTGATGATATCCAGAACGAAGATCGATCTTTGAAAAGAATTGTGCTCCTTGCAACTGGTCAAACAGGTCATCAATGCGAGGTAGCGGATACCTATTCTTGATGGTGACATGGTTCAATTCTCGATAGTCAATACAAAGTCGCATACTCCCGTCTTTCTTCTTTACGAATAAAACAGGAGCACCCCAAGGAGACGTACTAGGACGAATAAAACCGATGTCCAACAACTCCTGTAGTTGGACTTTTAACTCCTGAAGTTCAATAGGAGCCATTCGATATGGGGTTTTAGAAATGGGCTTTGTACCGGGTTCAAGGTCAATAAAGAATTCAATTTCTCGTTCCGGGGGTAGACCGGGAAGTTCTTCAGGAAATACATCGGAAAATTCTCTAACAATAGAAATATTATTCAAATCTGACTTGTCTTTGTTCAAATCCATAACATGGGCTAAGAAAGCTTGACATCCGTTTTTCAATAAACGAATAGCTTTGTGGCTTGATATGACAGTGACTGATTTTAGTGGTTTAGTAGTTTGAATTCGTATGACAGGTTGGTTAGGAATATGAAAACTAACAACCTTACGAAAACAATCAATTTTAGCATGATGAGTGGTTAACCAATCAATTCCTAAAATCACATCAAAAGCAAGTATCTTTAAAGAGATAAGATCAACAGGTAATGTGATAGTGCCAACTTGGATCATGCAAGATTTATAAACTGTAGATGTAACGAAGGTTTCACCCAACGGAGTTTCAACAGATAAGTTAAAGTCCAATTTCTCCGGAGTCAAGTTTAAACGTTGAGCACAAGCAGGAGAGATAAAAGAATGGGTAGAACCGGTATCTAGTAAAGTATAAACTTCGCAAGAATTCAAGATTAGCTTACCCGTGATCACCTCGTTCGGGTTTCTCGCGTTTTGGCCAGTAACGACAAACGCTCTTCCAGGAACCGCTGATTTCGCCTTATCCGGGACAGCCCTTGGAATCACCACTCCCGCTGAACTTGGTTTCGCTATAGTACAATCTCGAGCGATATGGCCTTCCTTCCCACAGTTGTAACACACCTTGGATTGTTGTGGACAGTTTGGGCTGATATGTCCCTCTTTCCCGCATTTGTAACATCTAACTGGCGGTCGTTCTCCTCCCCTAAAATTTGTTGTTGGTGCTGGTGCTGGTGCTGATGTCTTCCCGTCATTGTTGAATCTCCTCTTTCTGAAATTTCCACTTGACTCACCTCTCCTATTATCATGGCCACGATGACCACCGAGTGGTTACCGCCTTTGTTCGTATTTTTCCCTCCTCGTTGGTTATCATCGCTCTGATGATTGCTGTCACCGGTATGACCCTGGTTGTGGTCCCTCGGTTGAGTATACTCATTATCTCTCTCTAATAATTGGGCCCTGTTGACAACATCTGAATACAGAGAAAATTTATGAGAGATAAGATATTGACGAATCTCAGGTTTTAAACCTCTCAGAAACATCCGCGTCATTCGTTCCTCATTTTCGACCAAATGAGGTGCAAACCTGGATAACTCTGCAAACTTCGCCTCGTACTGGGACACCGTCATGTTGTTTTGTTCCAGTCTAATAAACTCAACCTCCTTCATATGACGAATACTTTCAGGAAAGTACTTGTCATTGAACAGTTTTTGAAATGTTTCCCAGGACATGTTGAGTGCGTCAGGCTGGGTACGCTTCACAGACTCCCACCAGTAGTCTGCCTCACCGCGGAACATAAAGGTGGCGAATGGAACCTTCTGTTCCTCCGTGCATCCCAAGACATCGAATATCTTGGTAATTTGCTTGACCCACGTTTCCGCCATGATCGGATCCGGCTTTCCCTTAAATTCTGGTGGTCCCAATTCTTTGAACTGCTTAGCTGTGACAAACCGCGCGTTGTTATCATTTCCACCCGTATTCTGCACACGAGTCTCCCTCGTCTGATTTTGCATGAACTGCAAAAAGCTCCTAAACATTCCATCATTCATCGTTTGCTCGGTAACGTTGTTTACAGGAGGAATATTGCCTTCCTGTTGCACGTTCCCCTGGGTAGTGATCAAAGGTGTCTCCACGGTCTGATTTACTCCATTATTAACGTTCTCAGCTGCCATTCTTAAATACTGCCATAAAACAAGGGTTAATAGTCATGTCATATATTATCCCTATACTCTGACCGACCAAATAAACACCAAATAAACTTAGTCAGGTCATACTAGCGAAGGAATTCCCCGTCTCTCCCCTCCTAGTTCTTGTCTCACATCTCAGCCAGGGATCATATCCCTAAGCTCTGATACCAACTGTGACGCCCCCAGAATAGGTATACAACACCCATTCTGAGTCGCCAAATACATGGTACAGAAAGCAAACTACAACTTCAATAATACAATTGTCGTGCAAAATACGACAACACATACTGTGAGTTTAAATACAAATATTGTCTTCTAGACAATATCCACACTCAAATAAATCCTCATTACAATTATTCAAACACTATTTTACAGAAATAGTGAGGACTGCTAATACATCTTTCTAGAACCATCACTCCATACCCCGACTAGATCCTGCTATGTTCTCACCTCCTGAGAAGAAAAATGGAACAAAAAGGAAAAGGGTGAGCTCAACTAGCCCAGTAAAGAATATTATGACTAAGATAATATACAACAAATTATCGTTAGTCTTCAACAGGGAAAAATCTGATAAAATATAATCGACAACAAGTTTTAGATCAACAACTGCAGCGGAAACAACAAACCATTAGAAGAGTCAAGTAGAGAAAGAATTCTACTATCTTCTAAGATTTAAAAGTCCATCATCAATATTTTATCCCTGTAACATCAATTAATAATCATCTTTAACCAAATATTCATCTTTGCACTACAGGCCAAAGATATTCATTTGTATCATCAGTCGGTCATGTTCATCTCAACACCTGTTCATCTTTGCACTACAGGCCAAAGATATTCATCAAGTAATTATACATCTTTGCACTACAGGCCAAAGATATTCAGTAATATCATCATTTAGGACTGAGGATGATGAAAAATATCTTAAAGAGAACGAATCCAATGAGACAGAAGGACAAATAGTAGGGATTCGTATAACAGTTTATCCAAGATCAATAATACTTCATAATAATCAATTGTGAAGCAGAATTCAAAAATAAAGATCAAAACATGGATACAATCAAAGATAGTAACCATAATAGACATCTTGGACAAAAAGGAAAAATTTTATTTTTCGGTGAATAGTGCCGTATTCGTGAATAGTGCCGTATACGTGAATAGTGCCGTATACGTGAATAGTAACCCCCGACACAAAAAGTTCCAAATTTGATAAAAACTCATATCAATATTTCAGCATAATGATATTGAAGAAAATAATATCATTAAGAAGAAAATAATATCCCTTACCTCAAAATATCAGTACTTCTGGTCGGAATACCGGTATAAGGCTGAAAGAAACTTGCTCTGATGAATAGAAACTCTCAAAGTATCTAAATACTCACAAAATACACTCAATAATCTAGAGAGAGAAAGAGAGAAAACTTGTTTCTGGTGTGATTTTCAATTCTAACTTAGCCCTCTATTTATAGGAAAATTTTGGTAGGTTTGACCTGCAACCTGATGGCTTTACCTGCTACTATTCCCACCCACCACATTTGAAATATAATTCAGCACATTTCTTCACCAACCACAAGTGGGGCCCACCAATTCTAGAATTTTCCACCAAAATGATAAACTCCGAAAATTCAACAATTTCTGAACCAGTCATCTTGTAAAATTCATAATAAATCATACGTTCATTTTTAACGGTTCAAAATTTGTGGACATATACTCAACTTATATATGTATAACATATCCAAAAATTACCACGATCCAACGGTCGGATTAAAAATTATAACACCCGCAATATTTCTCAAAAACCCTGATTTTTTTTTAATACCTCCATTCCGACAAAAATACTGATAAAACACCTCAACATTAACTCCTTCATTTTTAACCACAAAAATATATCCCTCATTTATATCCACATAAAATAAATATTTCCTTATCATATGAATCAATAATTAATTATTCACAAATAATATTACAGAATCACATTTATGACAACCAGGCCGTTCCCAGGAAAGAGGGGGCTTTCCAATAAGGATTTCTCCTTACTGGCGCGCAATTAGATGACCAAACCTCTCCTTAGACAGAACTTTCTAGACATTGCCAATAATGTTATCTAATAATATTATTCAAATAATATGAATTATTGATCTGATAAATGAAAATACTGTGCAGCAACAATTATTGAAACAACAATAATATAAAATATCAACGCAGCAATTATTGAATCAATAAAATAAAATATTGAATAATAACTACTGTAACAATTATTGAGTAGTGCCTTCTTACGTAAGAATCAATAATTGGTGCAATACCGTGTGCTACTGTATTTTAACCACCGGGTATTCCAACAGTATTAACGGTAACAACTACGCCGTTATTTATAAACAACTTATACTTGTCGTTTTCTTCATCCAATCGCTTTCCGTTATGGGGCCCACACAAGGCTGCGTCGTCGTACGAATATTCCCCGACAGCAAGAATATTCCACGACCAACCGAATATTCACCGACCAAAAATAAATATTTTATAACCACTTGCTTATTTTGTAAAATTTGCACATTTCACCCATAACCAAAGTATTATATCAAATTAACCCCTTATTATTCACAATAATATTTAGAGAAAATTTGATTTTATTCATTAATAAGTTGGGGTCTTACAACTGTACTTTTACTACTGAGTAGTTCAACAGTATCAATGGTAAAACTTTCGCCGTTATTTTTAATAAAATATTTTTGTCGTTTTCTCAATTCGACAATAATTCCGTTGTGGGGTCCACCAATGATTGTGTCGTTGTACGAATATTTTCTGTTAAAACGAATATTCCCCGACCAATCGAATATTGTATAACAACTTGCGTACTTTATAAAATTTATAAATATTACCCACAACTATAACATTATATCAAATTAACTCCATAATATTCAAAAATGATATTTATAAAAAATTCGTCTTATTTATAAAAGTTGGGGTCTTACACATGGCATGCCAGTGTCCATAGTTTCGGATCGTGACCCAAGATTCACTTCACGATTTTGGGTTAGCTTGCAGAAAGCTATGGGGCAATAATTTACGATTCAGTTTAGCATACCATCCTCAAACGGACGGGCAATCAGAGAGGACTATTCAAACCTTTGAAGATCTATTAAGACTCTGTGTTCTAGATTTCAAAGGAAGTTGGGATAAGTACTTGCCACTGGTGAAATTTTTCTACAACAACAGTTATCAGGCAAGTATAGGTATGGCTCCATTTGAAACCTTGTATGGACGAAAGTGTCATTCTCCAGTATGCTGGGATGAGGTGGGAGAAGCAACGTTATTGGGACCAGAATTGGTACGCATAACTACAGAAAAGATCCAAACGATTCGGCAACGTATACAAACGTCACAGGATCGACAAAAGAGTTATGCGGATCTTCATCGAAAGGATGTAGAATTTAGTATTGGGGATCATGTATTGTTACGTGTTGCACCATGGAAGGGAGTTACAACGTTGTAAGGGTTTATTTGATTAATGTGGTTAATTATGGGTAAAATATGCAAATATTTTAAATAAGCAAGTGGTTATAAAATATTCATTTTTATCGGAGAATATTCGTTTGGTCGTGAAATATTCTTGTTGTCGGAGAATATTTATACGACGGCGCAGCCTTGTGTGGGCCACATAACGGAAAGTGATTGAATGACGAAAACGACAAGTATAAGTTATTTATAAATAACGGCGTAGTTATTACCGTTTATACTGTTGGAATACCCGGTGGTTAAAACACAGTAATACGCGTTGTTGCACAGTAGCACACAGTATTGTACCAATTATTGATTCTTATGTAAGAAGGCACTACTCAATAATTGTTACAGTAATTACTGTTCAGTATTTTATTTTATTGATTCAATAATTGTTGCGTTGATATTTTATATTACTGTTGTTTCAATAATTATCACTACACAGTATTTTCTATTATCGGAGCAATAATTCATATTATCTGAATAATATTATTAGATAACATTATTGATACTATCTAGAAAGTTCTGTCTAAGGAGAGGTTTGGTCACTTAATTACGCGCCAGTAAGGAGAAATCCTTATTGGAAAGCCCTCTCTTTCTTGGGAACGGCCTGGTTGTCAGTATTGTGATTCTGTAATATTATTTGTGAATAATTAATTATTAATTTATATGATGAGGGAAATACTGATTTTATGTGGATATAGATGGAAAAAATTTTTAATGTGACAATTGTTGAAAATTAATATTTTATCTTTTTTTGATAAAAAATTTATTTAAATATATTATTATATTTTTTAATAATATAATAATGGTGATATTTTTATAATGAATGTGGGATATATGAGTATATGAGGAGGAAGAGAATTTTTATTGCATTAAATTATTAACACATGTTTTGTGTGTCGGTGGACCCAATTTCTTGACTAAAATTTGATTATATCCTATAAAATCGTCCGTTTGTGGATTTCGGTCAATTTTTATTTAGAATTTGGAAAAACTTTATTCTGCAAAGTTGTAGAGAATTGAATTTCCTATAAAAATCGCGAGATTCGAATTTTTTGATAAAATGGCTATTTATTATGAATTATTGAAGTTTCGAAATTCCAGAATAATTAATTTTTGGAAGTTTTAATAATTTTAATTAAGAAAAATATTTTTTACATTTTGTGGGCATCATTAACATGTGATAGGGGCTAAATTCAGTTGCCAAAGGAGTGCGTAGGAAATTTTGATATATATATTAATATTATATTAAATTTTCTGCTTTGGTGTTCTAAGTATTTTCCTATAAATAGGATGCTTAGGTTAGAATTGAAAATCACACCAGAAACTGAAATCTTCTCTCTCTTTCTCTCTCGATATATTGAGTGTATTCTTGTGAGTATTTTGATACTTTGAGTGTTGTTATACGGTGCAAGTTCCCTTTAGCACTATATTCAGTATTTCAGTCAGAAGTACTATTTTTTCGAGGTAAGGGATATTATTTTTTTATAAATGATATTATTTCTTTCAATATCATTATACCGGAATATTGGTAATATTTTTCTTGTGAAATTCTTATCTTTTCATGTCGGGATTACTATTCATGAGTTACTATTCACGAGTACTATTCACGAAGCATGATGATTTTTTTCTTGTGGAATTTCTACCTTTTAGTGTGGAGGTTACTATTCACGTATACGACACTATTCACGTATACGACACTATTCACAAATACGACACTATTCACAGAAAAATTAAATTTCTGTTCTGTGTCCAATATATCTATTATGGATACTAGCTTTGATTGTATCCATGTTTTGATCATTCTTGAATTTTACTTCGCTATGATTATTTATGAAGTATTTTTGAACTCGGATTGTTTGAAATACGAATCCTTAATATTTATTCTTTTGTTTCACTGGATTCGTTTTCTTTAAAATATTTTTCATCATCCTCAGTCCTAAATGATGATATAACTGAATATCTTTGGCTTGTAGTGCAAAGATTAATGATTTTATGATGAATATCTTTGACCCGTAGTGCAAAGATGAACATGTGTTGAGATGAACATGACCAACTGATGAATATCTTTGGCATGTAGTGCAAAGATGAATATTTGATTCCAGATATATATTGATTGATGTTACAGGGATAAAATGTTGACGATGAGCTTTTAAATTCATATATAGAAGATGGTAGATTTCATTCTCTACTTAATTCTTCTAATGAATTATTATTTTCGCTGCAAATGTTGATTTAAAACTTGTTGTCTATTGTATTCTATTATATTTTTCCCTGTTGAGGACTAACGATAATTTGTTCTATATTATCTTAGTCATAATATTCTTTACTGGGCTAGTTGAGCTCACCCTTTTCCTTGTTGTTTTATTTTTCTTCTCAGGAGGCGAAAATGTAGCGAGTACTAGTCGGGGTGTGGAATGATGGTTCTAGAAGTGGTTCTAGTAGTCCTCACTATTCTGTAAAATAGAATATTAATAATTGTAATGAGGACTTATTTGACTGTGGATATTGTCTAGATGACAATATTTGTATTTAAACTCACAGTTTAAGTGTTGTCGTATTTTGCACGACAATTGTATTAATAAAGTTGTAGTTATTTTTGTACCATGTATTTGGCGACTCAAAATAGGTTGGGTGGAATGGACCTATTTTGGGGGCGTCACAATAACTGAGTGACTTCTCACATAAGCATCAATAATCAATACCGTGTGCTACTATACAATCACGTGTATTACTGTACTTTTATCACCGGCTATTTCAACAGTTAACGGTAAAATTTTTGCTTTTATTTTTATAAAAATATATTTCTATAGTTTTTTAACTCTGACAGTAATTCCGTTGTAGGGTCCACCAATGATTGTGCCGTCATACGAATATTCCCTGATAAAACGAATATTCCCCGACCAAACGAATATTTTATAACAACTTGCTTACTTTGCAAAATTTATAAATATTACCCACAACTATTACATTATATCAAATCCACACCATAATCTTCAAAATGATATTTCGAGAAAATTAAATCTTTATTCATAAAAGTTGGGGTCTTACACTGGCCCTCCTTTCTCGTATCAAACGAGTTTCTCTCGAGACAAGGACGAATGAGATTGATTTTAGAGAGGAGTAAAACTTTAATTATGATTTATTTTAATTATAGTTTAGCATTAGTTATCAATCTTAACAATTGATACTTCCAAGAGATATATTAAATAATAGAAGGAAGAATGTTGTATTTAATTGAGAGAACAAATAATATTGTAGTATTCCATGGACTAATCTCAATTACTTCTTATTGTATATAATATTTTTCTTTAAGTGATGACAAGCTTACATTGTGTCATTATTTGGTAATCCCAATAATTATATAAATTAAATGTAGTTTTGCTTAAAATAAAGTTCTTGCTGGAATAAATTCAAACTTCAGTCATATGATAGCTAGCATAATATACAAGTGAATATAGAACAATTCAATTAAATATCACCAGCTTATGAAAGGGGGGAAAGGATCAAAGAATGGAGAATATGTATATACAAAAGATAAACTAAAATGTTAATAATAACAGTACTATCTAAATTTCATTTTAAAAAGAAATACTTAATGATAAAAAGACAAGTTTATTTGGTTTTTTACCATAGGTTTTGAATCTTTTTATCTTCTTCTAATTTTATTTTGTTTGATGAGAATAGGTTAACTACCAATAATACCTAACATGTCACAATAGTCTCAAATAATATATATATATATATATATATATATATATATATATATATGTGTGTGTGTGTGTGTGTGTGTGTGTGTGTGTGTGTGAGAGAGAGAGAGAGAGAGAGAGATAATGTTTTATAGCATGTATTTGTTATTGATCAAAAATGGTCAAATAGCATCTCTAATATCGATTACAATGATCAACGGTTAGTATTAAAAATTTTGGAACGGCGTCCGCTAGAAGTTCTAGTGGACAAAAGTAAAAAAAAATTGGGCGATTATGCCCCCATTTAGCCCAAGCAGTCGATCCATCTGTGACGCCCCCAAAATATTTCCACACATCCCATTTTGGGTCGCCAAATACACACTACAGAATTCAAATACAAATCCTCCAATTTACAACTATTAAACTATCGTGCAAAATACGACAACACATAAACTGTGAGTTTTAATAGAAATAACAATACTCACACTCTAAACCAATGATACTTTATATAAAGATAAAGTCGATAACTGTTTTAGGAATTAAAATCTATAGAAAATGTTCAAGGAAGCCTTCATACATGGGAGGCCATGCATCTAAGTTATAATAGATATTATAGGACTTGAGAATTAACCTTGGTTGATCCAATAGACCCAAAGAAGAACGAGAAGATTACGGTGATGCCCCCAAAATAGGTATACACAATCCATTCTGAGTCGCCAAATACATGGTACAGAATTTAAATACAAACTTCCTTATACAATACGATAAAAACGTAGCTGAGAGTTTTTAACACGAATATTGTCTCGTAGACAATATCCAAACTCAAATAGAGTTCTCATTACAATTATTATCACACTATTTTATAAAATAGTGCCATCTCGGACCGTCACTCCATTCCCCGACTAATCCCGACTACGTTCTCATTTTCTGAAAAGAACAATGAAAGCAAAGGGTAAGCTCAATTAGCCCAGTAAGAAATATTATGACTAAGATAATGCAGAATAAATTATCTTTAGCCTTCAACGGTGTTAAACTAATAGAATACAATAAACAACAAGTTTAACTGTAGTGGAACAAGCAATCCATTAGAAGAGTCAAGTAGAGTATGATATCTACTATTTTCTATGATTTAAAAGTCCATCATCAATATTTTATCGCTGTAACATATATCAATAATCTACATCATCGAATTATCCATGCACTATAGACCAAGGATATTCGTTATTATCACCAATGGTCATGATCATGTCAACAACTGTCCATCAATGCCCTACGGGCCAATGAGGACTTTTACCGTATCATTTGTAACATTACAGATCATGATTATACCAATACATAATTCCTGGTCATAATCATACCAATAACTGTTCATCAATGCACTACGGGCCAATGAGGACTTTCATCACAATATAAAGAATTCAATTAAATGAGAGCAAGGATAAATTTTAAAGATTTATAAATTAATTTATCCATAATTCAATAATGTCCAAATTGTCAATATGATATTACTTTGTGGAGTAAAATTCAAGAATAATATTGTATCAAAAATGATTTGGACATAAAATAGATCAATTTTTGTCATAGATAGTACCTCGGGTGAATAGTAACCGAGTGAATAGTACCCCGTGAATAGTACTTCGGGAATAGTACCCCGTGATATACAAGAATGAGATTTCAGTAGACCCTGCAAAAGTAGAGGCGATGAATAATTGGGAACAACCGAAGACGTTAACAGATGTGAGAAGTTTCTTAGAGTTAGTTAGGTACTATCAAAGACTTATCCAAGATTTTTCTAAGATAGCAACCTCATTGACCAATCTAACGAGGAATACAGTGATGTTCGTATGGACGAAAAAGTGCGAAGAAAGTTTTTAAGAGTTGAAGAAGAGGTTAAGGGAGACGCCTGTGTTATCCTTACCCGGATGATACGGGAGGTTTTGTGGTGTATAGTGATACGTTGCACAGAGGTCTTGGATGTCTGATAATGCAACATGGCAAGGTCACTGCGTATGCGTCACGATAGTTGAAAAATTACGAGAAGTGATACCCTACCCATGACTTAGAGTTAGCAGCGGTAGTTTTTGCGTTGAAGATTTGGAGGCGTTATTTGTATGGAGAAAAATGTGAGATATATACTGTTGGTCGTTTTAACGATCAATATATGCGTGCAAGTATACACGGTCAACAAGTAATAATGAGTAAGTAAAGTATCGTTCCCACGGAGAATTAACTAATAAAGTTCACCAAGCACTAGCCCATAACCATTTCAGTCTTATTTAAACGAATGATTTGATATTTTATATTTAAACTAGGAAAATAAATAAACCTAAATATTCCTAGAGTAAGATTAGATAAAGAAGACCTGAGATCACAATTTCATCTACTGACTCATTCAAATCTACACATTTCATGTTAAGCCAAACTAATTGTACTGGATTGCTATTCAAGAACACGAAAGTAAAGTATAGCCATCTCTCAATGTACCATACATAAATCACATGTAATCCACAGTTGATAGAATACACATGAACACCCACATTACCTAAACCACTATATGTCTATGTGATTTGTAAATAATTAGAGATTAAGCCCAAGTCCTCGATTGACTACGAGTGGTGCTTCGGTATATGTCTATTCTAAGCACAAATCATATATCCCATGTAAGACCCCAACTTTTATAAATAAAGATGAATTTTCTATAAATATCATTTTTGAATATTATGGAGTTAATTTGATATAATATTATAGTTGTGGGTAATATTTATAAATTTTGTAAAGTACGCAAGTTGTTATATAATATTCGATTAGTCAGAAAATATTCGTTTTAACAGGGAATATTCGTACAACGACACAATCATTGGTGGACCCCACAACGGAATTATTGTCGGATTGTGAAAACGACAAAAATATTTTATTAAAAATAACGGCGGAAGTTTCACCATTGTTACTGTTGAACTACTCGGTAGTAAAAGTACAGTAATACGTGTGGTTGCATAGTAGCACACGGTATTGATTATTAATGCTTATGTGAGAAGTCACTCAGTTTGATTTAATTATTGTCAGTTAATAATATGAATTATTTAGCGATAATGACGTTTTGTTTTATTCGTATTATTAACGTAATAAAACAGAAATATCTTTTTATATAAAACAGAATACTTTATTAAAGTTATTCTATAAATAGAATATATTATATTTTATTTAAAAGATTTTTCTTTAAATATGGACCGTCAGATTAAAGTAATCAATCTGGATCGTTCATGGATTAGTTAGTATGCATTCTATTTTTCTATAAATAGCAGCTCATTCCTTCATTATTTCTTACGAATTCACTGAACTCTAGAGAGAGAAACTATAGAGAGAGAGAAGAAGAGTATTCTGCTACTTAACTACTTCCTTATTTCAGCTCTTCTTTAAAACGGTAAGGGATATTATTCTTTTGTATTCAAGAAGAGAACTTCTGTTATTCCATTTCTTTATTATTCTGTTGGAATAACCTGTATACGCGGTCTACCCTATACTTGGTGACATTTTTCTATTATTCTGTTGGAACATCCTGTCTGTGTGTTTTACACCGGACCTGGTTCCGTCTTGTTATTATTCTGTTGGAACATCCTGTCTGTGTGTTTTACACCGGACCTGGTTCCATTATTTATTATTCTGTCGGAATATCCTGTCTGTGCGTTTACGCCAGACCTGGTTCCATTATTTATTATTCTATCGGAATATCCTGTCTGTGCGTTTACGCCGGACCTGGTTCTATTATTTATTATTCTGTCGGAATATCCTGTCTGTGCGTTTACGCCGGACCTGGTTCCATTATTTATTATTCTGTTGGAATAACCTGTTTGTGCGGTCTATCGCATGCATGATGATTTCTTTTGTTATTCCATTCTTTATTGTACTCAGTTGGTTAAGTTTTGACTTCTATACTCCATGAAATTTGTGGAATATCCTTGATAATTGCGTTTCATCCAGTATCTTTTCATGAAAATATTCTTCTAAGCATTCTTGAATTTTACTCCACAAAGCAGTATCATGTTGACAATTTGGACGTTATTAATTCTTGGATAAATTAATTCTTGAACTTGTTTTATTGAATTCTTATATCATTGTCATCATCCTCATGTTTATAAAATGTTGAAAGTCATCTGTGACATGTAGTGCATAGATGGACTTGGTATGATTATGACCAGGGATTATTCGGTATAATCATGACCGTAATGTTATAAATGATGTTGTAAAAGTCATCATTAGCCCGTAGTGCATTGATGGACAGTTGTTGGCATGATCATGACCATTAATGAATACACGAATATCCTTGGCCGTAGTGCAGGGGTGATTCGATGATGTGGATTATTTTATTAAGCTGAGTCACAGCGATAACAGTGTTGAAAAACTTTTTAAATCATAAAAGATAGTAGAGTTTATTTTCTACTTGACTCTTTTAATGGATTGCTTGTTCCACTGCAGTTAAACTTGATGTCTATTATATTTTATCAGTTTAACATTGTTGAAGGCTAATGATAATTTATTATGCATTATCTTAGTCATAATATTTCTTACTGGGCTAGTTGAGCTCACCCTTTCTTTCACTGTTCTCTTCAGGAAATGAGAACGTAGCTGGGGCAAGTCGGGGAACGGAGTGATGGTTCGAATGATAGTATTAGTTAGTAGTCCTCACTATTCTATGTAATAGTGTGTTAATAAATGTAATGAGGACTCCTTTTGAGTATGAATACTCTCTAGAAGATAATATTTGTATTCAAACTCACAATTTATGTTTTGTCGTATTGTACACGACAGTTATATTAGTAAGTGGTATTTGTATTCTGTACTATGTATCTGACGACCCAAGATGGGTGATGTATACCTAATTTTGGGGGCGTCACAGTTGGTATCAGAGCTTAGGGATATGATCCCTGGCTAAGATGTGAGAATAGAACTAGGAGGGGAGAAACGGGGAATTCCTTCGCTAGTATGACCTACCCAAGTTTATTTACATGGTATTTAATTGGTCGGTCATAATATAAGGATAATATATGATATATCAATTAACTTTTATTTTGTGGCAGTATCTGAAAATGGCATCTGAGAATGTTGAGAATAGCAATGGAGCACAGGCGATTATTGATTCACCACATATCAATAATCAGGATAATGTTCATCAGGAAGGTGACAATCCCCATGTGACAACCCCAAAACAGGTCCATTCCACCCAACCCATTCTGAGTCGTCAAATACATGGTACAGAAAACAACTACAACTTTATTACAACAATTGTCGTGTAAAATACAACAACACATATGCTGTGAGTTTGGATACAAATATATACCAAATGTGACTCATGTTCCAACCGTGGACATCACCTCACAATAACACCTTACATAAAGGTATAGTCAAAAACTGTTTTAGAAATTAGAATCTTTGGGAAGTGCTCAAGGAAACCTTCGTACATGGGAGGCCACGCGTCTAGGTTATGATAGATATCATATGGCCACAGAATTATCCTTGGTTGACCCAATAGACCCCAAAGAAAAACGAGAAGATTACTATCATATTCTTCCCAATGGTGAGTCTTCTCTTGACTTATCATTATCTCCACTGTCTCTAATTGAGAATTATACTTTAAACAAACACCAAGATTATATAGGTAGTGCTCGTAAATATACTCAGCAAGTGGATGAGCACAACCCTGTCTTATGATGACACGAGGTTGTATGTCATTAGACATCTTGTATGATAGTGACAAAACACCCTTCCAACGTTGGGTTCGCCTCACCCTATTGGATTCACCAAATATAACTACTAAATGAACTTTTCTATACTGCTTCGGGAGAACATCCACAGCTAGAGACCACCGTTCTATTTCCCCGTTACCCTCGCTCGACCCAGCTACACTCTTATTACCTGAAAGGAATTGTGAAGCAAAAGGGTGAGCACAACTAGCTCAGTAAAGAATATCATGACTAAAGATAATTCAATTATCAATAGCCTTCATCAACAATAAATCAGAGATTTAGAACATATGGTAAATGATAAAAATTTCAACCATAGTTGCAGCGGAACGAGCAATCCATTAGAAGAGTCAAATAGACTATAAAGTCTATTATCTTCTCCATGTTAAAAATCCACCAACAATGTTTTATCCATGTAACATCACTCAACAGTTCCTTTCCACAATCATATGAATAACTCATAATCATAATTGTGACTATAAATTTTTCTTCGCACCCAGGACGAAGAATATTTTCATCACCTGTCTTTACCTGAAACATCAAAGATCATGGTTATACCAAATCACAGTTCCTGTTTATAATCATACTAACAAATCCATCTTTGCACTACGGGCCAAAGATATTCATCAACAAACCATCTTTGCACTACGGGCCAAAGATATTCAACAACAGTTCATCTTTGCACTACAGGCCAAAGATATTCATCAACAAATCATCTTTGCACTACGGGCCAAAGATATTCAACAACAGTTCATCTTTGCACTACAGGCCAAAGATATTCATCAACAGGCCATCTTTGCACTACATGCCAAAGATATTCATCAACAATTCATATTTGCACTACAGGCCAAATATATTCATATCTCAAAGAAATATATAATCATTTCAGAATTTATATAAACAATAATTATAACCATGTTGATCAATTCACCTTTGCACTTAAGCTTAAGATATTCAATTATAAATTCAATGGTCATGATCATACCAGTCACAATTCAACTTTGCACTACAGGCCAAAGAGAACCCTAGTCATGATCATACCAATAATCTACCCATCTTTACACTCCAGTGAAAGAGAATTTCAACATCAGGGTTATAAAAATGTTATATATGATGATAAAAATAATATGATCAACATATAGTTTTAATCTCAAGAGTAATATTCGTAACTCATGAATAGTAAATCGTGAATAGTAACTCATGAATAGTAACCCCGACACAAAAGATAAAAATTCCACAATAAAATACATACCAATATTTCGGTATAATGATATTGAAAGAATAACATTTCATAAATTTATAAACAATTTATTTTAATTGTTTACACTTTACTAATTAATGCATTTAATCATCATAAAATGCCAACTCTTACAATTTCATCATCAATAACCAAAACCCTCATCAAAAATCTGCATATACCTCATATAGGATTCTCAAGCCATAAAATCCTATTTTTCAATTTTCTTACTTCACAAAACATATTTAATTCATTTACTCATAACTAGACCATTTTCATGAAAAATACCAAATCAGTTCCAAAAATATTTTTTTTCTGGGATTTAGCATAATATAGTCCCATAGTGAACATATATTTTTCTCAGAATTTTTAAAAGTCATTTACTATTTTTCATATGGCCAAAATAGCCGAATATTTAGACATTTATCAAAAATTGTACTTTTGTCCAAAAATTCTAAATTTACAGAGTATACTTCTATCATATACATGTACTCCCAATAAAAATTTCATCAATTTTGGAGTTAACCACAAGAAATTATAAGCAGTTACTTTTAAAATAGTCTTTTCTCATAAAATTCATAACTCTCAATCTATACATCCAAAAATCACCATTTTTGGACACAATCAATAAAACTCATCAAAATATCATTTCAAATTTTTCCAGAATTTTTGAAGTTCAGAAAAATTACGAAACTGAAAAACATAACAACCCTTAAAATCCCTTACTATCCCTTACTATCCCTTACAATCCCTTACTATCCCTTACCTCAAAAGAGCAGTACTTCTGATCGGTATAAGGCTGAAGGAAACTTGCACTGATGAATAGCAACTCACCAAGTATCTAAATACTCACAAAATACACTCAATAATCTAGAGAGAGAAAGAGAGAAAGCTTATGTTTCTGGTGTGATTTTCAATTCTAACTTAGCCCTCTATTTATAGGAAAATTTTGGTAGGTTTGACCTGCAACCTGATGGCTTTACCTGCTACTATTCCCACCCACCACATTTGAAATATAATTCAGCACATTTCTTCACCAACCACAAGTGGGGCCCACCAATTCTAGAATTTTCCACCAAAATGATAAACTCCGAAAATTCAACAATTTCTGAACCAGTCATCTCGTAAAATTCATAATAAATCATACGTTCATTTTTAACGGTTCAAAATTTGTGGGCATATACTCAACTTATATATGTATAACATATCCAAAAATTACCACGATCCAACGGTCGGATTAAAAATTATAACCCCCGCAAAATATCTCAAAAACCCTGATTTTTAATACCTCCATTCCGACAAAAATACTGATAAAAACCTCAACATTAACTCCTTCATTTTTAACCACAAAAATATATCCCTCATTTATATCCACATAAAATAAATATTTCCTTATCATATGAATCAATAATTAATTATTCACAAATAATATTACAGAATCACATTTATGACAACCAGGCCGTTCCCAGGAAAGAGGGGGCTTTCCAATAAGAATTTCTCCTTACTGGCGCGCAATTAGATGACCAAACCTCTCCTTAGACAGAACTTTCTAGACATTGCCAATAATGTTATCTAATAATATTATTCAAATAATATGAATTATTGATCTGATAATGGGAAATACTGTGCAGCAACAATTATTGAACAACAATAATATAAAATTTCAACGTAGCAATTATTGAATCAATAAAATAAAATATTGAACAGTAATTACTGTAACAATTATTGAGTAGTGCCTTCTTACGTAAGAATCAATAATTTCAAAAATACTGTGCAATACCGTGTGCTACTGTGCAATAACGCGTATTACTGTATTTTAACCACCGGGTATTCCAACAGTGTTAACGGTAACAACTACGCCGTTATTTGTAAAAACTCAAATTTGTCGTTTTCTTCACCCGACAGTTATTCGTTATGGGGCCCACAAATAGCTGCGCCGTCGTACGAATATTCCCCGACAGAAAGAATATTCCACGACCAAACGAATATTCCCCGACAACAATGATTATTTTATAACCACTTGTTATTTTGAAAAAAATCATATATCACCCATAACTTTAATTTTATCAATTTAACCATTTACTGAATAGTAATTATAAGAAAAATTGAATACTTTTATTTCATAAAATTCGGGGTCTTACAATCTCCCCTCCTTATGAAATTTCGTCCCCGAAATTTACGTACCTGGTATTTCAAAGAGTTGAGAATACCTTGCTTTCATTTCAGATTCCATCTTCCCTGTCATCATGATTTCTCCATTGCTCATCTCCTGTATTTCAGATATCATTCTAGAATACAGCTTCAAAACAAGGGTTAATTGAACAAATTAACATATCACATAATATCCCGATATTATGACTGACCAACAAATAAGCTTAGGTAGGACACACTAGCGAAGGATTTACTCATCTCTCCCCTCCTAGTTGTATTCCCCGATCTCCGCCAGAGATCATATCCCTAAGCTCTGATACCACCTGTGACTCTCGTGGTGCTTCAACCACAGCACCTCACAATGGTACCTATCAGTTTGCCACCGCAGAACGGCGTCCCCTACGGAGAGTCTGGCTTCGGTGCATCCCCCATCAACAGGAAGTCACCAGCGAGAGGCTCGGGGCTCTTTACTTATAGCTCTGATACCACCTGTGACAACCCCAAAACAGGTCCATTCCACCCAACCCATTCTGAGTCGTCAAATACATGGTACAGAAAACAACTACAACTTTATTACAACAATTGTCGTGCAAAATACAACAACACATATGCTGTGAGTTTGGATACAAATATATACCAAATGTGACTCATGTTCCAACCGTGGACATCACCTCACAATAACACCTTACATAAAGGTATAGTCAAAAACTGTTTTAGAAATTAGAATCTTTGGGAAGTGCTCAAGGAAACCTTCGTACATGGGAGGCCACGCGTCTAGGTTATGATAGATATCATATGGCCACAGAATTATCCTTGGTTGACCCAATAGACCCCAAAGAAAAACGAGAAGATTACTATCATATTCTTCCCAATGGTGAGTCTTCTCTTGACTTATCATTATCTCCACTGTCTCTAATTGAGAATTATACTTCAAACAAACACCAAGATTATATAGGTAGTGCTCGTAGATATACTCAGCAAGTGGATGAGCACAACCCTGTCTTATGATGACACGAGGTTGTATGTCATTAGACATCTTGTATGATAGTGACAAAACACCCTTCCAACGTTGGGTTCGCCTCACCCTATTGGATTCACCAAATATAACTACTAAATAAACTTTTCTATACTGCTTCGGGAGAACATCCACAGCTAGAGACCACCGTTCTATTCCCCGTTACCCTCGCTCGACCCAGCTACACTCTTATTACCTGAAAGGAATTGTGAAGCAAAAGGGTGAGCACAACTAGCTCAGTAAAGAATATCATGACTAAAGATAATTCAATTATCAATAGCCTTCATCAACAATAAATCAGAGATTTAGAACATATGGTAAATGATAAAAATTTCAACCATAGTTGCAGCGGAACGAGCAATCCATTAGAAGAGTCAAATAGACTATAAAGTCTATTATCTTCTCCATGTTAAAAATCCACCAACAATGTTTTATCCATGTAACATCACTCAACAGTTCCTTTCCACAATCATATGAATAACTCATAATCATAATTGTGACTATAAATTTTTCTTCGCACCCAGGACGAAGAATATTTTCATCACCTGTCTTTACCTGAAACATCAAAGATCATGGTTATACCAAATCACAGTTCCTGTTTATAATCATACTAACAAATCCATCTTTGCACTACGGGCCAAAGATATTCATCAACAAACCATCTTTGCACTACGGGCCAAAGATATTCAACAACAGTTCATCTTTGCACTACAGGCCAAAGATATTCATCAACAAATCATCTTTGCACTACGGGCCAAAGATATTCAACAACAGTTCATCTTTGCACTACAGGCCAAAGATATTCATCAACAGGCCATCTTTGCACTACATGCCAAAGATATTCATCAACAATTCATATTTGCACTACAGGCCAAATATATTCATATCTCAAAGAAATATATAATCATTTCAGAATTTATATAAACAATAATTATAACCATGTTGATCAATTCACCTTTGCACTTAAGCTTAAGATATTCAATTATAAATTCAATGGTCATGATCATACCAGTCACAATTCAACTTTGCACTACAGGCCAAAGAGAACCCTAGTCATGATCATACCAATAATCTACCCATCTTTACACTCCAGTGAAAGAGAATTTCAACATCAGGGTTATAAAAATGTTATATATGATGATAAAAATAATATGATCAACATATAGTTTTAATCTCAAGAGTAATATTCGTAACTCATGAATAGTAAATCGTGAATAGTAACTCATGAATAGTAACCCCGACACAAAAGATAAAATTCCACAATAAAATACATACCAATATTTCGGTATAATGATATTGAAAGAATAACATTTCTTAAATTTATAAACAATTTATTTTAATTGTTTACACTTTACTAATTAATGCATTTAATCATCATAAAATGTCAACTCTTACAATTTCATCATCAATAACCAAAACCCTCATAAAAAATCTGCATATACCTCATATAGGATTCTCAAGCCATAAAATCCTATTTTCCAATTTTCTTACTTCACAAAACATATTTAATTCATTTACTCATAACTAGACCATTTTCATGAAAAATACCAAATCAGTTCCAAAAATATTTCTTTTCTGGGATTTAGCATAATATAGTCCCATAGTGAACATATATTTTTCTCAGAAATTTTAAAAGTCATTTACTATTTTTCATATGGCCAAAATAGCCGAATATTTAGACATTTATCAAAAATTGTACTTTTGTCCAAAAATTCTGAAATTTACAGAGTATACTTCTATCATATACATGTACTCCCAATAAAAATTTCATCAATTTTGGAGTTAACCACAAGAAATTATAAGCAGTTACTTTTAAAATAGTCTTTTCTCATAAAATTCATAACTCTCAATCTATACATCCAAAAATCACCATTTTTGGACACAATCAATAAAACTCATCAAAATATCATTTCAAATTTTTCCAGAATTTTTGAAGTTCAGAAAAATTACGAAACTGAAAAACATAACAACCCTTAAAATCCCTTACTATCCCTTACTATCCCTTACAATCCCTTACTATCCCTTACCTCAAAAGAGCAGTACTTCTGATCGGTATAAGGCTGAAGGAAACTTGCACTGATGAATAGCAACTCACCAAGTATCTAAATACTCACAAAATACACTCAATAATCTAGAGAGAGAAAGAGAGAAAGCTTATGTTTCTGGTGTGATTTTCAATTCTAACTTAGCCCTCTATTTATAGGAAAATTTTGGTAGGTTTGACCTGCAACCTGATGGCTTTACCTGCTACTATTCCCACCCACCACATTTGAAATATAATTCAGCACATTTCTTCACCAACCACAAGTGGGGCCCACCAATTCTAGAATTTTCCACCAAAATGATAAACTCCGAAAATTCAACAATTTCTGAACCAGTCATCTCGTAAAATTCATAATAAATCATACGTTCATTTTTAACGGTTCAAAATTTGTGGGCATATACTCAACTTATATATGTATAACATATCCAAAAATTACCACGATCCAACGGTCGGATTAAAAATTATAACCCCCGCAAAATATCTCAAAAACCCTGATTTTTAATACCTCCATTCCGACAAAAATACTGATAAAAACCTCAACATTAACTCCTTCATTTTTAACCACAAAAATATATCCCTCATTTATATCCACATAAAATAAATATTTCCTTATCATATGAATCAATAATTAATTATTCACAAATAATATTACAGAATCACATTTATGACAACCAGGCCGTTCCCAGGAAAGAGGGGGCTTTCCAATAAGGATTTTCCTTACTGGCGCGCAATTAGATGACCAAACCTCTCCTTAGACAGAACTTTCTAGACATTGCCAATAATGTTATCTAATAATATTATTCAAATAATATGAATTATTGATCTGATAATGGGAAATACTGTGCAGTGACAATTATTGAACAACAATAATATAAAATTTCAACGTAGCAATTATTGAATCAATAAAATAAAATATTGAACAGTAATTACTGTAACAATTATTGAGTAGTGCCTTCTTACGTAAGAATCAATAATTTTAAAAATACTGTGCAATACCGTGTGCTACTGTGCAATAACGCGTATTACTGTATTTTAACCACCGGGTATTCCAACAGTGTTAACGGTAACAACTACGCCGTTATTTGTAAAAACTCAAATTTGTCGTTTTCTTCACCCGACAGTTATTCGTTATGGGGCCCACAAATAGCTGCGCCGTCGTACGAATATTCCCCGACAGAAAGAATATTCCACGACCAAACGAATATTCCCCGACAACAATGATTATTTTATAACCACTTGTGTATTTTGAAAAAAATCATATATCACCCTTAACTTTAACATTTATCAATTTAACCATTTACTGAATAGTAATTATAAGAAAAATTGAATACTTTTATTTCATAAAATTCGGGGTCTTACACCCCATGCAAACAACAACACTGACCAGATGATGAATGATGGAATGTTCAGAGGTTTTATGCAATTCATGCAACAACAGGTGAAAGCGGCTCCTGTCCACAACGTAGGTGGAAATACTGAAAACTCTCAGGCGGTCACCGCTAAACAGTTTAAGGAGCTGGGACCACCGGAGTTTAAGGGAGAACCCAAACCACTTGTAGCTGAAACATGGATAAAGCAGATCACCAAGATATTTGATGTCTTGGGTTGCTCCGAGGAGCAAAAGGTTCCCTTTGCCGCCTTTATGTTGCGAGGAGAGGCAGATTACTGGTGGGAATCGATAAAGCGTACTCAACCTGCCGCACTAAAGATGTCTTGGGAGAAGTTCCAAGAGCTGTTTAATGACAAATACTTTTCCGAGAGTATTCGTCACATGAAGGAGGTGGAGTTCATCAAATTGGAGCAGAATAATATGACCGTGTCGCAGTACGAGGCAAAATTTGCGGAGTTATCCCGATTTGCGTCCCACCTGGTGGATAATGAAGAAAGAATGACGCGGATGTTTTTAAGAGGTTTGAAGCCGGAGATACGTCAACATCTTGTTTCTCATAAACTGTGTTTGTATTCAGATGTTGTAAATAGGGCTCAGTTGGTGGAGCGCGATAACGAGACAACGCAACCAAAAGAGAGCAGCCGGCAAAATGATAATACCAGTGAGAGCAGTCATCGAAGCGGTGACAACAAGCGTGGAGGGAATCAACAGGCCAGAAATGGTAACCACTTCGGTGGTAATCAGGGCCAAAATAATAAGAATGGGCATTTCAAGAAGAGGAGATTCAACAATGATGGAAAGACGTCAGCACCAGCACCTGTCGTTAAGGAAGGAGAACGACCACCTATCATATGTTTCAAATGCGGAGGGGAGGGGCACATCAGTCCAAACTGCGCGATGCCGTCCAAAGCATGTTATAATTGTGGAAGAGAAGGTCATTTAGCCCGATTTTGTCGTTTACCGAAGACAAATTCAGCTAGGATGGAGGCACCAAAGGCCGTCCCAGAAAAGTCAAAACCGGTTGTGCAAGGGAGAGCGTTTGTTGTGAACTCCCAGAGAGCAAGGAACCCGAATGAGGTCATCACGGGTAAGCTTATCATAAACTCTAACGAAGTCTATACTTTATTTGATACCGGTTCTACCCATTCTTTTATTTCTCCTACTTGCGCTCATCGATTAAATTTGATTCCGGAGAAATTAGACTTTGACTTAGCAGTTGAAACTCCATTGGGAGAAACCTTCATTACATCCACGGTTTATAAGTCTTGTTTGGTTCAAGTTGGTACCCACACATTACCTGTCGATCTTATTTCATTAAAAATACTTGCATTTGACGTGATTCTAGGGATTGATTGGTTAACTACTCATCATGCAAAAATTGATTGTTTTCGTAAGGTTGTTAGCTTTCATATTCCTAATCGACCTATTATGCGAATTCAAGCAACCAAACCATTAAAATCAATCGCTGTCATCTCAAGCCATAAAGCTATTCGTTTATTGAAAAACGGATGTCAAGCTTTCTTAGCTCATGTCACAGATCTAAACAAAAATACGTCAGCTTTGAATGATATTTCTGTTGTTAATAAATTTCCTGACGTATTTCCCGAAGAACTTCCTGGCCTACCCCCAGAGCGTGAAATTGAATTTTGTATCGACCTTGAACCCGGTACAAAACCCATTTCCAAAGCCCCATATCGAATGGCTCCTATTGAACTTCAGGAGTTAAAGACCCAACTGCAGGAATTGTTAGACATTGGTTTTATTCGTCCTAGTACTTCTCCTTGGGGTGCTCCTGTTCTGTTCGTGAAGAAGAAAGATGGGAGTATGCGACTTTGTATTGATTATCGGGAGTTGAATCATGTCACCATCAAAAATAGGTACCCATTGCCACGTATTGATGACCTGTTTGACCAGTTGCAAGGAGCACAATTCTTTTCAAAGATCGATCTTCGTTCTGGATATCATCAGCTGAAGGTTAGAACTGAGGATATTCCAAAGACTGCCTTCAGAACTCGGTATGGGCATTATGAATTCTTAGTTATGTCTTTTGGATTGACTAATGCTCCTGCTGCCTTCATGGATATGATGAACAGGGTATTCAAGGAATATTTGGATCACTTTGTGGTCGTCTTTATCGATGACATCCTTGTTTATTCCAAAAGCCGTGAAGATCATGAGCAACACTTGAGGCTGGTACTCCAAAAGCTTCGTGAATACAAACTTTATGCCAAGTTGAAGAAATGCGAGTTCTGGCTGGAAGAGGTAGCATTCCTTGGGCACGTAGTATCAAGTCGTGGAATATCGGTTGACCCGGCAAAGATTGAAGCTATTCAAAGCTGGGAGCAACCTAAATCAGTGACCGAAGTACGTAGCTTTCTTGGTTTAGCTGGTTATTATCGGAGATTCGTGGAAGGATTTTCTCGAATCGCTACTCCATTAACTCAGCTGACTCGGAAAGATACAAAGTTCGGTTGGAGCGAAGAATGTGAGCAGAGTTTTCAAGAACTCAAGAGGAGACTCATTTCAGCACCTGTTCTAACAATACCATCTGGCTCGGAGGGATTTGTCATCTACAGTGATGCTTCGAGCAAAGGGTTGGGATGCGTTCTCATGCAACATGGAAAAGTCATAGCCTATGCATCAAGACAACTCAAGGAATATGAGAGGAATTATCCTACTCATGATCTAGAGTTGGCAGCTGTTGTCTTTGCACTTAAAATTTGGAGGCATTACTTGTATGGGGAGAAGGTGGAGATCTTTACGGATCATAAAAGCCTCAAATATTTCTTCACTCAAAAGGAACTCAACATGCGACAACGACGTTGGCTTGAACTGTTGAAAGATTATGATCATACCATTCAATACCATCCTGGAAAAGCGAACGTGGTAGCTGACGCATTGAGTAGAAGATCATATGCAAGTACGAGTGCGATATTGTCAACACAAAGGCCCATTTTGTGTGATTTGCAAAGGATGGAGATAGAGTTAAAGACTCCAGGGACCCATGTGATGATGGCGAATATACGAGTAGAACCGACTTTAATCGATAAAGTTAAAGCTGCTCAAGCTACAGACCTGGAGCTGATGCGTATGAGGAAGAAAGTGCAAGAAGGTGCTATGCCGGAAGCAAGAATCGATGAAGAAGGAATACTTCGAGTCAACTCCAGACTTTGTGTTCCTAACAACCCTGATTTAAAGTATGAAATCATGATGGAGGCGCACAACACACCGTTTGCAATCCATCCTGGAAGTACCAAAATGTATCATGATCTTCGTCATACATTTTGGTGGAGCAATATGAAGAGAGAGATAGCGTTGTTTATCTCAAGGTGTCTAACTTGTCAACGAGTCAAAGCGGAGCATCAAGTACCAAAAGGTCCATTGCAACCACTTGAAATTCCAGAATGGAAGTGGGAGCACATTACCATGGATTTCGTTACCGGTCTTCCTAGGGTTTCTCAAGGTATTGATGCGATTTGGGTCATTGTTGATAGATTGACCAAGTCTGCTCATTTCTTACCGATACGAGAAACTTATACACTTGAACGTCTTGCTCGTATGTACATAAACGAGATTGTAAGACTGCATGGTATGCCAGTATCCATAGTTTCTGATCGAGACCCAAGATTCACTTCACGATTTTGGGTTAGTTTACAAAAAGCTATGGGCACGGATTTACGATTTAGTTCAGCATATCATCCTCAGACGGACGGACAATCAGAGAGGACTATTCAAACTCTTGAAGATCTATTAAGACTCTGTGTCTTTGACTTCAAGGGAAGTTGGGACAAGTTCTTACCATTGGTGGAGTTTTCCTACAACAACAGTTATCAAGCAAGTATTGGCATGGCTCCATTCGAAGCATTGTATGGAAGAAAATGTCGTTCTCCAGTATGCTGGGATGAGGTGGGTGAAGCAACGTTGTTGGGACCGGAGTTGGTACGTATGACTACAGAAAAGATTCAAACGATCCGACAACGTATAAAAACCTCACAAGATCGACAAAAGAGTTATGCTGATCTTCATCGAAAGGACGTGGAATTTGATGTAGGAGATCATGTGTTCTTACGTGTTGCTCCATGGAAAGGAGTTACGAGATTTGGAAAGAGAGGAAAGCTCAATCCTCGATTCATCGGTCCATTTTTAATCCTCGATCGAGTAGGAACTGTGGCTTATAGACTCGCTTTACCGCCAAGTATGTCTCGTGTTCATAACGTTTTTCACATATCCATGTTACGCAAATATGTGGAAGACCCGAACCACATTATTGAGTTAGAACCGGACGAAATAGCGGAGGATTTGACGTATGAAGAAGTTCCTGTTCAAATCTTGGATAAGAAGGAACATATTCTACGCTCCAAGGTTATACCTCAAGTCAAAGTTTTGTGGAGAAACCACGATGTTGAGGAAATGACTTGGGAGTTAGAATCTGAAATGAAATCAAGGTATCCTTACCTCTTCGACATACCAGGTACGTACCCTAATTTCGAGGGCGAAAATTCATAAGAAGGGAGGTTGTAAGACCCCAACTTTTATAAATAAAGATGAATTTTCTATAAATATCATTTTTGAATATTATGGAGTTAATTTGATATAATGTTATAGTTGTGGGTAATATTTATAAATTTTGCAAAGTACGCAAGTTGTTATATAATATTCGATTGGTCGGGGAATATTCGTTTTAACAGGGAATATTCGTACAACGACACAATCATTGGTGGACCCCACAACGGAATTATTGTCGGATTGAGAAAACGACAAAAATATTTTATTAAAAATAACGGCGGAAGTTTTACCATTGTTACTGTTGAACTACTCGGTAGTAAAAGTACAGTAATACGTGTGGTTGCATAGTAGCACACGGTATTGATTATTAATGCTTATGTGAGAAGTCACTCAGTTTGATTCAATTATTGTCAGTTAATAATATGAATTATTTAGCGATAATGACGTTTTGTTTTATTCGTATTATTAACGTAATAAAACAGAAACATCTTTTTATATAAAACAGAATACTTTATTAAAGTTATTCTATAAATAGAATATATTATATTTTATTTAAAAGATTTTTCTTTAAATATGGACCGTCAGATTAAAGTAATCAATCTGGACCGTTCATGGATTAGTTACTATGCATTCTATTTTTCTATAAATAGCAGCTCATTCCTTCATTATTTCTTACGAATTCACTGAACTCTAGAGAGAGAAACTATAGAGAGAGAGAAGAAGAGTATTCTGCTACTTAACTACTTCCTTATTTCAGCTCTTCTTTAAAACGGTAAGGGATGTTATTCTTTTGTATTCATGAAGAGAACTTCTGTTATTCCATTTCTTATTATTCTGTTGGAATAACCTGTATACGCGGTCTACCCTATACTTGGTGACATTTTTCTATTATTCTGTTGGAACATCCTGTCTGTGTGTTTTACACCGGACCTGGTTCCGTTTTTTATTATTCTGTTGGAACATCCTGTCTGTGTGTTTTACACCGGACCTGGTTCCATTATTTATTATTCTGTCGGAATATCCTGTCTGTGCGTTTACACCGGACCTGGTTCCATTATTTATTATTCTGTCGAAATATCCTGTCTGTGCGTTTACGCCGGACCTGGTTCCATTATTTATTATTCTGTTGGAATAACCTGTCTGTGCGGTCTATCGCATGCATGGTGATTTCTTTTGTTATTCCATTCTTTATTGTACTCAGTTGGTTAAGTTTTGACTTCTATACTCCATGAAATTTGTGGAATATCCTTGATAATTGCGTTTCATCCAGTATCTTTTCATGAAAATATTCTTCTAAGCATTCTTGAATTTTACTCCACAAAGCAGTATCATGTTGACAATTTGGACGTTGTTAATTCTTGGATAAATTAATTCTTGAACTTGTTTTATTGAATTCTTATATCATTGTCATCATCCTCATGTTTATAAAATGTTGAAAGTCATCTGTGGCCTGTAGTGCATAGATGGACTTGGTATGATTATGACCAGGGATTATTCGGTATAATCATGACCGTAATGTTACAAATGATGTGGTAAAAGTCCTCATTGGCCCGTAGTGCATTGATGGACAGTTGTTGGCATGATCATGACCATTAATGAATACACGAATATCCTTGGCCGTAGTGCAGGGGTGATTCGATGATGTGGATTATTTTATTAAGCTGAGTCACAGCGATAACAGTGTTGAAAAACTTTTTAAATCATAAAAGATAGTAGAGTTTATTTTCTACTTGACTCTTTTAATGGATTGCTTGTTCCGCTGCAGTTAAACTTGATGTCTATTATATTTTATCAGTTTAACATTGTTGAAGGCTAATGATAATTTATTCTGCATTATCTTAGTCATAATATTTCTTACTGGGCTAGTTGAGCTCACCCTTTCTTTCACTGTTCTCTTCAGGAAATGAGAACGTAGCTGGGGCAAGTCGGGGAACGGAGTGATGGTTCGAATGATAGTATTAGTTAGTAGTCCTCACTATTCTATGTAATAGTGTGTTAATAAATGTAATGAGGACTCCTTTTGAGTATGAATACTCTCTAGAAGATAATATTTGTATTCAAACTCACAGTTTATGTTTTGTCGTATTGTACACGACAGTTGTATTAGTAAGTGGTATTTGTATTCTGTACTATGTATCTGACGACCCAAGATGGGTGATGTATACCTAATTTTGGGGGCGTCACATCCCAACACAATGTAGAACATACAATCACAAGCTAATAAGATCAGATCTAAACCTATACTAAGTCTTTCAAGTTCATATAGGTTATCACAATAATCAATGGCCAATCAACTAAGCAAATAATCACGATCTTAATAGACAATCTCATAACAATCAATAAAGGTAACAATGCAATATATCAGAAATAACTAGTCCATAGAATCTATTGCAATCTCAGAATAGAGTTTAGATCATAGTTGAATCAAATCTATCATCCACATATAGAATAAACATCGTAAGATACAATTATGAATCAAAGAGAAAATAAGAGTAGAGAATTATAGTGTAAATCTGTTTTCCTGATCCAAGATGGAATCTCTGATGCTTTCTAATTGCTTTAAGTCTTCAGATCTAATACAATCTAGAAAGTACCTACACTAATCTACTCTAATCTATTATTGAAATTGACGAGAGAAAGTAACGATAGCTACGTGATCCCCCAAGGGGTGGTATCTTTTCATGCATTAAAAATACGTTTAATATATAAGCCCTTATTGAACCCTCCTCTCAGTTACACAAATTAAAATAAAGTCAGCAGCTTCAGTCAACGTCACGCGCGGCTCTAGTGCATCACAGGCGCGGGCGCGCGATTGTCTTTCTGGCTCTGTAGGTGTGTGGCGCGGGCGCGCGCCTCCTAGCTCTTTTGGCCGCGCGGCTCCTGAACTCTGTACTCTTTGTTCTGCTGCTGCTGCTGCTGCTTGTTCCTTCCATGCTCAATTTCTTTTGACCAATCGACTCTCGTGTCATGCCATCACTGATATCATGTCGCATTCCAACGCCA
This sequence comes from Panax notoginseng, assembly GCA_016801055.1. Classification (NCBI taxonomy): domain Eukaryota; kingdom Viridiplantae; phylum Streptophyta; class Magnoliopsida; order Apiales; family Araliaceae; genus Panax; species Panax notoginseng. The sequence goes on along the minus strand of CM029016.1, from coordinate 1,306,549 downwards.
TGCTATGTCATTTCCTGCACTTCACACCAAAGGAGTTCTCAGTTTATGCAATGCAAAATAACACTAAATGCAACTAAAAACATACTAAAATGTACTTGAGATGGGCATAGTTCTCGTGAATTGATATCCAATAAGTAGGTATAAAACCCACTTATCATATACAGACCACAGGAGTCTGACATATATCTTCACACAGAAGGAGTTTAACATGCGACAAAGGAGGTGGTTGGAATTAATCAAGGACTATGACTGCGAAATTCTTTATCACCCGGGAAAGGTAAACGTAGCGCGTTGAGTAGAAAAAGAAGAGAGAAATTGTTTGTGCTGACATCTCAGGATAAGCTAATAAGAGAAATGGAGAAATTAAAAATATAAGTGAAGGAACTCGGAAAGTCTAAGGGAAAGTTATTTGTAATGGAAGCTCGTACGACGTTATTGGATAGAATATGGGAATCACAAGAGAAAGATGAAGAGTGCAAGAAGATAAGGAAAGGAATACCAATAAATGAAGGAGAAAATTCAGATTAGATAAAGACGGTATAATAAGGTTCAAAGATTGAGTGTGGGTGCCAGCTATACCTGGCAAACGGGCGGGCCGGGCCGGGCCGGGCCAACGACGGGCCGGGCCAAAAAGGCCCGGGTTTTGGTGGGCTGGAAATGGCCAGTCCGTGGCCCGTGGCGGGCGTGCCGGGCCGGCCCGCGGGCTTCGGCCATTAATTTTTTTTTTTTTTTGCAAACTCTTTGTTACACCAAAAATAATAATAATAAATATTAAAAATAATAAAATAATTAATAATAAACAATAATACAAACAAACACGATTAATTAATTACATACATTAACTACATATCTCAATTAATTAAAATTATAATAGTATTATAAATTAGTATTATTAATTAATTTTTAATTATAGTTAAAATATATTGAAGATTACATTAAAAAACAAATAGTTGTTGTAGCTCAGTTGGTTTGAACTCTTATTTATTTACTTACAAGTCTTGTGTTCAAGCCTCACAACCTAACACTTTATTTAAAAAAAAAAATAATTGTTGGCGGGCGGGTCGGGCGCCCGCGGGCCGGGCCTCCACGGGCCGGGCCAAAAAGGCTCGGGTTTTCATAGGCTTAAAAAACAGTGGCCCAAAGCCCGGGATTTGGCGGGCGGGCCGGCCTGGCCCGCGGGCTTTGGGCCCGTTTGCCAGGTCTAGTGCCAGCCATAACCGAATTAAGAGAGGAGATTTTACACGAGGCACATAATACAATATATTATGTTCATCGAGGAGGCACGAAAATGTACCGGGATCTTCGACAACAATTTTGGTTGCCCAATCTGAAACGAGATGTCACGGAGTACTTCAGTAGATGTCTTACCTGTCAATGAGTAAAAGCAGAGCACAAGAGGCCAAGTGGACTACTTCAACCGTTGAAAATACTAGAGTGGAAATGGGAGCACATTACGATGAATATTTTGGTGGGACTTACGATCACACAAAAGGGTTATGATGCCATTTGGGTTATCGTGGATCGACTAACGAAGACAACTCCTTTTCTACCAATCAAGATATGATTCAATCTGAATCAATTAGCAAATTTGTACGTAAAGGAATCATTTCGCGACATGGAGTGCTGGTGTCGATTGTCTTTGATCAGGATCTGTGCTTCACGTCAAATTTTTAGAAAAGCTTGCAAGAGAGAATAGGAACACAATTGAGGTTAAATACTGCTTATTACCCTTAAACCGACGGGCAGAGTGAACGAACCATACAAATTCTAGAGGACATGCTTAGAGCTTGCGTGATGGACTTTAAATGGGACGACCACTTACCATTAGTAGAATTTGCATATAATAATAGTTATCATACGAGTATCGGTATGACGTCGTATGAAACTCTTTACGAAAGAAAGTGTAAAACATCGTTGTGTTGGGATGAAGTCGGAGAACGACGACTTTTGGGACCGGAATTAGTTCAACAAATGGCCAACGTGGTAACAACGATAAGAGCTTGATTGGTAGCAGCTCAAGATCGCCATAAGAAGTACGCAGATTGGCATCATCAGAACCGAGATTTTGAAGTCGGTAGTTTTGTGTTTCTGAAGGTGTCTCTTTGGAAGGGGAAGATAAAATTCGAGAAGAAAGAAAAATTGAGTCTGAGGTTCATAGGACCATTTGAAGTACTGAAGCGAGTAGGCGAAGTGGCGTACAAGATAACTTTACCACCCGAACTGGAACACATCCACAATGTGTTTCATGTTTCTGTGTTATGACCATATAAGCATGACTATAAGCATGTGATATCCTATGAGCCCATTTAAGTAGAGAATAATCTGACGTATGAAGAAAAAAGAACAAACATTAAGAAATAAAGTTATATCTTTTGTAAAAGTAGTTTGGCGAAACCTCGACGCCGAGGAGGATACGTGAGAATTAGAAGATAAGATTAGAAGAGACTACTCCCATCTGTTTGTGTAACCTTGTACCAATTTTGAAGACGAAATTTTTATAAGGGGGAGGATGTAATACCCGTGAATTTTATAAATAATAATAATATTAATATTTAGAATGTTTGAATATTTATGTTGAAATACATTTGTAGTTATGTGTGTCATGAAAACTAAAAATTCAATTTAAATTTAGTTAAATACGTGATGAGTAAGTAAAACGGTAGAAATGATGAAAAGTTATGTGATATGCCTAGTGTGACATAGTGATGGACTAAGTAATTGTTTAATTAAATTAATAAAGAAATGATTACGTGGACTAGTTATCATTTTATTACTATTATTATTTAAATTAACATTATTGATTAATTAATTGTTATGTGCAACCATTTATGATATGTCATATGTGAGTGGTAGTATAATAAAGTTGATTCATGTATAAATATATATGAGATATCAAGAATAATAAAATGATGAGAATAAGTAATGCATAAGACTATACGGTAAAAGTAAGTTGAATTGTATAACTTACTAAGTTGCATAAAAGAGCTTGTGTGACATTATGATACATGATGAGTAATTAAATGTGATGTTAAGAATAATATTATAATATGCAGATAGTTATTGCAGAGACTGTACAATACTATTTTTTATATGTATTCAAATTACACCTGAATTACTGAATTATGTAAAAATTTCAGTTAGAATAAATACTATTCATTTTTTAGGAGTCAAAACAAAAAAAATAAAAATAAATTTAGACTGGTCGGAACTTACCGATCGCCATAGCTTTTTTGGTGAACCTATTGTGATTTTTGTGGGATAAATTTTTGGGGATCGGGATTTGTGATTGATCTAGCGACCGGTCCTCTTTCACACACTTTTTTTTTCTTCCTAATTTTTTTTTATTTTAACTCAAATTTTTATAAAATTCAATAATTTTGAGTTTTGGATTTAGTATTTTGCGTTTTGAGTTTTGAGTTTAGTATTTTGTGAGTAAAAAAAATAAAAAAATGAAAAAAATGACCGTTTGCTAGACCGGTTACAAATTCCGATGCCCGTAGAATTGCTCGTTTTGTGGTTGGTTTGATTGTACACACGAAATTGACACGGCGGCAACTTTATTTTCGAGTGGAAAGCCTGCCAGCCAGCCAGCCAGCCAGTGGCTATGTAAAAGTGACAGACAGCTACTGCAAAAAAGGCACAGCCCACCGCGTGTAATAAGTGGTTTTCTTTTCTATGTAAAATCATAGAAAAGTACAAGGAAAAATAGTACTCCTCGTAACAAAGAAAAAATCAAAATTTGGGAGTACTATTTACCTTTAAATAAAATAAAATATTTATTTTAGATTACTCAAATTTCAGTCCTTCTGATTTCATGTCGAGAATAATTAAGTTTTTAAATTGGTTAGCATGAAATTAAATTTAATTAATTGACTAAAAGAATATTTATACGCAGATTGAGAGGTGATCTTTCTTTTTACATGTCAACATTGTATTGGTCAATTAATTAAGTTATCATGAAACCGAATCCTTAAGTTTCTCTTGTAAAAATAATCATCCTTAAATTTTATTGATACTCTTCTAAGGCTCAGTACGTATAATTATAAATAGAAATAAAAGATTCTTATCATGTCGATGGTTATTTATGATATTTGAATTTCACATAAAAAGGTAAAGAGAATTGTTAAATCCACAATATTTTTTATTATTTTCACAATAAAAGTGTCGCTGTAGATGTACGGTGAAAATCGTAGCTATAGGATTTATAACGACACTTTTCTTATGAAAATAATATTTTCTAATGTGAATTTAATAATTTTCAAAAGAAAAATGTGTGAGATGACTTTATTTTACATGAAGTCTTAGTCCTAAAATTAATTACAATATCAAAACACGTTTATACAATCTCAAATCTATTATTTAAAATATTAATAATATGTTATGATTTTTAAGATGAATATGTTATACTCATAAATAATATTGTGATTTCTTTCTCTGCTAATTACCCCTTCTAAACCGGTCTGCTCAATCAATCTTGTAAGATCGATTAACCTAGTTAACGTTATTGAATAGTTAATTAAACTTTATTTTGAACTCAAGTTTGAACTGTCATTGCAATTTACATTACTATGTATTCCGTCCTCCCCTTAATATATATCGTTAAATAATTGTGTAGTGTATTATTAAATATAATATTAATTGTATATAATACATTTAAATTATTATAATTACTATACTTATCTCACTATCACTCTCTTTCTCTATCATCTGTAACCATTTTTTCATGATGAGTAATTTTCAAAATATAATTTGTACATATATTAAAAAGATAAAAATAGAGGAAAGAGGATAAATGTGACGCCCCCAAAATTAGGTATACATCACCCATCTTGGGTCGTCAGATACATAGTACAGAATACAAATGCAACTTAATAATACAACTGTCGTGTACAATACGACAAAACATAAACTGTGAGTTTGAATACAAATATTATCTTCTAGAGAGTATTCATACTCAAAAGGAGTCCTCATTACATTTATTAACACACCATTACATAGAATAGTGAGGACTACTAACTAATACTATTCTTCGGACCATCACTCCGTTCCCCGACTTGCCCCAGCTACGTTCTCATTTCCTGAAGAGAACAGTGAAAGAAAGGGTGAGCTCAACTAGCCCAGTAAGAAATATTATGACTAAGATAATGCAGAATAAATTATCATTAGCCTTCAATAATGTTAAACTGATAAAATATAATAGACATCAAGTTTAACTGTAGCGGAACAAGCAATCCATTAAGAGAGTCAAGTAGAAAATAAACTCTACTATCTTTTATGATTTAAAAGGTTTTTCAACACTGCGATCGCTGAGACTCAGCTTAATAAAATAATCCACATCATCGAATCACCCCTGCACTACGGCCAAGGATATTCGTGTATTCATTAATGGTCATGATCATGCCAACAACTGTCCATCAATGCACTACGGGCCAATGATGACTTTTACCACATCATTTGTAACATTACGGGCATGATTACACCGAATAATCCCTGGTCATAATCATACCAAGTCCATCTATGCACTACAGGCCACAGATGACTTTTAACAGAATATAAACATGAGGATGATGACAATGATATAAGAATTCAATAAAACAAGTTCAAGAATTAATTTATCCAAGAATTAACAACGTCCAAATTGTCAACATGATACTGCATTGTGGAGTAAAATTCAAGAATACTTAGAAGAATATTTTCATGAAAAGATACTGGATGAAACGCAATTATCAAGGATATTCCACAAATTTCATGGAGTATAGAAGTCAAAACTTAACCAACTGAGTATAATAAAGAATGGAGTAACAAAAGAAATCACCATGCATGCGATAGACCGCACAGACAAGTTATTCCAACAGAATAATAAATAATGGAACCAGGTCCGGCGTAAACGCACAGACAGGATATTCCGACAGAATAATAAATAATGGAACCAGGTCCGGTGTAAAACACACAGACAGGATATTCCAACAGAATAATAATAAAACGGAACTAGGTCCGGTGTAAAATGTGACGCCCCCAAAATTTGGTATACATCACCCATCTTGGGTCGTCAGATACATAGTACAGAATACAAATACAACTGATTAATACATCTGTCGTGTACAATACGACAAAACATAAACTGTGAGTTTGAATACAAATATTATCTTCTAGAGAGTATTCATACTCAAAAGGAGTCCTCATTACATTTATTAACACACCATTACATAGAATAGTGAGGACTACTAACTAATACTATCATTCGGACCATCACTCCGTACCCCGACTTGTCCCAGCTACGTTCTCATTTCCTGAAGAGAACAGTGAAAGAAAGGGTGAGCTCAACTAGCCCAGTAAGAAATATTATGACTAAGATAATGCAGAATAAATTATCATTAGCCTTCAACAATGTTAAACTGATAAAATATAATAGACATCAAGTTTAACTGTAGCGGAACAAGCAATCCATTAAAAGAGTCAAATAGAAAATAAACTCTACTATCTTTTATGATTTAAAAAGTTTTTCAACACTGTAATCGCTGAGACTCAGCTTAATAAAATAATCCACATCATCGAATCACCCCTGCACTACGGCCAAGGATATTCGTGTATTCATTAATGGTCATGATCATGCCAACAACTGTCCATCAATGCACTACGGGCCAATGAGGACTTTTACCACATCATTTGTAACATTACGGTCATGATTATACCGAATAATCCCTGGTCATAATCATACCAAGTCCATCTATGCACTACAGGCCACAGATGACTTTCAACAGAATATAAACATGAGGATGATGACAATGATATAAGAATTCAATAAAACAAGTTCAAGAATTAATTTATCCAAGAATTAACAACGTCCAAATTGTCAACATGATACTGCTTTGTGGAGTAAAATTCAAGAATGATCAGGAGAATATTTCCATGAATAGATACTAGATGAAGCGCAAATATCAAGGATATTCCACTAATTTCATGGAGTATAGAAGTCAAAACTTAACCAACTGAGTATAATAAAGAATGGAATAACAAAAGAAATCACCATGCATGCGATAGACCGCACAGACAGGTTATTCCAATAGAATAATAAATAATGGAACCAGGTCCGGCGTAAACGCACAGACAGGATATTCCGACAGAATAATAAATAATGGAACCAGGTCCGGTGTAAAACACACAGACAGGATGTTCCAACAGAATAATAATAAAAACGGAACCAGGTCCGGTGTAAAACACACAGACAGGATGTTCCAACAGAATAATAAACGGAACCAGGTCCGGTGTAAAACACACAGACAGGATGTTCCAACAGAATAATAGAAGAATGTCACCAAGTATAGGGTAGACCGCGTATACTGGTTATTCCAACAGAATAATAACGAATGGAATAACAGAAGTTCTCTTCATGAATATAAAAGAAATAATATTCCCTACCGTTTTTAAAGAAGAGCTGAAATAAGGAAGTAGTTAAGTAGCAGAATACTCTTCTTCTCTCTCTCTATAGTTTCTCTCTCTAGAGTTCAGTGAATTCGTAAGAAATAATGAAGGAATGAGCTTCTATTTATAGGAGAATTGAAGGATACTATTGGACTGTACAGTAGGAATTCAGACGGAATCAGTTGCTGATTCACAGCTCCACTGATCCAACGCATCAGTAATCTTTGTCAAAGAGTTAGCCAATGAAAAAAATGAACACATGCAACATTAAAAGCCTTGACCAATTAAAATGCTCCATAATTTACGAGTTGCCAAATCTGCTGCATGATTGAAAAAATTTGGCCAATAATATTCAAGCTTGGAAAAATCAATCTGAATCCTGCCAATTCTTTCTTCTTCTTTTCTTTCCAATCAATATCCCACTATCATATAAATATATATCAAATAATAATACTTCTCTCCACCACAACCCACTAACATAAATATATATATAATAATCACACACCTGCCAATACTCCTCCACCCACAACACACCACTACATAATAATTCTCCCACCAAAACCCACTACCACACACACACTCCTACACACACGAAAACACACACACACACACACACAAAAGTCAAATATATATATACTTTATAACTTTCGTCCGAAAATTTTGAAAAACGGGTAAATAGGAATCCAAATAATAAGCAAAACTGAGTGACTTCTCACGTAAGCATCAATAATTAATACCGTGTGCTACTCTGCCACCACGCGTATTACTGTACTTTTACTACCAAGTAGTTCAACAGTTTTAACGATTTTAACGTAATACCTCAGCTGTTATTTTTATAGAAAGATAATTTTGTCGTTTTCTCAATCCGACAATAATTCCGTTGTGGGGTCCACCAATGATTGTGCCGTCGTACGAATATTCCCCGACAAAAAGAATATTCCCCGACCAAACGAATATTTTATAACAACTTGCTTACTTTGAAAAATTTATAAATATTACCCACAACTATAACATTATATCAAATTAACTTCATAATATTCAAAAATGATATTTATAGAAAATTCATCTTTATTTATAAAAAATTGGGGTCTTACAACCTCCCCTTCTTATGAAATTTCGCCCTCGAAATTAGGGTACGTACCTGGTATGTCGAAGAGGTAAGGATACCTTGATTTCATTTCTGATTCTAACTCCCAAGTCATTTCCTCAACATCGTGGTTTCTCCACAAAACTTTAACTTGAGGTATAACCTTGGAGCGTAGAATATGTTCCTTCTTATCCAAGATTTGAACAGGAACTTCTTCATACGTTAAATCCTCCGCTATTTCGTCCGGTTCTAACTCAATAATGTGGTTTGGGTCTTCCACATATTTGCGTAACATGGATATGTAGAAAACGTTATGAACACGAGACATACTTGGCGGTAAAGCGAGTCTATAAGCCACAGTTCCTACTCGATCGAGGATTAAAAATGGACCGATGAATCGAGGATTTAGCTTTCCTCTCTTTCCAAATCTCGTAACTCCTTTCCATGGAGCAACACGTAAGAACGCATGATCTCCTACATCAAATTTCACGTCCTTTCGATGAGGATCAGCATAACTCTTTTGTCGATCTTGTGAGGTTTTTATACGTTGTCGGATCGTTTGAATCTTTTCTGTAGTCATACGTACCAACTCTGGTCCCAACAACGTTGCTTCGCCCACCTCATCCCAGCATACTGGAGAACGACATTTTCTTCCATACAATGCTTCGAATGGAGCCATGCCAATACTTGCTTGATAACTGTTGTTGTAAGAAAACTCCACCAATGGTAAGAACTTGTCCCAACTTCCCTTGAAGTCAAAGACACAGAGTCTTAATAGATCTTCAAGAGTTTGAATAGTCCTCTATGATTGTCCATCCGTCTGAGGATGATATGCTGAACTAAATCGTAACTCCGTGCCCATAGCTTTTTGTAAACTAACCCAAAATCGTGAAGTGAATCTTGGGTCTCGATCAGAAATTATGGATACTGGCATACCATGCAGTCTTACAATCTCGTTTATGTACATACGAGCAAGACGTTCAAGTGTATAAGTTTCTTGTATCGGTAAGAAATGAGCAGACTTGGTCAATCTATCAACAATGACCCAAATCGCATCTATACCTTGACAAACCTTAGGAAGACCGGTGATGAAATCCGTGGTAATGTGCTCCCACTTCTATTCTGGAATTTCAAGTGGTTGCAGTGGACCTTTTGGTACTTGATGCTCCGCTTTAACTCGTTGACAAGTTAGACACCTTGAGATAAACAACGCTATCTCTCTCTTCATATTGCTCCACCAAAATGTATGACGAAGATCATGATACATTTTGGTACTTTCAGGATGGATTGCAAACGGTGTGTTGTACGCCTCCATCATGATTTCATACTTTAAATCAGGGTCGTTAGGAACACAAAGTCTGGAGTTGACTTGAAATATTCCTTCTTCATCGATTCTTGCTTCCGGCATAGCACCTTCTTGCACTTTCTTCCTCATACGCATCAGCTCTAGGTCTGTAGCTTGAGCAATTTTAACTTTATCAATTAAAGTCGGTTCTACTCGTATATTCGCCATCATCATATGGGTCCCTGGAGTCTTTAACTCTATCTCTATCCTTTGCAAGTTACACAAAATGGGCCTTTGTGTTGACAGTATCGTACTCGTACTTGCATATGATCTTCTACTCAACGCGTCAGCTACCACGTTCATTTTTCCCACGATGATATTAAATGGTACGATCGTAATCTTTAACAGCTCGAGCCAACGTCTTTGGTGCCTGATACGTTCGTTTTAAGTAAAGAAATATTTAAGGGTTTAAGAAATGAGTTTTGTACTGGGGTCAATACAAAATTCGATTTTACGCTCTAGGGGTAGGCTAGGAAATCTTCAAGAATACGTCAGGAAATTTATTAACAATAGAAATATCATTCAAAACTGTGACTCTCATCCCAGACTTGGATAACACGTCACATTGATACCTATCAGCTTGCCATCGTCATTTACAACGTCTCCTACGGAAAGTCTGGTTTCGGTGCATTCCACACCAGGAAGTCAACAATGAAAGGAATGGGGATCCTTACTTATGGCTTGATATGATAATGATTGACTTTAGTGGTTTGGTTGCTTGAATTCGCATAACAGGTTGGTTAGGAATATGAAAATTAACAACCTTACGAAAAGCATAATGGGTAGTTAACCAATCGTTTCCAAAAATCACATATCGACAGGTAATGTGAAAGTGTCGATTTGAATCAAACAAGGCTTATAATTAGTAGAGTTAACGAAGGTTTCTCCTAACAGAGTTTCAACAGATAAGTCAAGCCTAATATTTTTATTTTTTTTAAAGGGCCAAGTTTAAACGTTGAACACAACTAGGTGAAATACAAGAGTGGGTAGAACCAGTATCGAATAAGGTACAAACTTCGCAAGGGTTTATGATTAGCTTACCCGCGATAACTTTATTTGGGATCCTCACTTGTTGGGAAGTCATGACAACCGCTCTCCCTTGAACTACCCGGCTTTGACTTGTCTGGGGTAGCATTTGATGTCATCTCTATCGTTGGAATTGACTTTAATATAGGACATATTCCACCCTCAACTGCTTCATCGTACTCCTGCTTCATAATCTGAATCATCAATCTTCGATCCATGTCGAGTTCAGATTGACCGCTCTGTACAGGGTAATTCAAAACTCGATGTTGGGTTCTCCCAATTGCTGTCCAAAAAGAGAAATGTATATTATCTATTTTAGCCTTTTTGGATCGGACGTCTCTTTCTACAATATCAGCACGTCGTGCGGCTTTTACCCATGCATCCTTCATTCTCACTCGTTCAGTTGTTTCTTCTTTCAGCTGATCCTTGATATTTGAATTCTCAGATTCCAACTTTAATATCTTACACTCTGCCAAAGCGTGATTTTGTTTGAGCAACACATATCGGGTAACACAATTTTGAATCGTTACATCTCTTTGCTCCACGACCGCCTGTCGTTCCTCAGCATGCTCTTCTAACTCATGAACACGATTTTGTAATTCTAAGTTTTGATCATAAATTTCTTCTAACCAATTCTCCTCAGGTTCCTCTTCGTCCTCTTCTTCCTCTTCTTCCTCGCTCTCAGCTGCTACCTCTGCCACTAGCTCGGGTGCAACTATTAGTTCTTCACTTACCACATAGATATCTCTAATTTCTTCTTCGCCTGATATTACATTATCCTGGTTGGTGATTAGAGGTGCCACGGTCTCATTCACTCCAATGTTGACATTTTCAGCTGCCATTTTCAAATACTGCCACAAAACAAGGGTTAATTAACATGTCACATATTATCAATATACTTTGACCGACCAATTAAATACAAAATAAACTTAGGTAGGTCAAACTAGCGAAGGAATTCCCCGTCTCTCCCCTCCTAGTTCTATTCTCACATCTTAGCCAGGGATCATATCCCTAAGCTCTGATACCAACTGTGACGCCCCCAAAATTTGGTATACATCACCCATCTTGGGTCGTCAGATACATAGTACAGAATACAAATACAACTGATTAATACATCTGTCGTGTACAATACGACAAAACATAAACTGTGAGTTTGAATACAAATATTATCTTCTAGAGAGTATTCATACTCAAAAGGAGTCCTCATTACATTTATTAACACACCATTACATAGAATAGTGAGGACTACTAACTAATACTATCATTCGGACCATCACTCCGTACCCCGACTTGTCCCAGCTACGTTCTCATTTCCTGAAGAGAACAGTGAAAGAAAGGGTGAGCTCAACTAGCCCAGTAAGAAATATTATGACTAAGATAATACAGAATAAATTATCATTAGCCTTCAACAATGTTAAACTGATAAAATATAATAGACATCAAGTTTAACTGTAGCGGAACAAGCAATCCATTAAAAGAGTCAAATAGAAAATAAACTCTACTATCTTTTATGATTTAAAAAGTTTTTCAACACTGTAATCGCTGAGACTCAGCTTAATAAAATAATCCACATCATCGAATCACCCCTGCACTACGGCCAAGGATATTCGTGTATTCATTAATGGTCATGATCATGCCAACAACTGTCCATCAATGCACTACGGGCCAATGAGGACTTTTACCACATCATTTGTAACATTACGGTCATGATTATACCGAATAATCCCTGGTCATAATCATACCAAGTCCATCTATGCACTACAGGCCACAGATGACTTTCAACAGAATATAAACATGAGGATGATGACAATGATATAAGAATTCAATAAAACAAGTTCAAGAATTAATTTATCCAAGAATTAACAACGTCCAAATTGTCAACATGATACTGCTTTGTGGAGTAAAATTCAAGAATGATCAGGAGAATATTTCCATGAATAGATACTAGATGAAGCGCAAATATCAAGGATATTCCACTAATTTCATGGAGTATAGAAGTCAAAACTTAACCAACTGAGTATAATAAAGAATGGAATAACAAAAGAAATCACCATGCATGCGATAGACCGCACAGACAGGTTATTCCAATAGAATAATAAATAATGGAACCAGGTCCGACGTAAACGCACAGACAGGATATTCCGACAGAATAATAAATAATGGAACCAGGTCCGGTGTAAAACACACAGACAGGATGTTCCAACAGAATAATAATAAAAACGGAACCAGGTCCGGTGTAAAACACACAGACAGGATGTTCCAACAGAATAATAAACGGAACCAGGTCCGGTGTAAAACACACAGACAGGATGTTCCAACAGAATAATAGAAGAATGTCACCAAGTATAGGGTAGACCGCGTATACTGGTTATTCCAACAGAATAATAACGAATGGAATAACAGAAGTTCTCTTCATGAATATAAAAGAAATAATATTCCCTACCGTTTTTAAAGAAGAGCTGAAATAAGGAAGTAGTTAAGTAGCAGAATACTCTTCTTCTCTCTCTCTATAGTTTCTCTCTCTAGAGTTCAGTGAATTCGTAAGAAATAATGAAGGAATGAGCTTCTATTTATAGGAGAATTGAAGGATACTATTGGACTGTACAGTAGGAATTCAGACGGAATCAGTTGCTGATTCACAGCTCCACTGATCCAACGCATCAGTAATCTTTGTCAAAGAGTTAGCCAATGAAAAAAATGAACACATGCAACATTAAAAGCCTTGACCAATTAAAATGCTCCATAATTTACGAGTTGCCAAATCTGCTGCATGATTGAAAAAATTTGGCCAATAATATTCAAGCTTGGAAAAATCAATCTGAATCCTGCCAATTCTTTCTTCTTCTTTTCTTTCCAATCAATATCCCACTATCATATAAATATATATCAAATAATAATACTTCTCTCCACCACAACCCACTAACATAAATATATATATAATAATCACACACCTGCCAATACTCCTCCACCCACAACACACCACTACATGATAATTCTCCCACCAAAACCCACTACCACACACACACTCCTACACACACGAAAACACACACACACACACACACACAAAAGTCAAATATATATATACTTTATAACTTTCGTCCGAAAATTTTGAAAAACGGGTAAATAGGAATCCAAATAATAAGCAAAACTGAGTGACTTCTCACGTAAGCATCAATAATTAATACTGTGTGCTACTCTGCCACCACGCGTATTACTGTACTTTTACTACCAAGTAGTTCAACAGTTTTAACGATTTTAACGTAATACCTCAGCTGTTATTTTTATAGAAAGATAATTTTGTCGTTTTCTCAATCCGACAATAATTCCGTTGTGGGGTCCACCAATGATTGTGCCGTCGTACGAATATTCCCCGACAAAAAGAATATTCCCCGACCAAACGAATATTTTATAACAACTTGCTTACTTTGAAAAATTTATAAATATTACCCACAACTATAACATTATATCAAATTAACTTCATAATATTCAAAAATGATATTTATAGAAAATTCATCTTTATTTATAAAAAATTGGGGTCTTACATAAAACACACAGACAGGATGTTCCAACAGAATAATAAACGGAACCAGGTCCGGTGTAAAACACACAGACAGGATGTTCCAACAGAATAATAGAAGAATGTCACCAAGTATAGGGTAGACCGCGTATACTGGTTATTCCAACAGAATAATAACGAATGGAATAACAGAAGTTCTCTTCATGAATATAAAATAAATAATATTCCCTACCTTAAAAGAACTGGATATTGGAAAAGTGATGTAGCAGAATACTTTTATTCTCTCTCTCTTATTCTCTCTATACTTTCTCTCTCTATAGCTTGAATGAATTCGTGAAAAATAATGAAGCCCTAGGCCTCTATTTATAGAAAAACTGAGGGTGGCTCTTGGTCTTAACGAAGGGTCAAATGACTCTTGGTCTTAACGAAGGGTCAAATGACTCTTGGTAATATTGAAGGGACAACTACTATTGACGAAAGTAATTACTATTGACCAAGGTAAATACTATTGACGAAGGTAATTACTATTGACCAAGGTAAATACTATTGACGAAGGTAATTACTATTGACCAAGGTAAATACTATTGACGAAGGTAATTACTATTGACCAAGGTAAATACTATTGACGACGGTAATTACTATTGACGAAGAGACTCTTAGATGATGACATATGGCCCCCCATAAAATAACCAAACTTACCACAACGTCTCAATTATTGATTTAATAATATAACATATTATACAGACGATACTATGACAATAATTTAAGAGATATGATGCAGCAATTACTGTAGCAATAATTGAGTATAGCTGAGTGACTTCTCACGTAAGCATCAATAATCAATACCGTGTGCTACTATGCAACCACGCGTATTACTGTACTTTTACTACCGAGTAGTTCAACAGTTTTAACGGTTTTAACGGTAACACCTCAGCCGTTATTTTTAATAAAATATTTTTGTCGTTTTCTCAATCCGACAATAATTCCGTTGTGGGGTCCACCAATGATTGTGCCGTCGTACGAATATTCCCCGACAAAAAGAATATTCTCCGACCAAACGAATATTTTATAACAACTTGCTTACTTTGCAAAATTTATAAATATTACCCACAACTATAACATTATATCAAATTAACTCCATAATATTCAAAAATGATATTTATAGAAAATTCATCTTTATTTATAAAAATTGGGGTCTTACAACCTCCCCTTCTTATGAAATTTCGCCCTCGAAATTAGGGTACGTACCTGGTATGTCGAAGAGGTAAGGATACCTTGATTTCATTTCAGATTCTAACTCCCAAGTCATTTCCTCAACATCGTGGTTTCTCCACAAAACTTTGACTTGAGGTATAACCTTGGAGCGTAGAATATGTTCCTTCTTATCCAAGATTTGAACAGGAACTTCTTCATACGTCAAATCCTCCGCTATTTCGTCCGGTTCTAACTCAATAATGTGGTTCGGGTCTTCCACATATTTGCGTAACATGGATATGTGGAAAACGTTATGAACACGAGACATACTTGGCGGTAAAGCGAGTCTATAAGCCACAGTTCCTACTCGATCGAGGATTAAAAATGGACCGATGAATCGAGGATTTAGCTTTCCTCTCTTTCCAAATCTCGTAACTCCTTTCCATGGAGCAACACGTAAGAACACATGATCTCCTACATCAAATTCCACGTCCTTTCGATGAAGATCAGCATAACTCTTTTGTCGATCTTGTGAGGTTTTTATACGTTGTCGGATCGTTTGAATCTTTTCTGTAGTCATACGTACCAACTCCGGTCCCAACAACGTTGCTTCGCCCACCTCATCCCAGCATACTGGAGAACGACATTTTCTTCCATACAATGCTTCGAATGGAGCCATGCCAATACTTGCTTGATAACTGTTGTTGTAGGAAAACTCCACCAATGGTAAGAACTTGTCCCAACTTCCCTTGAAGTCAAAGACACAGAGTCTTAATAGATCTTCAAGAGTTTGAATAGTCCTCTCTGATTGTCCGTCCGTCTGAGGATGATATGCTGAACTAAATCGTAACTCCGTGCCCATAGCTTTTTGTAAACTAACCCAAAATCGTGAAGTGAATCTTGGGTCTCGATCAGAAATTATGGATACTGGCATACCATGCAGTCTTACAATCTCGTTTATGTACATACGAGCAAGACGTTCAAGTGTATAAGTTTCTCGTATCGGTAAGAAATGAGCAGACTTGGTCAATCTATCAACAATGACCCAAATCGCATCAATACCTTGAGAAACCCTAGGAAGACCGGTAACGAAATCCATGGTAATGTGCTCCCACTTCCATTCTGGAATTTCAAGTGGTTGCAATGGACCTTTTGGTACTTGATGCTCCGCTTTGACTCGTTGACAAGTTAGACACCTTGAGATAAACAACGCTATCTCTCTCTTCATATTGCTCCACCAAAATGTATGACGAAGATCATGATACATTTTGGTACTTCCAGGATGGATTGCAAACGGTGTGTTGTGCGCCTCCATCATGATTTCATACTTTAAATCAGGGTTGTTAGGAACACAAAGTCTGGAGTTGACTCGAAGTATTCCTTCTTCATCGATTCTTGCTTCCGGCATAGCACCTTCTTGCACTTTCTTCTTCATACGCATCAGCTCCAGGTCTGTAGCTTGAGCAGCTTTAACTTTATCGATTAAAGTCGGTTCTACTCGTATATTCGCCATCATCACATGGGTCCCTGGAGTCTTTAACTCTATCTCCATCCTTTGCAAGTCACACAAAATGGGCCTTTGCGTTGTTAATATTGCACTTGTACCCGCATATGATCTTCTACTCAATGCGTCAGCTACCACGTTCGCTTTTCCAGGATGGTATTGAATGGTATGATCATAATCTTTCAACAGTTCAAGCCAACGTCGTTGTCGCATGTTGAGTTCCTTTTGAGTGAAGAAATATTTGAGGCTTTTATGATCCGTAAAGATCTCCACTTTCTCCCCATACAAGTAATGCCTCCAAATTTTAAGTGCAAAGACAACAGCTGCCAACTCTAGATCATGAGTAGGATAATTCCTCTCATATTCCTTGAGTTGTCTTGATGCATAGGCTATGACTTTTCCATGTTGCATGAGAACGCATCCCAACCCTTTGCTCGAAGCATCACTGTAGATGACAAATCCCTCCGAGCCAGATGGTATTGTTAGAACAGGTGCTGAAATGAGTCTCCTCTTGAGTTCTTGAAAACTCTGCTCACATTCTTCGCTCCAACCAAACTTTGTATCTTTCCGAGTCAGCTGAGTTAATGGAGTAGCGATTCGAGAAAATCCTTCCACGAATCTCCGATAATAACCAGCTAAACCAAGAAAGCTACGTACCTCGGTCACTGATTTAGGTTGCTCCCAGCTTTGAATAGCTTCAATCTTTGCCGGGTCAACCGATATTCCACGACTTGATACTACGTGCCCAAGGAATGCTACCTCCTCCAGCCAGAACTCGCATTTCTTCAACTTGGCATAAAGCTTGTATTCACGAAGCTTTTGGAGTACCAGCCTCAAGTGTTGCTCATGATCTTCACGGCTTTTGGAATAAATAAGGATGTCATCAATAAAGACGACCACAAAGTGATCCAAATATTCCTTGAATACCCGGTTCATCATATCCATGAAGGCAGCAGGAGCATTAGTCAATCCAAAGGACATGACTAGGAATTCATAATGCCCGTACCGAGTTCTAAAAGCCGTCTTTGGAATATCCTCAGTTCTAACCTTCAGCTGATGATATCCAGAACGAAGATCGATCTTTGAAAAGAATTGTGCTCCTTGCAACTGGTCAAACAGGTCATCAATACGTGGCAATGGGTACCTGTTTTTGATGGTGACATGATTCAACTCCCGATAATCAATACAAAGTCGCATACTTCCATCTTTCTTCTTCACGAATAGAACAGGAGCACCCCAAGGAGAAGTACTAGGACGAATAAAGCCAATGTCTAACAATTCCTGCAGTTGGATCTTTAACTCCTGAAGTTCAATAGGAGCCATTCGATATGGGGCTTTGGAAATGGGTTTTGTACCGGGTTCAAGGTCGATACAAAATTCAATTTCACGCTCTGGGGGTAGGCCAGGAAGTTCTTCAGGGAATACGTCAGGGAATTTATTAACAATAGAAATATCATTCAAAACTGACGTATTTTTGTTTAGATCTGTGACATGAGCTAAGAAAGCTTGACATCCGTTTTTCAATAAACGAATAGCTTTATGGCTTGAGATGACAGCGATTGATTTTAATGGTTTGGTTGCTTGAATTCGCATAATAGGTCGATTAGGAATATGAAAGCTAACAACCTTACGAAAACAATCAATTTTTGCATAATGAGTAGTTAACCAATCAATCCCTAGAATCACGTCAAATGCAAGTATTTTTAATGAAATCAGATCGATAGGTAATGTGTGGGTACCAACTTGAACCAAACAAGACTTATAAACAGTGGAGGTAATGAAGGTTTCTCCCAACGGAGTTTCCACAGATAAGTCAAAGTCTAATTTCTCCGGAATCAAATTTAATCGATGAGCGCAAGTAGGAGAAATAAAAGAATGGGTTGAACCGGTATCAAATAAAGTATAAACTTCTTTAGAGTTTATAATAAGCTTACCCGTGATGACCTCATTCGGGTTCCTTGCTCTCTGGGAGTTCACAACAAACGCTCTCCCTTGCACAACCGGTTTTGACTTTTCTGGGACGGCTTTTGGTGCCTCCATCCTAGCTGAATTTGTCTTCGGTAAACGACAAAATCGGGCTAAATGACCTTCTCTTCCACAATTATAACATGCTTTGGACGGCATCGCGCAGTTTGGACTGATGTGCCCCTCCCCTCCGCATTTGAAACATATGATAGGTGGTCGTTCTCCTTCCTTAACGACAGGTGCTGGTGCTGACGTCTTTCCATCATTGTTGAATCTCCTCTTCTTGAAATGTCCATTCTTATTGTTTTGGCCCTGATTACCACCGAAGTGGTTACCATTTCTGGCCTGTTGATTCCCTCCACGCTTGTTGTCACCGCTTCGATGACTGCTCTCACTGGTATTATCATTTTGCCGGCTGCTCTCTTTTGGTTGCGTTGTCTCGTTATCGCGCTCCACCAACTGAGCCCTATTTACAACATCTGAATACAAACACAGTTTATGAGAAACAAGATGTTGACGTATCTCCGGCTTCAAACCTCTTAAAAACATCCGCGTCATTCTTTCTTCATTATCCACCAGGTGGGACGCAAACCGGGATAACTCCGCAAATTTTGCCTCGTACTGCGACACGGTCATATTATTCTGCTCCAATTTGATGAACTCCACCTCCTTCATGTGACGAATACTCTCGGGAAAGTATTTGTCGTTAAACAGCTCTTGGAACTTCTCCCAGGACATCTTCAGTGCGGCAGGTTGAGTACGCTTTATCGATTCCCACCAGTAATCTGCCTCTCCTCGCAACATAAAGGCGGCAAAGGGAACCTTTTGCTCCTCGGAGCAACCCAAGACATCAAATATCTTGGTGATCTGCTTTATCCATGTTTCAGCTACAAGTGGTTTGGGTTCTCCCTTAAACTCCGGTGGTCCCAGCTCCTTAAACTGTTTAGCGGTGACCGCCAGAGAGTTTCCAGTATTTCCACCTACTTTGTGGACAGGAGCCGCTTTCACCTGTTGTTGCATGAATTGCATAAAGCCTCTGAACATTTGATCATTCATCATTTGGTCAGTGTTGTTGTTTGCATGAGGATTGACACCTTCCTGATGCACATTATCCTGATTATTGATATGTGGTGAATCAACAGTCGTCTGTGCTCCATTGCTATTCTCAACGTTCTCAGATGCCATTTTCAGATACTGCCACAAAATAAAAATTAATTGATATGTCATATATTATCCTTATATTATGACCGACCAATTAAATACCATGCAAATAAACTTAGGTATGTCATACTAGCGAAGGAATTCCCCGTCTCTCCCCTCCTAGTTCTATTCTCACATCTTAGCCAGGGATCATATCCCTAAGCTCTGATACCAACTGTGACGCCCCCAAAATTAGGTATACATCACCCATCTTGGGTCGTCAGATACATAGTACAGAATACAAATACAACTTAATAATACAACTGTCGTGTACAATACGACAAAACATAAACTGTGAGTTTGAATACAAATATTATCTTCTAGAGAGTATTCATACTCAAAAGGAGTCCTCATTACATTTATTAACACACCATTACATAGAATAGTGAGGACTACTAACTAATACTATTCTTCGGACCATCACTTCGTTCCCCGACTTGCCCCAGCTACGTTCTCATTTCCTGAAGAGAACAGTGAAAGAAAGGGTGAGCTCAACTAGCCCAGTAAGAAATATTATGACTAAGATAATGCAGAATAAATTATCATTAGCCTTCAACAATGTTAAACTGATAAAATATAATAGACATCAAGTTTAACTGTAGCGGAACAAGCAATCCATTAAAAGAGTCAAGTAGAAAATAAACTCTACTATCTTTTATGATTTAAAAGGTTTTTCAACACTGCGATCGCTGAGACTCAGCTTAATAAAATAATCCACATCATCGAATCACCCCTGCACTACGGCCAAGGATATTCGTGTATTCATTAATGGTCATGATCATGCCAACAACTGTCCATCAATGCACTACGGGCCAATGAGGACTTTTACCACATCATTTGTAACATTACGGTCATGATTATACCGAATAATCCCTGGTCATAATCATACCAAGTCCATCTATGCACTACAAGCCACAGATGACTTTCAACATTTTATAAACATGAGGATGATGACAATGATATAAGAATTCAATAAAACAAGTTCAAGAATTAATTTATCCAAGAATTAACAACGTCCAAATTGTCAACATGATACTGCATTGTGGAGTAAAATTCAAGAATACTTAGAAGAATATTTTCATGAAAAGATACTGGATGAAACGCAATTATCAAGGATATTCCACAAATTTCATGGAGTATAGAAGTCAAAACTTAACCAACTGAGTATAATAAAGAATGGAATAACAAAAGAAATCACCATGCATGCGATAGACCGCACAGACAGGTTATTCCAACAGAATAATAAATAATGGAACCAGGTCCGGCGTAAACGCACAGACAGGATATTCCGACAGAATAATAAATAATGGAACCAGGTCCGGTGTAAAACACACAGACAGGATATTCCAACAGAATAATAATAAAACGGAACCAGGTCCGGTGTAAAACACACAGACAGGATGTTCCAACAGAATAATAAACGGAACCAGGTCCGGTGTAAAACACACAGACAGGATGTTCCAACAGAATAATAGAAGAATGTCACCAAGTATAGGGTAGACCGCGTATACTGGTTATTCCAACAGAATAATAACGAATGGAATAACAGAAGTTCTCTTCATGAATATAAAAGAAATAATATTCCGTACCTTAAAAGAACTGGATATTGGAAAAGTGATGTAGCAGAATACTTTTATTCTCTCTCTCTTATTCTCTCTATACTTTCTCTCTCTATAGCTTGAATGAATTCGTGAAAAATAATGAAGCCCTAGGCCTCTATTTATAGAAAAACTGAGGGTGGCTCTTGGTCTTAACGAAGGGTCAAATGACTCTTGGTCTTAACGAAGGGTCAAATGACTCTTGGTAATATTGAAGGGACAACTACTATTGACGAAAGTAATTACTATTGACCAAGGTAAATACTATTGACGAAGGTAATTACTATTGACCAAGGTAAATACTATTGACGAAGGTAATTACTATTGACCAAGGTAAATACTATTGACGACGGTAATTACTATTGACGACGGTAATTACTATTGACGAAGAGACTCTTAGATGATGACATATGGCCCCCCATAAAATAACCAAACTTACCACAACGTCTCAATTATTGATTTAATAATATAACATATTATACAGACGATACTATGACAATAATTTAAGAGATATGATGCAGCAATTACTATAGCAATAATTGAGTATAGCTAAGTGACTTCTCACGTAAGCATCAATAATCAATACCGTGTGCTACTATGCAACCACGCGTATTACTGTACTTTTACTACCGAGTAGTTCAACAGTTTTAACGGTTTTAACGGTAACACTTCAGCCGTTATTTTTAATAAAATATTTTTGTCGTTTTCTCAATCCGACAATAATTCCGTTGTGGGGTCCACCAATGATTGTGCCGTCGTACGAATATTCCTCGACAAAAAGAATATTCTCCGACCAAACGAATATTTTATAACAACTTGCTTACTTTGCAAAATTTATAAATATTACCCACAACTATAACATTATATCAAATTAACTCCATAATATTCAAAAATGATATTTATAGAAAATTCATCTTTATTTATAAAAATTGGGGTCTTACAATAAAAACGTTTAAAATTTATTTTAGTGACCCCATAATATTATATAAAATTATGATTAGTTTTATTTTTTTATATTAATAAGTCCTACTAAATGAATTATCCTTAATTTAATGTATTTTATCTCATTTTTTTAAGAATAAAAAAATATATACGTTTAATTATTTTTTTTGAGGAGAAAGGATTTTTTTTTTTGTCGCACCGGATACTAATGTAAATAAATAAATTACATTGTTAATACTTAACAATACTATTACCTGTAATTATTAGGGTGAGTAGGATATGATGATGGTGAAAATGACTGGCCTAAATGTCTACTAACATGTTTATGGCTCTTCTTATTATAATATTATCCCTCCCTCCCTCCCTCCCTCCCTGCCCACACGCTGTCATCTTGCTGTACCCTTTACTTAGATTCACTATAAATACACCCAATCAAACTAAATACATAAATACAAACTTAACTACCCCTCTAATCTCTCTCTCTCTATATATATGCAGTATCTCCATGTTGATTATTTGATGCACTGCTAAAACACTGTTTATTTTCTATCTGGAATTCATATCCACCACTCCTAAAAGCTCTCATCTTTCTGCTCCAATTTCAAGATCTCTGTTCTCATGGAAGATCGCAAGGAAGTAAGACCCTTTTTTCCTCTCTATCTATATGTGCTTCAGCTTTGTTTTTCCTTTGTTTAATCTTTGATGAAGTTTCTCAATTTAGAAGTATAAATCACTTGGAGAGATGGGTTTTACTCATTTTACCATTTCCAAGTTAGTATATTTTGTTAATCTGGGAGCTCTGTTTCTTACACAAAAGCTATAGATTTTTTGTTATGGTATTATTTCCCACAAGAAGAAAAAATGGGTTCTGTTCATTTGGTGAGAATCAGTTAAAATTCTCACTAATTTTCTTTTCTTTGTTTTTGATGGGGTGGGAAAGTCTCTCCTTTTAATTATTTGTATATGAGGGGTAGTATTCCCTTTACTTGAAGGAAGCTTGGTTTCAAATTGCCAATTCTAAAGATTAATTAAGAAACTCAGAGGGATCAAGAGGCTAAACATGAAGTAGATATATGAATTCTTTTTTCTTTTGGTGATGATTTTTCCACATATAGAAGTAGGATGCTGGAACTTTCAGATTTATAAAAAATTAAGAAACATGGAATTTTCCAGAAAGAACATAATTCGGAATGTTAAACACATCAATTATTCTATGGAAAAACCATTCTGGAAATAATGACATACAGTCATTTCAATTCTTTCACCTTTGTTTTTGATGATCAATTTACTTTTACATTTGGTGTAATGAGCATAATTTTCTGTTCCTGTTAGAAAGTTGCACCATGGCTATCTGTGCCACAGTTTGGGGACTGGGACCTAAAAGGGGGACAAGTTCCAGACTATTCTCTAGATTTCTCAAAGATTAGAGAAATGAGGAAGCAGAATAAGAGGGATGTATCAAGAGCCAGTCTTGGAAATGAAGAAGAGCTCATCTCCTCTGACACCACCAAGCCCAGCACAGCCCACACTGTTCATCACAACTACAGTCAGGACCACTCTCCAACTGTAAGATTTCTTGATTTGCTCATTGCTTCATTTTTGATGCATTTATTTCATATAGTAAATGTAGTGGTTGATACTAGTTGGTGATAAATAACGAAGATTCTGTAGTTTAATACTCATAAAAATTGTAAGAAAAAAATATATTGAAGATTTAAGAATACAAAATTATAGGCGTGGTAGTTCTGATTTTTTATTTATTAGGATAATGGATATTAACCAATATTTAAACAAATTGGAAATACATGTGGTACGATAGCCCATAAGACAGCGGGGGATAAGTGTCTTCTTAGTTATTATACATGTGTTATGAATTAGCAGGACACAACATTATAATCTACAGTATCAAGAACTTAATGTTACCCACACGGAAAGTTCAGACTTTATGCACAATATGTAAATGAGCCTGGGCGGTTCTGGCTATTTGCAGTTGGTTCTATGTTAGATGCTTCAAAGTTCAAACGATTAAGTAGTCAACTTTGAGTGTGGCACTAAACCCTCATTTTTTGGTGCATTAAAATGTCATGCTCCATATTTGAACGATGTATGTGAGCGTAGAATCTTCATACACTAACTGGTATATAGCATATATCCTTGATTACACAAATACTTTTGAGTTTTGATGCTAACGTTGATTAGAATTCATATACCAATTAGTTTAGAATTCGTATACCAATTAGATTAGAATTCATATAACATTTTGAGTACAATTGCAGTGTTGAATCCTGAACATTCAACTCTGCAATGTGAAGCTGCATCGAAAATTCATGACCCTATAGAAAGGTTTTCTCCGTCAAAAAAATTTCTTCATCAGCTCAATTACTAAATTAATAAAATAGAGAACTGTAAACTTCATCTAATTCGCTCAGCAGCTAAACCCGTGTCTGCATAAGGACTTTTCTTGCAAGTATTGGTACAAATGGTGCCCAGTCCATTGCTGAGTCCATAATAGATTAAACTAACTCTTTTTTTTTTTGGTAAAATCATTTGAATTGATTTGGTGTTGTTGGGGAGGGGTATGGGGATTATTTGGCCACAACTTGCATGATATAGACATCTCCTGAAAGAGGAAAGCATCATTCCGTAATTGGAAACAAGTGGGGTTGATCTTATTTAAGTTGGCCACACAAAAGAACAAGTGGTTTACATGCAAAATTGTCGAATGCCATAAATAATTACTCGGCATGATTTAACATACATCTAAATATCTAATTATCTAAAATCTATTAGTTCTTTTCTTAATTACCATATATTGTTTCTTGTTTATTGCACCAATCTTAAAGTAGTATATGCTTAATGTGGACTTTCCTCTCCCCCCCCCCCTTCTTACTACATCAAGAAGCTATTGTTGTGCTTTAGTGATCTGGTTCTGATTGGATCTGTTGGTTGTTTTTGCATTACAGAGAAGAAGAAGCATTTTTAGCTACTTCAACTGCTGTGCGAAAGCGTGAGCAATTTCCAGTGTTTTTGAGCTTTTATGCAATGAAATCTTTTCGGGAATTACTATGGGTAGCTAGCTATATTTCATTATCTTTGTAGATATGTACCGTGACAATTTATGTTTATTAGCTCGTTTTTTCCTTCACTTAGATTAGTTTTGTCCGATTTCTCCATTTTTGTGCATATGATGAACAATCAAAAGATCTAAGGAATAATCCAATTGAAATATATAGGTAGAGAGCTCAACCAAGTAGTCTCAAAAATTGTAGGGAACAAGTTACAAAAAAAAAAACATTAACTTTGATTAAGTAGACAGTGATAACCAGCATGAGTTGAAACTTGTTGCTCTACATTATTTTCTCATGTCCAAGAATCTATTCATTTTTCTTATTGTTTGGTGGCATCAGCCATGTGGTTTGGCTAATAGGATTCATACTCTGCTAAAATCTAATGAAGTATAGTACTTGGCTCCCTAACAGCAATCTAGATAGGAAACTTATATTTTTACCCGACTTTTTAATATTCTCATATGAAAACCGTCGCTGTAAATCCTATAACGACAGTTTTTATTGTTGCTGTACTTCTATAGCGATACTTTTTATGTAAAAATATTAAAAAATCACGTGAAAATATCAATTTTCTCTAGATATAGCTTCCACTGGAACAGCTTCCATTTTTCTGACCTGTTGATACTTAGTTTCTTGTCTCAAACTGAAAAAATAACTGCTACTAATAATAAATGAATGTCATAAATCTAATTTAATAGTGCCTCTTGCCCTGGCCATGGAAACGCTGACGGTTGATACAGGGAACGTCACTCTCCCTCGCGAGTCACACCTGAACAATATTCGCTTCTACGCAAAAAGAGTCATTTCACAATACATGCTGGGCCGGTCCTGAGTTTTCAAGGGCCTAAAGCGGACAATAAAAAAATAAACTTTTTGCAAGTTGTTATTAAGATAGGCATAAAAAAATAAAGAATTTTTTTTGAACAAAAGAGCATCAATACGAAAGAATACCAAATATAATAACTAACTATTTCAATATTTTCAAAGTATCATTTAGATATCACATTATCAATAAGTTAAAAAAGTAATCAGTTATCAATCTTATCCGCCGTCTCATGTTCAATGTATAGGATGGATAATCCATTCAACCTTTCTTGTGACATAGTTGAGTGGAGATAGTTCTTAATTAGCTTCAACTTTGAAAAGAGATTAAATTTTTCACTTTGATTCATAATAGCATAAATAAATCTATAATAGCATAAACAAATCTACTCAATCAGTCATCAAGCCCAATTAAATTAAACAATGCTTCTAACTCTCATAAACAAAACAATTAATTTCAAAACCCTAAAAAATAGAATTAATACCTGAAATTTAACCGTGATGAGGACTGAACTATTTGTGTGAACTGTGAAGGAGACTATTTGTAATTAAGATGAAGGAGACAAACTCAGCACAACACTCAGTCACTCACAGTCTCACAGATTAATTATTTGCTTTAATATTTAAGTATTCTATTTAAGTAATAAAAGAAAGAGAATATTTAAGGGGGCCCTAAAAAATTTTGGGCCTAAAGCCCGGGCACCTTGGGCTTTAGCCCAGGACCGGTGCTGAATACATGCTCCATTTTTTTGATGATAAATATAAATGACACAATAATTTTAATCGACATCATAATTTTATTATCATGTTAAACTATCAAATTTATACAAGTAAATATTTTAATTGGTTATGAGTCAACTCAGCAATTTGAAGTTGATGAGTCGATAGCTCAAAAGTGTTTTTTTTAGTCATAAATTTTGGCATTCTCAAAAAGCTCAATTCAGCTCAAAAGTTGAACAAATATTCTATATAATAATAGTAATAAATAAATAAAATTAAACATTTGAGCTATCGAGTCGTCAAATTTGAACTGTTGAGTTGATTCAAAACCAATTAACACACAGCTCAAAAATGTCATATTTAAAATAAATCTGATAAGCCAATTCTAATTATTAAGCTTGTTATAATTTGTTAGGGATAAGCATAACTGATAAATAAAGAGAAATGATATTTTTATGAGGAAAAAATAATAATTCCACACTGTCCCTCTACTAAAAGGGTCCCACATTTATGTGAAATTTTTTGTAAAAATATCAATTTTTTACTTATAAAAATAACAATTCTCTAAATAAAGAGACTTTGCATGTGACCCTTGCGTCGGCAAAAATCAGAAGTTCTTAAAATGGTCTACGGCCCAAAATATTGCCAGCGTCATATACTGATTTGTACTCGTCCGGCAGCCACAATTGAGGGTGGCACAAAGAAGCTGAATGTAGAATTCATATTTCACAATTAATACTTGGCATTAAGCAAAATATGTTGAATCTAAAAATAGGCAAAACGAAATGTCTGTTTTCTGTACATGCAGAAACTAGGCGTCCAAATAAATTTGTTAATGCTTATATCATGTAGGTTCATTAATACTCATGTTCTTTGCTTTAGGGACTGAATTGACCTGACCATAAAAGCCACCGAATTGAGAATTTCTGAAGAAATAGAAACAATTAAAGAACCCTAAAGCCATTTGCATTAAAAATAACTTTAGACGAGATAAAATGGCCAATGAATACAAATTATCCATGCTTATAATGTTGTTGCCTCTATTTATCAAACACAATATTTCACCTACGGCATTTGGTGAGCATTGATAGTTCTTATTAACTGCAGAATCAAAGCTTAGACATGCTTGGCTTCTGTGACTTCTTCCAGCTAATGTCTAAACTATTTTTGTCTAGAGGGGGGGGGGGGCAGCATTATCACAAAAGAGCTAACCAAAAACTGCTTAACAAGAAGCAATCATCTATTCCACACGATCTGCTATATGGAGCATGAATGGGTGTCATGTTGTCCATGATAAATTAGCTTGCTTATTACTCCTGATACTCCTTTTGCCAAAATGCACAAAGTATTGAGAGTTCTAACCTCTCACCTTTTTGATAATTTGTACAACATCTTTGTCTTCAAGTTCATGCTCCTGGTGTAAAGAAAGCATAGGCATGAATTATTAACGCGTCATGCAAAATGCACATATATGTAAGCAAATTAAACATCAAAGGAGAAATAAGAATATTAGCACAAACTAAATAAATCGTGAGTATTTATTTACCTTGCCCACCCTTTGGGGCTTATGCTTTGCACTCGATCCCCAAACCAAAGCACTGCCTCGTTTTATTAGATTGCAAGTTAGTTTTCAGGAAAGTAAATTATGAAAGGTGAAGAGCTATTTTTTAAAAGAAAAGATGTCATATAACATCACCATTCAGACTCCCAACCATTTCACAGATGGGTGACTCTTTTGAGAAGGGACCCAGACTATAAAATCAGCATTTTTGAAGTATAATATAATCAACGTATTTCAAGTTGAAATTCCCCAAACACTAGCATTTAAAGTTTTTTAATGCAGTTAGTCGAGATGAATACCTCCAACCTTTATACCAGTAAAACATGACTGTAACACAATGTAATCCATATAATTTAAAAGGTGGACTGGAATAATTAGCACACTAAGTATGGGATCAAATTCATCCACATGAAACAAAGGCAATTCCTCCAAGTCAGATCATTGTTTGAAAAGAAGTGGACCACTGATGTGTTGATATGCGACTGCATACAGCTAATTATCCAACACGAAACAAGACTGCAAGAGTCTTACTTCCTAATTACTTGGTTTTGTTTATTTTTCAGTAAATATTCAACTAAGCATGCTACTGCGTCCACCTCGGCACCCATAGCAACATGAAAAACATGAAGCCAGAGCAATTAACTAACCAAAACCTGGACGTGTTTTTCTCAAGTAGCACTCAAAGCCAACTGCTGACATCATATAACCAAACTTAATTCAAGTGTGATGGTTACTATAGAAGCTAGCTACCAGTGATTGCCGCCTATGTATATTGGAGGATGATGGATGAGAATGGGTAATTTGCTTATTTAAAGTTTCCAAGTGATGTAAACCACATTGCAAGCTACTTCTTTCTGTTATAGAATTATATATTTTGAGTTTCATTGTGAAGAATATCTTAATGGAAACCTAGCAACTCTTTTTTAATGTTTGTTCAAGGATTTCTGATTACAGCACTATTAAATGACCCAAAAGCTACGTAATCATAATCCCCTCATTAATTTTAGAGTAACGCCAACCAAGTAACAACAGTTTTAGAACTACGACACCGCATTAAAGCCTTTTCTTGAACATTTATTACACCAGTTCAGATGCTTCATAAGTGATAACATGTGTTTTTGCTATCTCCATCCAGCAAAAGCAACCTATGAAAGAGCAGGGAAAATACCGTCGAGTTGCCAGCATGTCTCGTTTCTCTTTCATGCCCTAGGGTAAAATAAAGTATTCATAGAAGAGACATCTGAATTACATATATTTTTGTTTCAGCCAATGATCCTATCAGAATCACATTTTTAACAATAAAACTGCACTTACAAAGAGAATTATAAAGTGGGAAATAGTTTTGTTTGATTTGAGGAGAGCATAAACTATAACAAAGCCCTAAAATAAATAAAATTGACATCCTAAAAAAATAAAACCCTCAAATTCACTCTAATTACAGAACTACAACTAGAGTTATATATATATATATATATATATATATATATATATATATATATCATACAATGGTTTCATTACTTGAATTTAATATATAAGCTCTAGTGATGATAATGTCATATATATACTCCAGGCTGGAAATTTTCATATAAAAAAGAGAAGCTTTTATCAGCGTAGAAGTAAGAGCATTTCCAGCAGATGGACTATCTGTTGGACTATATTTAGTCCATATGACATCAGCAGATGCACTTTAGTCTTTAATCCTTCCAGCAGATGGACTATCCTGTGAACTATCCCTTGAACTATAAAAAGATTAATATAATCAATGAATTCAAAAAAACTCAACGATCATATTCTAACGGCTATATTTTAAAGAACAAATAACATCTATAAATATAAAGCACATCTAGTCTCTCATATTCACTCATCTCAACTTCAGTCTTCCAATCTTCCAATCAAATAAGTTATTTTAAATATGTCTCGTCAATTCGAATTAGCTATGTTGCACATGGATGAAGAAGAAGATGAAGAAGCATATGGACAATTTTTAGGCATGGCGGCTATTGAAGAAGAACAACAAAATGTCAATAGACATACATCACGTCATCGTGGTTCTGTGCAAGGTCGTATTACCGTTGATCGTGGTAGACATGAAAGTCATAATCGACTTTTTCGTGATTATTTTGCTGAACATCCTACATACCCCTCGTATTTATTTCGGAGAAGGTTTCGAATCCGGCGCCCGCTTTTCCTCCGAATTCAAAGAGCAGTTGAAGCGTATGATTCATACTTCGTCCAAAAAATGAATGCTGCAGGACAACTCGGTTTATCTTCTCTACAAAAGATAATTGTCTCAATGCGGATGCTTGCCTATGGTGTTTCAGCGGATTCCGTTGATGATTATGTGCGGATAGGTAAAAGCACGGCTATATTGAGTCTTAAAAGGTTTGTAAAAGCAGTCATTTCAATTTTTGGTGATCATGAATATTTGAGATCCCCCAATAGTGATGATATAGTTAGATTGCTATCAAAAGCTGAAGAGCGTGGTTTTCCTGGGATGTTGGGGAGCATCGACTGCATGCATTGGAAATGGAAGAATTATCCGGTTGCGTGGCATGGTATGTATTCTGGACATGTGCATGAGCCATCAATTATTTTAGAAGCAGTGGCTTCATACGATCTTTGGATATGACATGCATTTTTTGGATTAACATGCTCTCATAATGATATTAACGTTTTGGAGAGATCATCTATCTTCTCTGCTCTTACTGAAGGTCGTGCTCCAGCTATAAACTACTCAATTAATGGAAATGAGTACACAATGAGATATTACCTTACTGATGGTATATATCCCCCATGGGCAACATTTGTTAAAACCATTTCGGCACCTCGGGGAAATAAAAGAAAACTATTTGCTAAGACTCAAGAGGCGCATAGAAAGGATGTTGAGCGAGCATTTGGGATATTGCAACACGTTTTGCGATAGTTCGTGGTCATGCACGATTTTGGGATCAAACAACACAAAAAGAAATTATAACTGCGTGCATAATACTACATAATATGATCGTTGAAGATGAACGAGATGAAAATCAAGGACCAATAACTTATAATACACATGACGAGATTCCAACTGTAGAAGTGTCTCGTGAGCGTACCCAACAATTACTTGAATTCATTGAAGCCAATCATCGCATAAGGGATAAACAAGTTCATTCTCAACTTCAAGAAGATAGTATTCAACATTTGTGGTCACTACATGGTGGAGCGTAATCCATTACATTCTACTACAATAATAAGCAAATCATAATTCTCTAATAATAAGCAAGTCAACTACTAGATGTATCTTTTCATGATTTTTTTCTTGCGTTGTTTGTAATATTCAGCTATTTCAGGCTCCATGTTAGCGGTGTCAATCATCATGATCCTTTCATCCTCTTGTGCTTTCATTATATTCACATTTTCTTGCGTTGTTTGACTTTCTAGTATTTTTCTGTTTTTTTCCACTATTATCTGTTCTCCATTTCGGTGCATCCTTTAACATTCTCCAACAATGCATAAATCCAAATGGTTGGTTTTGCATACTTTTGAACATCTCTAATGCTTGACATATCTATTGAAAAATTATTTACAAAGTATTAAGTATAAAATATAAGAATAAACTTAATGAAATTTTACATGAAAAAATTGAAATACCTTATCTTGTTCACCTACACCGCTTTGTTGCATTCTTTCAATTGAAGTATAATATCCACAAAATTTGTTCACCGCGAGTTGAATTGGTGACCAAAGTTTTGTCAAAGCAGTAGAATTACGTTCAGACTCAAAATTTTTGTATTCATGAAAGTATTCGTGAACTCTTTCTCAATATCTTCCATGTTTCTGATTGTTTCTTTGAATTGAATCCATACTTACATTAAGTCATCCGGAAACAGGAAGGGCATCTTCTTCAAATGTGTAATTTCCCTTTCGCCCTGTTCTTTTATTGAACTCATTTTCGGGAATTTGAATTGGTACATCAGTTTGAATTGAAAATTCATCCAACAAATTTGGATCATCAAGTGAAAAACCTTCAGATAATAATGAAGAATAATACATCGGAGGACCATGATTTTCCATCTAAAAAATAAATTAAAGAGATATTACCAATAAAAAACAAAAATCAAATATAATAAAAATACAAACTATTATTAACAAAATACTTACAATTGCTAAATGTTGGAGTAATTGATTGAAAGATGTAAAATGTATTGAATTATTGTACATATTTATAGATTTTCCAATTACCCTTTCAATTTCTATCCGCTATTTTTTATTACCGTTCTGATCCAAATCCTTTTTACCGTTCTAATATTCTATCCGTTGCATCAGGCTTCCCACTTCGTCTTCTTCACTTCAGTATTCTTCTCCTTCATCTCCTCCTTCAACAGACCTTCATCTCCTTCTTTTTTTTTCTTCATCCTCTCCCATTTAATTATATTAAAATTATAGTCCATGAGATTTTCGTTCCTTGATTTAGTCTTTTTGGGTTGCCGGAAAAATGGCTCGATTAAATATAGTCTATCTGCTGGAGCAAAATCTGCTTCCTAGACTAGGATTTTCGCAACTCTGGCCTGCTGGAGTTGCTCTAAAAGCTTAGAGTGGTGAAAGGCACATCACATACAAACTTCCTCCATTTGAATAATATTATGCTATCTGAAAGCAAAAGCCAAAAGGTACAAAAAATAAGCCCTTCATAAACCAAAAAATTCAAATCTAAACATAGAAAGTCTAAAACATTACAAATAATGAGGAAAGGACAAAGAAAATTTCAATCCACCACTTGGCAGCAGGATCAAAATAATTGAAAGTGGGAATGACTCAAAAAATATAAGGCAAAGAAATATAGAAGAAAAATACAACTGGTTGTCAAGTGGTTGTTCTTACTTTAAATGTTTACAAGGAGTCCATCAGGAAGCAAGAGCAACCAATATTTATATATGGTACTAGTAAAGCATAATTACACCACCCCCTTACGCTTACCTGCCTTCCTCTACCTTTCCCATCCTTAGTACCCTCAATGATACCAGGGAGATCCAACAACTGTCAATAAAAAATATGTAATAAACCAAAATAAGGACTTCAACAAAATAGAAGAAGTGAAAGTGAAATATGAGCCTCACGAAGGGTTCAGTTAAGGATATATTATCTTCAAGACATCTCCCATAAAATAACAAGCACAGGCAAAGAAGAGCTAAACAGACGCAAAGGAACCAAATGGTAAGCAAGAACCACTACTCCATATCCCGCTCCATACTCTTAAAAAAGGTATGTGCAGGAAGAAACCCAAATAATTCAATTAAAAGACGCCCTTAGAGAGATAAAACTAATATTGTATTATGTGTTCTTATATGTGTTTACAATAGAGATGTCCTCTTTATATATACATATATGATAACAACTAAAGCTAAAATCAAGGAGTCAGATATTCTAAGATGTCATGAATCAAGGAGTCAAATATTCTAAGGAGATGATTGTGAAAATTCAAAAACAATATCTAATCTAATTGCTAATTATTAGCTAGTGCTGATATCCCCCGCAAGCCAAAGGGTAATTTGGAAGACACTTTGAGCTTGTTTCGGTTGTACAAAAAATGGTTGGTTGGTAGTGGTTTGGTGAGAACGTCGGCAACATTATCTTGAGAGGAAACAAACTGAATAGAGACCTGTTTGTTCGCAACCATTTCACGAACAAAGTGGTAATCGATCTCAATTTGTTTCGTACGGGCATGGAAGACAGGATTGGAAGCAAGGTAAGAGGCACCAAGATTATCACACCACAATACAGGTAAGTGATGAAGGGGCAGTCGCAACTCCGTGAGCAGGGAACAAAACCATTTTAGGTCCGCGGCTGCATCAGCAATGGCTTTATACTCAGACTCTGTAGAAGAACATGCAACTGTGCGCGCAGGAAATTAAGTTGCTGCCCAAGAAGATTGCATTTCCGGTAGTGGATTTTCGATCATCTATTTTGCCAGCCCAGTCCGCATCTGTAAAGGCATGTAGAGTGTGAGAGGCCTTAGCTTAGAAAAATAAACCATGGGACAAAGTGCCTTGTAAGTAGCGCATAATCCGTTTTACTGCAGCCCAGTGAAGAACAGTGGGTTTATGCATAAACTGACAAACTTTGTTTACAACGAAGGAGATATCCGGCCGACTGAGGTTGAGATATTGAAGTGAGCCAACAATTTGCCGATATAGAGTCAAACAAGGTGCCTGAAGAGGTGGATAATTATCTGATGGAGACATAGGAGTTTGTTGGGGTTAGATGCACGAAGTAGAATATTTTGTATATATTTTTTCTAAGAAAGAAAAAGACCAGCCTCATTTCGTACAACCTTGACACCCAAAAAGTAGTGTAAAGACCCTAAGTCTTTGAGAGAGAACTCAGCACCAAGAGTAATTAACAGATTAGAAAGAGATCTTCTTGAATTACCTGTGATTAAAATATCATCAACATATACAAATAAATGAGTGTTAGAATCATTATAAATGAATAAAGAAGTATCATTTTGAAACTGTTGAAAATTGTGAGTCAGAAGAAAGGAAGAGAGACGTGAAAACCAGGCACTGGGTGCCTGTTTTAACCCATATAGCGACCGCTGCAGTTTACACACATAATCTGGATGTTTGGCATCAATAAAACCTTGCGGTTGCTGCATATAGACAGGCTCTGTTAAAAAACCATTGAGAGAAGCATTGTTCACATCAAGTTGTCGAATGGGCCACTGGTTGGTAACTGCCAAGGATAGAATTAAATGAATGGTCGTCGGTTTAATAACCGGACTGAAAGTTTTAAAATAGTCTAACCCAAGTTGCTGATTAAAGCCTTTGGCAACAAAACGTGCTTTGTATCGGGCAAGAGAGCCATCAGCGTGGGTCTTAATGCGAAAGACCCACTTATTTCCGACAATATTCATGTGAGGAGATTTAGGCACCAGTTTCCAGGTTCGATTTTTGTACAAGGCAATGAGTTCGTCTAGCATTGTTTGACGTCAAACGGGACTTTAATTTGCTGTTTGGAAGGAGGTAGGCTCTATGGTGAATACGGAGATAGTGTGAGCTTGTTTATGAGAGCGAAGAACCATGAGGTGGATTCGGTGGAGAGACGATGATTGTGTAGTAGAATTATTTGGAGAAGAATGGGATGAAGAAGCTAATGCAGGCATATGAGAGGTATCATTGGGAGGAATTAGCAGCGTAGTATTGGAGGAGGATTGGACAGGAGGTGAGAAAGATTTTGGTTTTGACAGTTGTGAGCTGGACATACATTGGGTGGACAGAGATTGTGATTGATCAAAATGTGGGGATTGAGAAC
This sequence comes from Panax notoginseng, assembly GCA_016801055.1. NCBI lineage: Eukaryota > Viridiplantae > Streptophyta > Magnoliopsida > Apiales > Araliaceae > Panax > Panax notoginseng. The sequence goes on along the minus strand of CM029016.1, from coordinate 1,270,288 downwards.
CAGGAGGAGGGAGAGTACGAGCATAAATGTCACTTAAGGGGGTAATCCGATGAGGTTGGACGGACGAAGAAGAAGAAGAAGAGGCAGTGTGAGAATATTGCGGAAAAGTAGGCAGTTGTTCACCAGACTGTCTGGATTGAGTCTCATGGTGTCTGGATAGGGTATCAGACTGTCCGAATTGGTTCGCAGGGTGTCCGGATTAGGTTTCATGGTGTTCGGATTGGGTCTCAGGGTGTCTGGATTGTCTGGAGTGCGAAGCAGAGTGACTGAGATGGGTGTTAGGGGGTTTGGATGTAGAAAGGGACGGATCGGACTGTCCGGATTCTGCTGATTTGAAAGTTGAACAAGGAGAAAGGAGCGGACTCAATAAGAATGGAGGTGTATGAAGGGGATGAGACTTAGTTGACAAAGGTGACAAAGCCAAAGTGTGAGAGTGAGAAAAAGGAAATTGACACTCTTTAAATCTTACATGGCGAGCGTGATAAATTTTTTGTGATTTTGGTTCAAAACAGTAGTATCCTAAGTGAGTAGAACTGTAACCCAAGAAAATGCACGAGAGAGACCGGTATTCAAATTTGTGTTTATTGTATGGCCTTAAGAAGGGAAAACATAAACACCCAAAAATTTTCAAAAAATTGTAGTTTGGTGGCTTGGAAAATATTTTTTGAAAAGGAGAAAGATTGTGGTTAACTGAAGAGGGCATGCGATTTATTAGATAAGTTGCACATTCAAAGGCGTAGTCCCAAAAAATCCCTGGAACTGAGGCTTGAGCCAATAATGTTAAGCCAGTTTCAACGACATGATGGTGACGTCTCTCAACAAGCCCATTTTGAAGTGAAGTATGTGGACATGAAATACGATGAATGATGCCATTTTGAGAAAAATGAGACTTAAGTGGTAAAAAATCCTTAGCACCATCAGTTTGAAAGTATTTAATTTTGGAGTGAAAAATACGTTCCACCATGGATTGAAATTGCAGAAATTTAGAGGGAACCTCACTGCGCAACTTAATAAAATAAATCCAAGAAAATTTTGTATAGCATCGACAAAAAGTACATAATATTTATTTCCATGCAAAGAGGTGAAGGGAGCAGGACCCCAAACATCACAAATTAATTCAAAAACATGTTGGGCAGAAAAGGAACTAGTATTAAGAGGAAATCTACAGGCCTTACCCATATGACATGCCATACAGACAGAAGAACCTTTATTAGATGACACACCTAGACTATGTTTGGAAACATGGGCGGATCTACCTTAGGGCAGTGGGGTCAATTGACCCCAGTGAAATTTTTGGAAGTTAATTTTTAATTTGATTTTGATTTTATAAAGTGTTTAGTGAAAATAAAAAATTCAGATTAAAAGACTATTAAATGTCTCAAATTTCTACTAACACAAACACTCCACTCTTTTATATTGTTTAGTAACTTACATTGGACATGATATTTTTGCAGCTATTGAAATGAGACTATCATTACGATAGTTTCAAACAATGAAATCTCAAAAAATGTTATTATAAATAATATTTTAACAATATTATTTAGTTTTGTAATTTATTTTAGAGGACACAAGAAGTGTCTCTTATAATAACAGTGTTTTAAAAAATTATAAAATATCATTTTATATATAGCATAAGATCGAGGATTCGAAGTGTATTCAATTACATAAAACAATATCAATTTTATATGATAGCTCACACAATTATTTGCAATATCCCTCGCATTCTGACGCCTTTATTTTATTGTATTTTATTTTTTTTACAAATTTTTGTTTTAAAAAAATTGACCCCACTGAATTAATGGGCTGGATCCGCCGCTGTTTGGAAATAATGTGACGAAGAACACGTTCACGAGGATGACCAAGACGTTGATGCCAATCAAACAAAGTGACCTTGGAAGCAAAAAGGGCATGGAATGAGCGAGGAATTTGTAGAGTATAGAGGTCATCCTTAGTTGGGCCGCTGAGAAGCGTTTTCTGCGAGACGGGATCCTTAACATAAAAACAAGATGGGTGAAATTCAAAATGGACATTATTATCTCAACAAAACTTATTGACAGATAACAATTTTTTTGAAGCAGATGGAACATGCAGAATTTGAGAAAGAGAAAAAATTTTATTTTTGGAATTGAATGTGGTGGAACAGAGATTATTTATAGGAGCAATATTACCATTGGCAACTTGAAGATAATCCAATCCATTGTACTCATCAACATGATTGATACCCGCTAAGTCTGGTGTAAAATGATAATTAGCGCCTGTATCAGGATATCATTGGAGAGAAGAGAGGGATGGTGATGACAGGTTGGAGGAATGGATGGGTGTAGTGGCAATAAAGTTAGCGGCTGCAGGCGAGGAGACAGGAGGCGGACCAAGGAAACCTGCAGAAGTTGAGGATTGAGGGCGAAAATAACACCTGTACGAGTCATGATTGGAGCCACCACAAAACACACAGCGTGGACGAATAAAATTGGAGGAATACGGAGGGATAGGTGGGCGGATATTACCTCGCCCACGACCTCGGGTACCACGGCCGCGACCACGATGGTTGTTGAAGCGTGGAGCATTGGTGGGGAAACGTTGGACATTATTGGCCGATGGTGTAGAGGGAGAATCAGCTAAAATATTTGGTTCGGTAATGAACTCGTGGTTGAGACATTTGCTGAGTAACGCAGAGAATGACAAAGGAGTGTCAAGCATGGAGAGAGGATTTGAGGGACGCAAATTCAGCACGAAGACCTTTTAAAACAGCAACTAGGAAATCAGATTGAGAGATGAGTCGTGCAGAGGCTGATAATTCATCGGAAATTCGCTTTAGACGATGAAGATAGGCACTTAGAGTTTCATCATGTTTTTGCGGAGAATGCAGTTCCATGGAGAGGCGAAGCATATACGTGTGTTGGAAGGACTGGCAAACGCTGCAGAGAGGGTGGACTAGAGTTCATCAGATGAAGTGAGTCCAATTGCAAGGGGTACTACATCTTCACTAAGGGAGGAGATGAGTAGACTCATAAGAAGTTTGTCCTGTGTATCCCATGTTTGTGCAACTGGGTTGGAAATAGGGGAAGTGGTAGAAGTAGTGGAGGAAGGACTAGATGGCAGAAAAGATGGAGGTCGGGTGAACTCACCGATGACATAACCAAACATATTGTGGCCTTGCAAGTATGGATCAATTTGTGTACGCCATAAGAGATAGTTGGAAGAATTTAATTTTAGTGTGATATAGTGATGGGCTTGAGAGAGAATAACAGATGAGGAAGGAGGGTTAAAGATTGTGGTAGAGGAAGTGGACATGGGGAAAGAATGAAGTATTAGAATAGTGAAGGATTGCCGTTAGACTCTTGGCTTTGATACCAGAATAGAATATAGAGAGAGATAAAACTAATCTTGTATTATGTTTTCTTATATGTGTTTACAATAGAGACATCTTCTTTATATATACATATATGATAACAACTAAAGCTAAAATCAAGGAGTCAGATATTCTATGATGTCATGAATCAAGGTGTCAAATATTCTAAGGAGATGATTGTGGAAATTCAAAAACAATATCTAATCTAATTGCTAATTATTATCTAGTGATGATACTGTGAAATTCCTTTTTGGAATATGTAAACCATAAAATTAGGAAATCAAGATGGATAAACTCTTATCCACCTATATGACACAAGAAGACAGGAATATAAAACTGAGCAGAAAGATGTGTGACCATCAATCTATCTTTTCATCTTTACCAACCAGTGGGGTTTGATCTCTAAAATTTCACACCATAAATTTTGAACTCTGTATATTGAAAGCATTTGGTCAGGAATAAACAAAAAGAAATCCACAAGGTTTAAATATACTATAGCTGTCTTCCGACAATCTACCATCATTTCCAACTTTGACTGTGTATCTTCACCCATTAATTGACACTTGTATCACTTCTCTACCAACCTTTATAGTGTCAGGATACCAGAATACCATTAGCGTTAAACTTTGAAAAAGAACAAGTTAACCACAGGTTAGTGTAATATACTAAAGATATGGAGATATTGAAGAGTAGAAAACCTACAATCTGGATTCCATACATTGAAATCACTCAGTTTTATGACTTTGGTATGTGGCATTAGATGTCAGTGAAACAGTGAAACCAAAAATACATGCATGCACCATGTAAGAAAAATAATTCTTATTAACAAACTATACCACATGTTACTGAAAAGTTTGACAAAGATGCTTTACAAATTACAGTCACATGTAAATATGACAAAGAACGGGGGAATTTTTAGTCAAACTTGAATAGAAAAAATTACTTACACGTTTTGTGAGTGCTGGCCAAGGGAAAACTCATTAATAATGTTTCCTTTTCTTTAACCCTTTGATGTTTGCATCACATTTATGATTTATACATTGACTGCAAATTATATTTAATAATACTCTATTCCTTTTTACTGTCAATTCAAACCAATAAAAAGAATATGACGAGATAAAAAGGGAAAAGATCGGGGAAAACAAAGGTCAACAAGTTAATGCATGAATAAAGATACTTTTTTCCTTCTATAAGTAGAGGACAAATGATAGTACCTGGATTTTAGCCCCTCGCTACGTGATCACACCCGGAATACAAGTCAAGGTAGTAAACTCATACGATGCCACCTGTAAACCATAGGAGAAAGAAAAACAACCTATAGGTAAACCATAATGAAGGCTCTCATAATATGCAGGATATTATCACTTTTAGTTATCATTGTTATTAATTGTAGTTTTCAATGACGAGGCAAGGTTTCTGAAAGAAGACACGTGCATGGTTTTCTAGCGAACGCATTCAATGACTGGAAATGATGCAGTCCATAAAAAGCTAAATGAAAAGAATATGCATTTCTGGCGTTCAGTCTAGGTAATGTTATATTGGTACAGTTTTAATTACATTTTAGAAGGAACAATGGTAATTTTAAGATTGTAAAAAAGAAATGTAGGAAGGAGCAAAGTAAGCATACAATGTTGTTTACTCAGTAGAGTAAAACATCAAATACTGCATATTCAAATAACTTTTAAAAGTAATCTTGACTAAAGAACGAGCATGTGAACACAGTTTGACATACTTAACAAATTCAATTTTTATTTGATAAGGATATGAGTTTGTGTCCTTAGCAAGATCAATCAAAGCACATTTTTTTCCTTGTGGTTTTTCTGATAAATACAGTTTTTTCGTTGATCAAACAAAGTACTTCGCGAAGGACCATTTACATTTTACTTCATCCTAAGAGAGTCCATTAATGTCTTTATATACTTGCAGTAGTATTTGTATGATATCGTTTCATGTCATTGTTTCCCAGTATTACACACCTCAGAGAAAGTGCTAGTTAACTTATTTAATAGCGTTGATTTCCCAACTGAAGGAAATCTCACTAACCCAACTCTTGCATCTCCACTTTTTGTAACATCGAAACCTTCTCCAGCAGCACCACCACCACCTTTTGATGAAGGCTCAAGAAGATCCCTTCGTAGCTTTGCAAGCTTAGCCTATCATCACATGAGGAATCAAACAAACATTATTCTTCAATATATCCAGCAAATAAAATTTATTTCGAGTAAACAAGCAAACAATTATAATGAAGATATATTAATACATCAAAATGATGGGGTTCATAAATGGCCAGTGGGTAATGTAGAAAATAATATAACTGAATCAACCAACTAACTAGCAACCCAGTGTTTTAAAAATTCCTGCCTAGGTCCAATTTATCCTTGCTTAGGTGCCAGATAGTCCTCTAACGCCTTGATTTGGCTAAGCGCCTAGGCCCCCGCCTAGACAGAATCATGCCTCTACTTTGAAATTCTACAATACTTAAATGAAATTGTTAAACCTTAAGTTTTTTTGGTAATGTTTCATGTAGAATTTCAAAAAAATACATATATTATATGTTTTGTATAATATAACAAGTTTATACAATAGAAAATTAAATAAATGAGATCGCTTAAGAAAATGACTCGTTAGCCTAAGAAAATGCCTAGGTACCACCTATGCAGCCTAGGCGCTAGGCACCTCCTCCGCCGCCTAGGTCTGCCTAACGATTTTTAAAACAGTGGGCGAACCAGATAACGAAAAAGACCAAGGCAAAAACAAACATTCCCATTACGAATACATATAAATATAAGGATAAGGATATTTACCTTTAGCCTAGGTGATGGGCAGTAGCTTTGTTCTTTTGGGTCCTTGCCGAACAAATAAGAAGGTATTGTCACACTAACAATCAACCAAAGACAACACAAGTAGCATAAATCCAAAGTATACTAGGCAATAAAAAAACACTATTCAGTTAAATCACATTTTAATCCAATTAACATATTGCTGCTTAAATACTTGGTATTTCATTTTACTTTGCTTAAGTCGGCTCAATCAAATGTTAGCCCAATTCTTAGACTTTCTACTCAAACATGAAAAGAGTCCACATTTTTATCCCGATTTCCCTTGAATTTTTATAAAACAATAAGTTTCTGAAATTTCCCAAAAAAGTTCCTCTTCTCTAAGGATTATTGAGTATCGGTTTAAAACTAAAAAAATCAAAGCTGAAGTAGCGAGGAAATGAGCTTTCGTTTTACCAAATTTGGAGAACTGATTCCTGTTCCACAGCAACTTACAAGTTAGTCAAACCAACTTATAAGTTATTTTTTATTGTTGAATTGTTTGGGGGTCACTTATTTTTTGACTTACTTTTTAACTTACAAGTCATTTTTGATTAGTAAAAAAATCTGACTTATTAAAAAATGACTTATAAGTCATTTTAAAATAAGTAAGTTTGAACAAATTTAAAGACTTGCCCTTATTTTAATTATAAGTCATTTTAGCCAAACACCTTTACATTTTATTTTAATTTAATGTCTTACTTACAAGTCAAAATGTGTCGAACACTTTTATTTATAAGTTATCACTTAATATGACTTATAAATCTTTTTAAATGTAAACTTATAAATCATTTTAAAATAAGTCATCCCCGACCCCCGAACAGGCCCTAGGCGCATATGTATATTTATGACAAGTCCTTTGTCATTGTTCACCTGTTTGGCAATGACTTGTTTTTTGACTTATAAGTAAAAAAAAAGAAGCAACTATTTGTAACTTATTTAAAAACAATTTATAAGTCATGCTTAATAAGTTAGTTTGAACAAATGTAATATCTATTTTGTCTTTCTTCTGTCTTGATAAATTACCTCTAATACCCCCTTTAACCTAAAAAACCTGATCTCTTTCTCTTCTGACGTAAAGTACTTTTTAGTAATATTTATATTTGATTTTAACTTATAAGGCATTATCACACGAATAACTTCATAATTTATTTTAACTTAATTTCTGACTTATAAGTTAAATTGATGCCGAACACTTTTACTCATCAGTCACAACTTAAAATAACTTATAAATCAATTTACATTTTAAAATAAGTCATTCCCGAACAGGTTAATACAAATATATATTCGCCAATATAAATATGTATATGTTATGTATATGTTATGTATATCTAAAATAGAGAAACAAAGAATACCTCATCTTCGATATCTTTGATTTTCTGCATGACAGTCGCCATTGTTGCTGTTGTACAGAAAGTCGATCAGAGGAATTAGAAGACAGGCCCTGGGACTGTGGGTGAAAGAAGAAGAGCTTTGTACAGGAAAGTGAACTGGCGATTTGTATAATATTTTGTATACAAAAACGTTTAATATTGGGTTTTATATACAGTTTTGGGCCGTAATCTATTGGGCTGGAAGCTTAAAAAATTAACCCAATCCGCAAGTTCTACTAGCGGATGGCATGCGTATAGCGGATGTCGGATGGCATGCGTAATCTAGCATAGACAGCAATCAAATTGTGATTTCCCAAAGCTGCTGCAATTTCATGAACAACCCTATTTCGCAATTCAAGGCAGATCGGCAATAAGTTGTGCAAATTTGATATATACCGGCTCTGCATTTATGTGAATTGTGAAGAAAGAGGGAGGAAGATGAATTCGAAGGTATGGAGTAGCATAGTGAAGGAAGCATTTGACGCTGGCTTGTTCGTCGGCAAATTTTTCTGTGCCCTTCATGTCACAAACACCTACCTTTTAACCATTGGTCTTGTAATTTTCTCAAATCTTTCAGAATTTTCTTTTGATTTTTTGTGTGTGATGTAATCCTTCCTCTTCAAAAGAAAATAAGTAATTGGGGCTTTGCAGGTTTATGGTCCTAGCATGCTCCCGACCTTCGATATCACCGGCCATCTTGTCTTGGCCGAGAGAATATCGACCCGGTTCGAGAAATTGAGTCGAGGCGACGTTGTTTTGGTTCGTTCACCTGAAAATCCCAGAAAGGTTGTCACCAAACGACTTACAGGCATCGAAGGTGATAGTATTACATACACTGTGGATCCCAAGAGTGACAAATACGAGACTGTTGTTGTATGATCATTTTCAACAAAGATTTTTGCTTCATTTTTAACCCATTTTTGTTGGTTTATTTTGTTTGTTTTTAGGGTTTTAGTCATAATTCATTTAATTTTTGTAGGTTCCTAACGGGCATGTTTGGATTGAGGGAGATAACAAGTATGTGTCCAATGATTCGAGGAAGTTTGGCCCTGTTCCTTATGGACTTGTACAAGGCAGAATATTTTGGAAAGTGAGTGTTTTAGACTTCGTATATTTGTCTTCTAAATAATGGCATTTTATATCTATGTTTAAAGAATAATACTAGTTCATTTTTCGATATATGTTTGTATAAAAATTAAGCAGTAATTGGATAACACACTTGTTGGCAGATTTTTTTGGCTATATTCATTAAATGTTAAAAGAAATGATTCCCCCCCAATTTCATTATTTCATGTGTTGGCCTGTTACTTGTTTTTCAATTTGTTGAATTCAATGAAATCTTGTCATTAGGATCTTTGCGAGTTAGCTATTATGTTAATATACTAATGTATGTGAAATTTGGAAAATATTTCTGATTAAGCTTGTCAACATATTCGTATCTTCTTGTCTCTGTGTTAATGCCTCTACTACATTGTTGGGGAGAGTCATTCGACGAGTAACTCGAATATAGTTCACTTTTAGTTCCCCATCCCTAACCTTACTAAGATGAGATATACTTTGTGATACCAAAGTGCAGTTTGTTATGCAAGTAATTGGTTCCTGCTAAATAGACTTTATCTTTATTTTGGTCATAAAAGATAATAGTTTTACAATGAAGAGCCCTAACTATTTGATCATATTTATTTAAACAAACATTGTGGCAATCAAACCAAGAATTTCGTAGCCTAATTCAAAACAATTAATATGATAAAGTTGAGTGCATGTCTGAAAATGTTTTGGCTGTAAGACTTCACTCGACGCTAATGGATGATTACCGGACATTATACTTATTGTAACTTTAAAGTTTGAATTTTTTGATCTTACCTAGCTGTAGTTTTAGAGATTCAGCTATTTTGTTTATATTTGCGCATGTTTTGCAATATCTTGCTGAAAACACCTTCATTTTTTCTATTAACTTTGATTTCTAAACTCAGTATTCATTGTATAGATATGGCCTTTTGAAACTTTTGGATTAGTGGCAAAGAGAACAGAGTAGAGTGATGCTTTCTTTCAAGGTACACTCTTGGCATTTCATAGGGTTATGTTTCTACTTTGAGTACTGATCAGTTTCTTTTCTTTTGAACTTCTAATATCCATGATAGGAGACAGGATATTGGTTGGGGGGGTGGCCTGGGGGTTAAAGTGAACGTTTTAATGTTGAGGCCTTGATATATGTCCAAAAAAAAAGGGTTTGGAAAGGTAATCTAAATTGAGGAGGATCATGCTCCAGTTACACAAAGAAATATTTAGGTCCTATGCCCATTTGGATCAGCGAATCAAATGATATATATGTTCCAATTATATAAAGGGAGAAGAATTTCCACTGAAAATTCAAGGGCTTGTCACAAAATCATTGAAATAATCCTAATTACGTATGGTAGCAGATGTGCAAATCGACCAAGATTCCCCTTTGCAATGTAATTGAAGATACATCAGTTAGCTTTAAGTAATAGTAAGCTTCTTATATTACTGGTGAATGACAAGTTGACAACTTACAATGAGCATACTTTCTTCAGTTATGTTCACATGCTACACTACTCTTAACTGTGCTCCAAAATGATCAAATAATTGTTGTTTGATTTGAATTAGAGTTTTTTGGTCAAAACAAGTGTAGTTGTTATACCAAAGTATTCTCTCCTGCTTGATCTAACCAACCGAATACCACCATTATATGCTTGAGAAATTCCTGGTTCACCTGATATAACACTGGTTTGTGTGGTTTAGTTGTACATTTTATTGCTTCTATGTACCTTGAGATTTTCTTTTTGGTGGAACAGGAATAAAGTATGTGGGAGCAAAACAAATAGATCGAGATGAAAAGAGTGAAAGGAATTGCTCATTCAGGAAATTCGGAAGAGCAGATAAAGCAAGGATGAAATTAATTCCAGTTCAGTCGTGTCTGGTTTTATGTCGTAGGCATAATCTTGTAACGAAGTTACTCCTTGGTGCTGAGCTCATTATTAAAAAACTGAGACATTCGGTCTAACTTTTTTTTGGTTTGTTTTATAAAAAAAATGCTTATAATTTTTGTTGACATTTAACTTCACTGTGTTACATTCTCCTAAAGGTGCTAAATGGAGCGCGATCCTTGGGTAGTTGTTATGACTTGCACATTTTAATTAAATGGTTACTCTTTCTTGTTCTTGTATTTGATATAATGGAAGTACTTTTGTAAGCTTTTTCGTGGATTGGCCTACTCACTGAGTTATGGTAACTCCAAAATTGATGCACTCATTGATTGATTAGCAAAATGCTTAGCATGGAATTGGTAACATTTGGGAATTGAATGATCCAAACTCCTCTAATGAACAACCTACATGGATCAACTTGCTGCTATTTTATTTTTATTTTTCCTTTTGTACATTTTTATTTTCAGCTTCTTTTTTAATCCATCAGGTTTGGTTTTTCATGTAATTGTTTCATGAATATGGCTCATATGAGACCATGTTTTTAGCAATTAACAAAAAAGGAGATGACATGGTAGCTATTTTATGTGCCTGAGTAGTGAAAAAGCAGTTGACATGGTAGCCGGCATAAAGGTAAGTACTCCGAATGCCTTGTTCAAGATGGTTTCATCAGCCTTTGGTTCATGATCTAATAAACCAACAGACTCTTCTTCCCCAATTCTTTTTCTCCAAAATTACAGACCATCACTCCATGAATTTGGCAGCGTATCATAATCCGTCAACAATATGCAATCATATAGGGCTTGCTCTTGACACCTGCATTCATAAGCCTCAGTTAATAATCTGAATGACAATCCGTAAAGAGTAAAAGAGAAACATAATTAATAAGTTAGAAGCCAAATAAAAGAACTTGGTATACACAAGAAAAAGTGTAAGAAAAGAGACCAAAGAATCCACACAGCTCCATTGAATCCACTAGGTCACAAATTTTAGTTTTCCATATCCTCACACATTGACATGCTTCGTGTATACACATATATTTACATACTTACACGCATGCATATACGCCCTATATACAAGCACAATTCGAGAAAAGGTTTGTGCTACCTGCAAATTATATTATATAAGAAATCATGTATAATACATACAAGAATTTCTGAAGATCATATTATACAAACCAGCACATTTTGTATCAGCGTATCCCACTACATTTTAAGACGAATAAATTACAGTGTACTTGTCAAGTAAATTGAAATAAAATAGAGAACTGCGGGAGATGAAGAACTATGTTTGAGAGGATGGAACTGTTGGAAAAATATTAAAGAACATTTTGTTTATGAAATTCCACAAATGTTTGAAATTACCTACTGCTCTATGTTTTCAGTTAAACTTTCGTCCTGGAAAAGAGAAAAAGAACATACGAGACCTTGAAATTTGTCAAACTAGCTAATAATGCAACTTCTTGACAATATAATTTCTTCGAGTTCTGATTAAAATATTTATACCTGTTTGATAGGGGATAGAGATGGAGATGTGCTACACAATGATTAAATGGCAGACCTCTAATAGACTTTGACTCTAAGTAGAGAGCCAAAGAAACCTAAGAGAGAGAATGAGAGATGAAAAGATGAAGGCAGACATTAGATATTGTGAGCTCAGGTAGCTGCACAAATAGAATGACAGACTTGTTCTTCAAGGTGGATAATTAATGAAGTGAGACTAACATGAGAAGCTCTTCTATGCGGACATGAAATTAGTTGGACATAAAAATTGGACATTAGCGTATTTGAATTTCACTTATTTGTATTTTTACCCTCCATTGGGGGTCAAAATACAAATAGGTGAAATTTAAATACACTTATGTCTAACTTTCATGTCCACAGAGAGTTTTTGAACATGAGAATGTATGGAGACGAACAGATATTTATAGCAAGGAAATGTGGCTGGCCGGTGGAATCCTTATCTCCTAGGGCTGAGAATGTAGCCGGCCTGCCTTTGTGCTTTCCTCAGGCATGACACTGTATGCTAAGTACTGCACATGTTTCCAGGTTATACAGGTTTTCTGAGATACCTAAACTTATCACAAATCGTTTAGTGACTCATTAATAAAGATGAGAAATTTTATTTAAAGGTTCATATAGTTTTATGCATCTCTTGTTCTACATACTTTTACCTCCATTTTGGTCTTAATTCTACTTCTATTTCTTTTATATCCAGGACCATTCTGCAGTTTGTCATCCTGAATAGTAATCCAAAGTATACAACCTTTATAAAGTGCATATCATGTTTCAGCGTAATTAAGCAATCAAATGATAGTTCCCATGTAAGAAATTCCAGATCAAAATGTGTTAACCATAGAAATTCTAGATCAAGGTAAAAGAATTTGAATAATAAAATACTCCATATATTTAAGCATTGGAACCTGATCATTCTGCAAGCTTGTGGCAGCTGTCCAACGCCGAGGATGATTCTTGTATACTCACCATAGATGCCGGTGGCCATTCTCTCATTACCCATAATACAAATGCCGTCAGGTACTGAGGAACCTGGAAAAAACAAATCCATCAAAAGGTTTACAGTTTTATAGATTCATCACTTATCTCATTAATACAGCGGTGACAGCGCAATAAGAAGAAGCAACGTTCGATTACATTATAAAACTAGCTAGATACTGTGTCACCCCTTCCCCTGTTGGCCGGGCTGATTACATGGGAAGGAATTCTTAAGACACTATCCCACATGGAGTGGTGTTTTACCAGCAAACTATTTTCTTCCAAGCAACTTGTAAGAGATTAAGCTATTCAGCCATAGGACACAACATGTTGCCGATCTGCCTTGAATTGCCAAATAGGGTTGTTCATGAAGTTGCAGCAGCAGCAGCAGCTTTGGGAAATCAGATTACCAGTACTTTTGCCCCAATTCGCTTTCACAGCCCCAGTAAACATGCTTGGATGCTTGGGCTGGCTGGCTGCTGTTCCCACCTTCACCTAATCACCTTCACAAGTCACATACCTTGCAATGCTCCGCAGTCCCGGCGCCCACACGGGCCGGATTGCAACAGCGAGGTAGTGGACGACTTTGATACCAATTGTTATAAATTATGAGATACCTACACTTTAAAACCTAGCTGTTAAAGTTGAGGAGCCGAAAATTTATAAATATACTACATTAAAGTCCCATACCACTATACCAGACACAAGTCCCATACCTTAGGATCATAACACTAATTTCACCTATATTCGAACGACGCCATGAAGATCCAATTTTGTTTACTTCATTTATCTGATCACTTTAAAACTATTTAGGACTAAAAATTTGTAAACAAAATTAACTTTTAAGTTTGTTATTAGTGATAAAGGTATAATAGTTCAAATGATAAGTTTTTATCTAATCTTTTAAATAATTATTGACAAAACAAATATAAATGAGATTATTTTAAGCTCATAAAAAATAAACATGTAACTAAAATAATTTAATTCTATAACTAATAATCTTGAGATTATAATTCATGACAATATAGTCCGGACATAATATTGTACTACCGCATATACCATCCACCGGACTAATACGAGGACAAAGCACCTACCACATAACAGTTAAGGTATATTGGCATATATGTTGACCGACTCCGCATGATAGTTATTTTGAATCTTAATTAGACCTGGCAATGTAGTTGATTAACTGTCAGGTCAACCCATATTAATTGGAACAAAATAGATTGATTAACTATTTTTATTTATTTGGGTTGGTTAAAGTTTGGAACCATATTTTAAAAAAGAAATATAGTTCCAACCTGGTTAACTATTTTTCGACTCATATTTTATTCCAAATTCAAATAAAAAATTCTTTCCACCCATATTTACATATTCAAGAAGTTCAACCATCCACTCACCCACCCCACCTAATCCACCCAACCCAACCCACCCCCTACCAACCCCCACCAGCACCTCCACCCCCACCCGCACCCAAACCTAAAAAAAATAACATTATGTAATTATATATACACCTCTTACCCCCACCCCTCCCACCTACCTATACACCCACCTACCCACCTACCCCACACCCATCCTACCTACCCACGCCACCTACCTACCTACCCACCAACCTATCACCCCCCCACACCCACACCCACACCAAAAAAAAATAATATTATGTGATTATGTATACAACCCTTACCCCCCACCCAACCCACCCCACCTACTTACCCACCCACTCCACCCACCTACCCACCTACAAACCCACCTAACCAACCACCCCCACCCCCCACCCCCATCCAACCCTCACCCAACCATCACCCAAAAAAAATAATATTATGTGATTATGTATACACCTTTACCCCTCACCTCACTCCACCCCACCCCCCACCTATCCACCCACCTACCCACCCACTCAACACTCCCTCCCTAAAAAAAATAATATTAAGCGATTATATACCCACCCCACCCACCCCCACACCCTACCCCCACCCACCCACCCCAACCCACCAAAAAAAAATAATATTATGTGATTATGTATACACCTCTTACCCCCCACTCCACCCCACCGCACCCCTCCCACCCACCCCTCCTACCCCCACCCCCTACCCCTACCCCCACCCCTACCCCCACCCCACCTACCTATCCACCCACTCACGCAACACTCCCTCCAAAAAAATAATAATAATAAGCGATTATGTATACGCCACCCACCCTACTCACCCACCCCTACACCCACACCCTACCCCCACCACCCACCCACCCAACACTCCCTCCCCAAAAAAAATTATTAAGCGATTATGTATACACCCCTTACTCCCACCCTACCCCTCCCACACCCTACCCCCCACCTACCTACCCACCCACCCACCCACCCACCTATCCACCCCCACACCCTACCCCCACCCACCTAACCACCTACCCACCCACCCTACCTCCCACCCCCACCCCACCCACTTATCTTCCCACCCACCTCCCCCACACCCTATTCCCCACACTCCCACCCACCCCACCCCCGCCCACCCCCACCCCAGTCTCCAAAAAAAATAATATTATGTGATTACGTATACATTCCTTACCCCCCACCCACCCCCACCAAAAAAAAATAATATTATGTGATTATGTATACACCTCTTACCCCCACCCTATCCCATCCCCCACCCCCACCAAAAAAAAATAATATGTATACACCACCCACCCCACCCATATTAAAAGTTCATTTAAAAGTTCTGTTTAAAAGTCAAAACATCTTAAAAATGGTTAATATGGTTTTTAACCATAACCATATGGTTCCAACCCACATAACCCATATTAAAAATGGTTAATATGGTTTTAGTTCTTAAATGGAACCATAACCATATTTTGAAAACTAAAACCAACTCATAACCATATTTTGTCAGGCCTAGTCTTAATAACTATTTTGCAGATTGGTGGATCACATAAGAGACTTGCTAAGATTAGGTTGGATGGATGGATGGGGTTCCCATCTTCCTATAAATATGAATCATCGTTCATATATATATATAGGCAATGATCTATAACATCTATTTGTTATGGATAAAAAATGAGCAAATAGCATCCTAACCTTCCATTATAAAAAACAAGGGTTGTGATTCAAATACTGACCATTCACGCCCGCTAGCGGACGACGTAAGTTCATTTTAAATCTCAGCCCTTCATTTTTGTAATGAAACCCTTCATTTTTTGTAATGAAAGGCATATAGGTTATATATCAATTTTTGATCCATAGCTAATAAATGTTATATATCATTGCCCTATATATAGAGAGACAGAAAGTTTTGTGAAGAATTGAATGGAAAGTTAGAGAAGGAACTCGTTCCCTCTCGGTCGTCTAACAGAACTGAGCGAGGAGAGAGAATGTGAAAAAAGAAAAACACGAAGCCTTAAGTAGTCATGCTCTTTGAGGGATATTGTTATTTAAAAGTAATGCTGTGACGCCCCCAAAATAGGTATACATTACCCATCTTGGGTCGCCAAATACATGGTACAGAATACAATTACAAACTTAAATATACAACATAAGCTGTGAGTTTTAATTCAAATATTGTCTTCTAGACAGTATTCAAACTCAAAATAAGTCCTCAATACATTTATTATCACACTATTTCACATAATAGTGAGGACTACTAATGCAACCATCTGGACCGTCACTCCGTTCCCCGACTAGTACCAACTATATTCTCATTTCCTGAAGAAAACAATGAAAAAAAAGGGTGAGCTCAACTAGCCTAGTAAGAAATATTATGACTAAGATAATACAGAATAATTTATCATTAGCCTTCAATACTGTTAAACTGATAAAATATAATAAACATCAAGTTTAACTGCAACGGAACAAGCAATCCATTAGAAGAGTTAAGTAGATCATAAAATCTACTATCTTTTATGATTTAAAAGGTTTATTATCAATTTTATCGCTGAGATTCAACTTAATAAATAATTCACATCACTGAATTATCTATGCACTACGGGCCAATGATATTTTTTAGTATCACGACCACAAATAATCCATGCACTACGGGCCAAAGATATTCGTGTTTTCACCAATGGTCATGATCATGCCAATAACTATCCATCAATGCACTACGGGCCAATGAGGACTTTTATCGCATCATTTGTAACATTACGGTCATGATTATACCGAATAATTCCTAGTCATAATCATACCAAGTCTATCTATGCACTACGGGCTACATATGACTTTCATCATAATATAAGCATGAGGATGATGACAATGATATAAGAATTCAATTAAATGAAAGCAAAGGATAAATTTTTAAAGATTTATAATTTAATTTATCTAGAATTCAATAATGTCCAAATTGTCAACATGATACTGCTTTGTGGAGTAAAATTCAAGAATAATATTATATTAAAAATGATTTGGACCAAAAATAAATCAATTTTTGTCATGAATAGTACCCTGGGTAAATAGTACCCTGTGAATAGTACTTCGGGAATAGTACCCCGTGAATAGTACTCCGGCATGAAAAAATTAAAACTTATCAAGAATGCTCAGAATAATATTTCCATAAAAAAATACTGGATGAAGTGCAAATATCAAGGATATTCTACTAATTTCATGGAGTATATAAGCCAAAACTTTAACAAAATGAGTGTAGAATTCGAAATCTGAAACGAAATAATATTACTTTCATACTACAGAGTATGGAAGAAAATATTATTTCATACGAATACTGAACAAAAATAATATCCATTACCTTAAAAAGAAGAGTATTCTAACTGGTATAGCGTGGATATTCTTGAAGAAAACTTTCACTATTTTCTACCCTCAAAGCTTCTTAAACTCTAAAGAAATACACTTAATATTATAGAAGAAGAATTTTCTGATTCTGGTATGATTTTCAATTCTAACTAAGCATCCTATTTATAGGAGAATGGAAATGATACTATTTGGATGCATAGTGAAGGAAAAGTCACGGGCGACGTTCGGCCGAATTTTCTAAAAAATTTTGATTTTACTATACTACACTATGCAATAAAATATTCTAATAAAACAAAAACTTTTAAATAAAATATATTATATATATTATATAAATATATATAACATATATCTAAAAAAACTCACGGGATACACTCCCGTGAGTTCCACCTTTAATCATCATTATATATATATATATATATATATATATATATATATATATATATATATATATCCCCAGTACCTTTATATATATATATATATAATAATACTAATGATAATAACTCCGTCCTGACTTTGGTTTTCTCCCACCCACCCCCCCCCGGTGACTTCCCATTTCATTATTCTTCCAAATGTGGACCCCACATGTGGCCCCCACCTTTATTATATAAAAATATATTGAATAACTTTTTACCGATTATTTTAAAAAATTGGTAAATGGGGGTCCATAAATACTTCATAAAATTCCTTTAATATTTTTAACAACATTTATTCATATTATTATAACTTGCAATATTAACAATCAGAACTTTCTCAGGAAAGAGGGGCCTTTCCGATAAGGATTTCTCCCTATTGGCGCGCAATTAGGTGACCAAACCTCTTTCCTCAATAGAACTTTCTAGACATTGTTAATTATGCAGATAATAATATGAATAACTTGTCATCTCAATTATTGATTTAATAATATAAAATATTGTGACAATAATTGAATCAAATAATGTGAGATACTATGCAGCAATTACTGTAGCAATAATTGAATAAAACTGAGTGACTTCTCACGTAAGCATCAATAATCAATATCGCGTGCTACTATGCAACCACGCGTATTACTACACTTTTAACACCGGGTATTTCAACAGTTTAACGATAAAACTTCCGTCATTATTTTTATAAAAAGATATTTCTGTCGTTTTCTCATTCCAACAATAATTACGTTGTGGGGTCCACCAATGATTGTGCCGTTGTATGAATATTCCCTGTTAAAATGAATATTCCCCGACCAATCGAATATTATATTACAACTTACTTACTTTGCAAAATTTATAAATATTACCCAAAACTATAACATTATAACAAATTCACACCTTAATATTCAAAAATGATATTTATAGAAAAATTCATCTTATTCATAAAAGTTGGGGTCTTACAACCTCCCATTCTCATGAAATTTCGCCCTCGAAATTAGGGTACATATTTAGTATGATGAAGATGTGAGGATACCTTGATTTCATTTTGGATTCTAACTCTCAGGTCATTTCCTCAACATCGTGGTTTCTCCACAAAACTTTGACTTGAGGTATAACTTTGGAGCGTAGAATATGTTCCTTCTTATTCAAGATTTTAACAGATACATCTTCATACGTTAAATCTTCCGCTATCTCATCTGGTTCTAACTCAATAATGTGGTTCGGGTCTTTCACATATTTACGTAACATAGATATGTGAAAAACGTTATGAACACGAGACATACTTGGCGGTAAAGCGAGTCTATAGGCCACAGTTCCTACTCGGTCAAGGATTTTAAATGGGCCAATGAATCAAGGATTAAGCTTTTCTCTCTTTTCAAATCTCGTAACTCCTTTCCATGGAGCCACACGTAACAACACATGATCACCAACATTGAATTCCACGTCCTTTTGATGAAGATCATCATAACTCTTTTGTCGATCTTGTGAGGTTTTTATATGTTGCCTGATCATTTAAATCTTCTCCGTAGTCATACGTACCAATTTCGGTCCCAACAATGTTACTTCACCCACCTCATCCCAGCATATTGGAGAACGACACTTTCTTCCATACAACGCTTCAAACGGAGCCATGCCGATACTTTCTTGATAACTGTTGTTGTAGGAGAATTCCACTAATGGTAAGAACTTGTCCCATCTTCCCTTGAAGTCAAGGATATAGAGTCTTAATAGATCTTCAAGAGTTTGAATAGTCCTCTCCGACTGCCCGTCCGTTTGAGGATGATATGTCGAATTAAATCGTAAATCCATGCCCATAGCTTTTTGCAAACTAACCCAAAATCGTGAAGTGAATCTTGGGCCTCGATCAAAAACTATGAATACTGGCATACCATGCAGTCTTACAATCTCATTTATGTACATACGAGCAAGTCGTTCAAGTGAATAAGTTTTTCGTATAGGTAAGAAATGAGCAGACTTGGTCAATCTATCAACAATGACCCAAATTGCATCTATGCCTTGAGAAACCTTGGGAAGACCAGTAACAAAATTCATGGTAATGTGCTCCCACTTCCATTCTGGAATTTCAAGTGGTTGCAATGGACCTTTTGGCACTTGATGCTCCGCCTTGACACGTTGACAAGTTAAACACCTTGAGATAAACTCTGTGATCTCTCTCTTCATATTGCTCCACCAAAATGTATGTCGAAGATCACGATACATTTTGGTACTCGCAGGATGGATTGCAAACAGTGTGTTGTGCGCCTCCATCATGATTTTATACTTTAAATCAGGGTCGTTAGGAACACAAAGTCTGGAGTTGACTCTAAGTATTCCTTCTTCATCGATTCTTGCTTCCGGGATAGCACCTTCTTACACTTTCTTCTTCATACGCATCAGCTCCAGGTTTGTATCTTGAGCGACTTTAACTTTATCGATTAAAGTCGGTTCAACTCATATATTTGCCATCATCACGTGGGTCCCTGGTGTAACGCCCCCAAAATAGGTCCATTCCATCCAACCCATTTTGAGTCGCCAAATACATGGTACAAAAAATAACTACAACTTTATTACAACAATTGTCGTGCAAAATACAACAACACATATGTTGTGAGTTTTGATACTAAAATATACCAACTGTGACTCTGGACACCAACCTTGGATAGCACGCCACAATGACACCTTACATAAAGGTATAGTCAAAAACTGTTTTAGAAATTAGAATATTTGGAAAGTGCTCAAGGAAACCTTCGTACATGGGAGGCCATGCTTCTAGGTTATGATAGATATCATATGGCCACAGAATTATCCTTGGTTGACCTAATAGACCCCAAAGAAAACTGAGAAGATTACTATCATATTCTTTCCAATGGTGAGTCTTCTCTTGACATATCATTATCTCCACTGTCTCTAACTGAGAATTATACTTCAAACAAATACCAAGATTATATAGGTAGTGCTCGTAAATATACTCAGCAAGTGGATGAGCACATCCCTATCTTATGATGACACGAGATTGTATATCGTTAGACATCTTGTATGATAGTGGCAAAACACCCTTCCAACGTTGGGTTCGCCTCACCCTAGATGATTCACCAAATATAACTACTAAATGATGACCACCGTTTTATTCTCCTTATACCCCCGCTCGACCCAGCTACACTCTTATTACCTGAAAGGAATTGTGAAACAGAAGGGTGAGCACAACTAGCTCAGTAAAGAATATCATGACTAAAGATAATTAAATTATCAATAGCCTTCAACAGAATTAAATCAGAGATTTAGAACATATGGTAGATGATAAAAATTTTCAACCATAGTTGCAGCGGAACGAGCAATCCATTAGAAGAGTCAAATAGACTACAAAGTCTATTATCTTCTCCATGTTAAAAGTCTACCAACAATGTTTTATCCCTGTAACATCAATCAATAATTCTTGTCCACAATCACATGTATAACTCATAATCATATTTGTAGTTCTAAATTCCTCTTCTCATCCAGAACAAGATAATTTTTATCACTTGTCTTTACCTGAAACATCAAAGATCATGGTTATACCAAATCACAGTTCCTGTTCATAATCATACTAATAATTTTCTCTTTGCACTACGGGCCAAAGATATTCATCAACAACTCATCTTTGCACTACAGGCCAAAGATATTCCTCAACAGCTCATATTTGCATTACAAGCCAAATATATTATTATCTCAAAGAAATATATAATCATTTCAGAATTTATATAACCAATAATTATAACCACGTTGATCATTTCACCTTTGCACTTAAGCTAAAGATATTCAATTATAAATTCAATGGTCATGATCATACCAGTCAACAATTCAACTTTGCACTACTGGCCAAAGAGAACCCATAGTCATGATCGTACCAAAAATCTACCCATCTTTACACTCAAGTCAAAGAGAAATATCATCATTAGGGTTATAAAAATGTTATATATGATAATAAAAAAATTAATATGATCAACATATAGTTTTAATCTCAAGAATAATATTCATAAATCAACTATAATTTGGTTAGAAAAAGAAACCAATTTTGTTATGAATAGTAACTCGTGAATAGTAACCCATGAATAGTAACTCGTGAATAGTAACTCATGAATAGTAACTCATGAATAGTAACTCGTGAATAGCAACTCGTGATTACTAACTCATGAATAATAACTCGTGAATAGTAACTCATAAATAGTAACTCGTGAATAGTAACTCGTGAATAGTAACTCCGACATGAAAAGTTCCAAATTTGATAAAAAGTTCAGATCAATACTTCGGCATAATGATATTGGAGAAAATAATATCATTTAAGAAGAAATAACATCCCTTACTATCCCTTACCATCCCTTACGATCCCTTACAATCCCTTACAATCCCTTACTATCCCTTACTATCCCTTACCTCAAAAGAGCAGTACTCCTGACTGGAATAACGCTGAACGAACTTGCACCGTATAGCAACACTCAAGATATCAAAATACTCACAAGAATACACTCGATAATATAGAGAGAGAAATAGAGAGAAAACTTCAGTTTCTGGTGTGATTTTCAATTCTAACCTAAGCACCCTATTTATAGGAAATTGCTTAGAACACCAAAGCAGAAAATTTAATATAATAATAATATATTTAACAAATTTTCCTTAGCCCACCTTGACCATCTGAATTCAGCCATAACACATGTTAATGATGTCCACAAAATACAAAAAAAACGTTTTTCTAAACAAAAATAATTAAAACATCCAAAAATCAATTATTTCGGAACTTCAGAACTTCAATAATTCATAATAAATAGCCTTTTTGTCAGAAAATTCGAATCCCGCGACTTTTTATAGGAAATTCAATTCTCTACAACTTTGCAGAAGAAAATTTTTCCAAATTCCAAACAGAAATTGACCGAAATTCACAAACGGATGATTTTACAGTCAATAATAAATACTCGGTCAAGAATTATGTTCACCAACACACAAAACATGTGTTAATCTTTTAATGCCACAAAAATACTCTTCCTCCTCATATACTCATATATCCCACATTCATTGTAAAAATACCACCATCAATATATTATTAAAATAATATATTTAAATGAATTATTTTATCAGAAAAATATAAAATATTAATTTTCAACAATTGTTACATTAAAATTTTTCTCTATCTATATCCACATAAAATCACTATTTTCCTCATCATATAAATCAATAATTAATTATACACAAATAATATTACAGAACCACAGTACTGGCAACCAGGCCGTTCCCAGGAAAGAGGGGGCTTTCCAATAAGGATCTCTTCCTTACTGGCGCGCAATTAGATGACCAAACCTCTCCTTAAACAGAACTTTCTAGACATTGCCAATAATGTTATCTAATAATATTATTCAGATAATATGAATTATTGCTCCGATAATAGAAAATACTGTGTAGTGACAATTATTAAAACAACAGAAATATAAAATATCAACGCAGCAATTATTGAATCAATAAAATAAAATACTGAACAGTAATTACTGTAATAATTATTGAGTAATAACTTCTTACGTAAAAATCAATAATTGGTGTAATACCGTGTGCTACTGCGCAACAATGCGTATTACTGTATTTTAACCACCGGGTATTCCAACAGTGTTAACGGTAACAACTATCCCGTTATTTATAAACAACTTACTCTTGTCGTTTTCTTCATCCAATCGCTTTCCGTTATGGGGCCCACAAAAGACTGCGCCGTCGTACGAATATTCTCCGACAGTAAGAATATTCCACGATCAAGCGAATATTCCCCGACAACAATGAATATTTTATAACCACTTGTGTATTCCGAAAAAAAAATCATATATCACCCTTAACTTTAATATTTATCAATTTAACCATTTACTAAATAGTAATTATAAGAAAAATTGAATACTTTTATTTCATAAAATTCGGGGTCTTACAATCTCCCCTCCTTATGAAATTTCGTCCTCGAAATTTACGTACCTGGTATTTCAAAGAGTTGAGAATACCTTGCTTTCATTTCAGATTCCATCTTTCCTGTCATCATAATTTTTTCATTGCTCATCTCCTGTATTTCAGATATCATTCTAGAATACAACTTCAAAACAAAGGTTAATTGAACAAATTAACATATCACATAATATCCCGATATTATGACTGACCAACAAATAAGCTTAGGTAGGACACACTAGCGAAGGATTTACTCGTCTCTCTCTTCCTAGTTCTATTCCCCGATCTCCGCCAGAGATCATAACTTGGCTCTGATACCAAATGTAACGCCCCCAAAATAGGTCCATTCCATCCAACCCATTTTGAGTCGCCAAATACATGGTACAAAAAATAACTACAACTTTATTACAACAATTGTCGTGCAAAATACAACAACACATATGTTGTGAGTTTTGATACTAAAATATACCAACTGTGACTCTGGACACCAACCTTGGATAGCACGTCACAATGACACCTTACATAAAGGTATAGTCAAAAACTGTTTTAGAAATTAGAATATTTGGAAAGTGCTCAAGGAAACCTTCGTACATGGGAGGCCATGCTTCTAGGTTATGATAGATATCATATGGCCACAGAATTATCCTTGGTTGACCTAATAGACCCCAAAGAAAACTGAGAAGATTACTATCATATTCTTTCCAATGGTGAGTCTTCTCTTGACATATCATTATCTCCACTGTCTCTAACTGAGAATTATACTTCAAACAAATACCAAGATTATATAGGTAGTGCTCGTAAATATACTCAGCAAGTGGATGAGCACATCCCTATCTTATGATGACACGAGATTGTATATCGTTAGACATCTTGTATGATAGTGGCAAAACACCCTTCCAACGTTGGGTTCGCCTCACCCTAGATGATTCACCAAATATAACTACTAAATGATGACCACCGTTTTATTCTCCTTATACCCCCGCTCGACCCAGCTACACTCTTATTACCTGAAAGGAATTGTGAAACAGAAGGGTGAGCACAACTAGCTCAGTAAAGAATATCATGACTAAAGATAATTAAATTATCAATAGCCTTCAACAGAATTAAATCAGAGATTTAGAACATATGGTAGATGATAAAAATTTTCAACCATAGTTGCAGCGGAACGAGCAATCCATTAGAAGAGTCAAATAGACTACAAAGTCTATTATCTTCTCCATGTTAAAAGTCTACCAACAATGTTTTATCCCTGTAACATCAATCAATAATTCTTGTCCACAATCACATGTATAACTCATAATCATATTTGTAGTTCTAAATTCCTCTTCTCATCCAGAAAAAGATAATTTTTATCACTTGTCTTTACCTGAAACATCAAAGATCATGGTTATACCAAATCACAGTTCCTGTTCATAATCATACTAATAATTTCATCTTTGCACTACGGGCCAAAGATATTCATCAACAACTCATCTTTGCACTACAGGCCAAAGATATTCCTCAACAGCTCATATTTGCATTACAAGCCAAATATATTATTATCTCAAAGAAATATATAATCATTTCAGAATTTATATAACCAATAATTATAACCACGTTGATCATTTCACCTTTGCACTTAAGCTAAAGATATTCAATTATAAATTCAATGGTCATGATCATACCAGTCAACAATTCAACTTTGCACTACTGGCCAAAGAGAACCCATAGTCATGATCGTACCAAAAATCTACCCATCTTTACACTCAAGTCAAAGAGAAATATCATCATTAGGGTTATAAAAATGTTATATATGATAATAAAAAAATTAATATGATCAACATATAGTTTTAATCTCAAGAATAATATTCATAAATCAACTATAATTTGGTTAGAAAAAGAAACCAATTTTGTTATGAATAGTAACTCGTGAATAGTAACCCATGAATAGTAACTCGTGAATAGTAACTCATGAATAGTAACTCGTGAATAGCAACTCGTGATTACTAACTCATGAATAATAACTCGTGAATAGTAACTCATAAATAGTAACTCGTGAATAGTAACTCGTGAATAGTAACTCCGACATGAAAAGTTCCAAATTTGATAAAAAGTTCAGATCAATACTTCGGCATAATGATATTGGAGAAAATAATATCATTTAAGAAGAAATAACATCCCTTACTATCCCTTACCATCCCTTACGATCCCTTACAATCCCTTACAATCCCTTACTATCCCTTACCTCAAAAGAGCAGTACTCCTGACTGGAATAACGCTGAACGAACTTGCACCGTATAACAACACTCAAGATATCAAAATACTCACAAGAATACACTCGATAATATAGAGAGAGAAATAGAGAGAAAACTTCAGTTTCTGGTGTGATTTTCAATTCTAACCTAAGCATCCTATTTATAGGAAATTGCTTAGAACACCAAAGCAGAAAATTTAATATAATAATAATATATTTAACAAATTTTCCTTAGCCCACCTTGACCATCTGAATTCAGCCATAACACATGTTAATGATGTCCACAAAATACAAAAAAAAACATTTTTCTAAACAAATATAATTAAAACATCCAAAAATCAATTATTTCGGAACTTCAGAACTTCAATAATTCATAATAAATAGCCTTTTGTCAGAAAATTCGAATCTCGCGACTTTTAATAGGAAATTCAATTCTCTACAACTTTGCAGAAGAAAATTTTTCCAAATTCTAAACAAAAATTGACCGAAATTCACAAACGGGCGATTTTACAGTCAATAATAAATTTTCGGTCAAGAATTATGTTCACCAACACACAAAACATGTGTTAATCTTTAAATGTCACAAAAATACTCTTCCTCCTCATATACTCATATATCCCACATTCATTGTAAAAATACCACCATCAATATATTATTAAAATAATATATTTAAATGAATTATTTTATCAGAAAAAGATAAAATATTAATTTTCAACAATTGTCACATTAAAATTTTTCTCTATCTATATCCACATAAAATCACTATTTTCCTCATCATATAAATTAATAATTAATTATACACAAATAATATTACAGAACCACCGTACTGGCAACCAGGCCGTTCCCAGGAAAGAGGGGACTTTCCAATAAGGATCTCTTTCTTACTGGCGCGCAATTAGATGACCAAACCTCTCCTTAGACAGAACTTTCTAGACATTGCCAATAATGTTATCTAATAATATTATTCAGATAATATGAATTATTGCTCCGATAATAGAAAATACTGTGTAGTGACAATTATTAAAACAACAGAAATATAAAATATCAACGCAGCAATTATTGAATCAATAAAATAAAATACTGAATAGTAATTACTGTAATAATTATTGAGTAATGCCTTCTTACGTAAAAATCAATAATTGGTGTAATACCGTGTGCTACTGCGCAACAATGCGTATTACTGTATTTTAACCACCGGGTATTCCAACAGTGTTAACGGTAACAACTATCCCGTTATTTATAAACAACTTACTCTTGTCGTTTTCTTCATCCAATCGCTTTCCGTTATGGGGCCCACAAAAGACTGCGTCGTCGTACGAATATTCTCCGACAGTAAGAATATTCCACGACCAAGCGAATATTCCCCGACAACAATGAATATTTTATAACCACTTGTGTATTCCGAAAAAAAAATCATATATCACCCTTAACTTTAATATTTATCAATTTAACCATTTACTAAATAGTAATTATAAGAAAAATTGAATACTTTTATTTCATAAAATTCGGGGTCTTACACCTGGAGTTTTTAACTCTATCTCCATCCTTTGTAAGTCATATAAAATGGGCCTTTGCGTTGACAATGTCGCACTCGTACCCGCATATGATCTTCTACTCAATGCGTCAGCTACTACGTTTGCTTTTCCATGATGATATTGAATTGTATGATCATAATCTTTCAACAGTTCGAACCAATGTCGTTGCTGCATGTTGAGTTCCTTTTGAGTGAAGAAATATTTGATGCTTTTATGATCCGTATAGATCTCCACTTTTTTCCCATACAGGTAATGCCTCTAAATTTTAAGTGCGAAGATAACAGCTGCCAACTCTAGATCATGAGTATAATTCCTCTCATATTCTTTGAGTTGTCGAGAGGCATAGGCTATGACTTTCTCATGTAGCATGAGAACACATCCTAACCCCTTGCCCGAAGCATCACTGTAGATGATAAATCCCTCCGAGCCAGATGGTATTATCAAAACAGGTGCTGAAATGAGTCTCCTCTTGAGTTCTTGAAAACTCTTCTCACATTCCTCGCTCCAACCGAATTTTGTATCTTTTCGAGTCAGCTGAGTTAATGGAGTAGCAATTCAAGAAAACCCTTCTACGAATCTCCGATAATAACCAGCTATGCCGAGAAAGCTACGTACTTCGGTCACTGATTTAGGTTGCTCCCAGCTTTGTATTGCTTCAATCTTTGTCGGGTCAACAGATATTCCATGACTTGATACTACGTGCCCAACGAATGCTACTTCCTCAAGCCAGAACTCACATTTCTTCAACTTGGCATAAAGCTTGTTTTCACGAAGCTTTTGGAGTATCAGCCGCAAGTGTTGCTCATGATCTTCACGGCTTTTGGAATATATGAGAATGTCATCAATAAAGAAAACCACAAAATAATTTAAATATTCCTTGAATACTCGGTTCATCATATGCATGAAGGTAGCAGGAGCATTAGTCATTCCAAAAGACATAACTAGGAATTCATAATGTCCATACCGAGTTCTGAAAACAGTCTTTGGAATGTCATCAATTTTAATCTTTAACTGGTGATATCCAGAACGAAGATCGATCTTTGAAAAGAATTTGGCGCCTTACAACTGGTCAAACAGGTCATCAATGCGAGGCAACGGGTACCTATTTTTGATGGTGACATGATTCAACTCCCGATTATCAATACAAAGTCGCATACTCCCATCTTTCTTCTTTACAAATAGAACAGGAGTACCCCAATGAGACGTACTAGGACGAATGAAACCGATGTCTAACAACTCATGCAGTTGGGTCTTTAATTCTTGAAGTTCAATAGGAGTCATTCGATATGGGGCTTTGAAAATGGGTTTTGTACCGGGTTCAAGGTCGATACAAAATTCATTTTCACGCTCTAGGGTAGTCCAGGAAGTTCTTCAGGAAATATGTCAGGAAATTTATTAACAATAGAAATATCATTCAAATCTGACGTATTTTTGTTTAAATCTGTGACATGGGCTAAGAAAGCTTGACATCCATTTTTCAATAAACGAATAGTTTTATGGCTTGAGATGACAGTGATTGATTTTAATGGTTTGGTTGCTTGAATTCGCATAATAGGTTGGTCAGGAATATGACAGCTAACAACCTTACGAAAATAATTAATTTTTACATGATGAATAGTTAACCAATCAATCCCTATAATTACGTCAAATGCAAGTATTTTCAATGAAATAAGATCGACAGGTAATGTGAGGGTGCCGATTTGAACCAAACAAAACTTATAAACAGTGATTGTAATAAAGGTTTCTCCCAACAGAGTTTCAGCAGATAAGTCAAAGTCTAATTTCTCCGGAGTCAAATTTAAACGTTGAGCGCAAGTAGGAGAAATAAAAGAATGAGTAGAACCAGTATTAAATAAGGTATAGACTTTACTAGAGTTTATGATTAGCTTACCCGTGATGACCTCGTTTGGGTTGCTTGCTTTCTAAGAAGTCACGACAAACGCTCTCTCTTGAACTACTGGTTTTGACTTTTTTGGGACGGCCTTTGGTGCCTCCATCCCAGCTTGACTTGGCTTCCCTGCACGACAAAATCGAGCTAGGTGACATTTTCTTCCATAATTGTAACACGTTTTGAACTGCTGCGCACAGTTTGGACTGATGTGTCCCTCCCCTCCGCATTTGAAACATACGATCGGTGGTTGTTCTCCTTCTTTAACAACGGGTGCTGGTTCTGACGTCTTTCCATCATTGTTGAAAATCCTCTTCTTAAAATGTCCACTTTTACTGTCTTGGCCATGATTACCATCGAAGTGGTTACCATTTCTGGCATGTTGATTCCCTCCACGTTTGTTGTCATCACTTCGATGACTGCTACCATTGGTATTATCATTTTACCGACTACTTTCTCTTGGTTGGGTTGACTCATTATCGCGCTCTAATAACTGAGCCCTATTTACAACATATGAATACAAACACAGTTTGTGAGAAATTAGGTATTGACGAATCTCGGGTTTCAAACCTCTTAGAAACATCCGTGTCATTCTCTCCTCATTATCAACCAAGTGGGACGCAAATTGAGACAACTCAGCAAACTTAGTTTCGTACTGCGACATGGTCATATTGTTCTGCTCCAACTTGATGAACTTTACCTCCTTCATGTGACGAATACTTTCGGGAAAGTACTTGTCATTGAACAGTTCTTGAAACTTCTCCCAAGACATCTTTAGTGCGGCAGGTTGAGTACGCTTTACAGATTTCCACCAGTAATCTGCCTCTCCTCACAACATGAAGGCGGCAAAGGGAACCTTTTGCTCCTCGGAGCATCCCAAGACATCAAATATCTTAGTGATCTGCTTTATCCACGCCTCCGCCTTAAGTGGTTTTGGCTCTCCCAAAAACTCCAGTGGTCCCAACTCCTTGAGCTGCTTAGCGGTGACCATCTGAGAGTTGCCAGTGTTTCCACCTACATTTTGAACAAGAGTCTCTCTCGCTTGATGTTGCATAAATTGCAGAAAGCCCCTAAACATTCCGTCATTCATCATTTGGTCGGTGTTGTTGTTTGTATGAGGATTGTTGTTTTCCTGATGCACGTTTTCCTTATTATTGATCGTTGGTGATTCAACGGTCTCATGTGTTCCATTGCTATTCTCAACATTCTCGGATGTCATTTTCAAATACTGCCACAAAACAAGGGTTAATTGACATGCAACATATTATCCATATATTCTGACCTACCAATTAAATAACAAATAAACTTAGGTAGGTCATACTAGCGAAGGAATTACCCGTCTCTCCCCTCCTACTTCTAGTCTCACATCTCAGCCAGTGATCATATCCCTAAGCTTTGATACCAACTGTGACGCCCCCAAAATAGGTATACATTACCCATCTTGGGTCGCCAAATACATGGTACATAATATAAATACAAACTTAAATATATAACATGAGCTGTGAGTTTTAATACAAATATTATCTTCTAGACAGTATTCAAACTCAAAATAAGTCCTTAATATATTTATTATCATACTATGTCACAGAATAATGAGGACTACTAATGTAACCATATGGACCGTCACTCCGTTCTCCGACTAGTCCCAGTTATATTCTCATTTTCTGAAGAGAACAATGAAAGAAAAGGGTGAGCTCAACTAGTCCAGTAAGAAATATTATAACTAAGATAATACAAAATAATTTATCGTTAGCATTCAACAGTGTTAAACTGATAAAATATAATAAACATCAAGTTTAACTGCAGCGGAACAAGCAATCCATTAGAAGAGTCAAGTATAGTATAAAATCTACTATCTTCTATGATTTAAAAGGTTTATCATCAATTTTATCGCTGAGACTCAGCTTAATAAATAATCCACATCACTGAATTATCCATGCATTACGGGCCAATGATATTCTTTAGCGTTACGACCACAAATTATCCATGTACTACGGGCCAAAAATATTCGTATTTTCACCAATGGTCATGATCATACCAACAACTGTCCATCAATGCACTACAGGCCAATGAGGACTTTTACTACATCATTTGTAACATTACGGTCATGATTATACCGAATAATCCCTGGTCATAATCATACCAAGTCCATCTATATACTACGGGCCACATATGACTTTCATCATAATATAAACATGAGGATGATGACAATGATATAAGAATTCAATTAAATGAAAGCAAATGATAATTTTTTAAATATTTATAATTTAATTTATCCAGAATTCAATAATGTCCAAATTGTCAACATGATACTGCTTTGTGGAGTAAAATTCAAGAATAATATTGAATCAAAAATAATTTAGATCGAAAAAAAAATTAATTTTTGTCATGAATAGTACCCCGGGTGAATAATAACTGAGTGAATAGTACCCCGTGAATAGTACTCCGGTATGAAAAAGTTAAAACTTATCAAGAATGCTCAGAATAATATTTTCATGAAAAGATACTGGATGAAGCGTAAATATCAAGAATATTCTACTAATTTCATGGAGTATAGAAGCCAAAACTTTAACAAAATGAGTGTAGAATTCGAAATTTGAAACGAAATAATATTACTTACATACTACACAGTGTGGAAAAAAATATTATTTCATACGAATACTGAACAAAAATAATATCCCTTACCTTAAAAAGAAGAGTATTCCAACTGGTATAGCGGGGATATTCTTGAAGAAAACTTTCACTATTTTCTACGCTCAAAATTTCTTAAAACTCTAAAGAAATATGCTCAATATTATAGAAGAAGAATATTCTAATTCTGGTGTGATTTTCAATTCTAACTAAGCATCCTATTTATAGGAGAATGGAAAGGATACCATTTGGATACTATTCGGCCGAATTTTCTAAAATTTTTTAATTTTACTATGCTAAACTATGCAATAGAATATTCTAATAAAACGAAAACTTTTAAATAATATATATATATATATATATATATATATATATATATATATATCCCCAGTATCTTTATATATATATATAATAATACTAATGATAATAACTCCGTCCTGACTTTGGTTTTCTCCCACCCCCCGTGACTTCCCATTTCATTATTCTTCCAAATGTGGGCCCAACATGTGGCCCCCACCTTTATTATATAAAAATATACTGAATAACTTTCTACCGATTATTTTAAAAAATGGGTAAATGGGGGTCCATAAATACTTCATAAAACTCCCTCAATATTTTTGACAACATTTATTCATATTATTGTAACTCGCAATATTAACAACCAGATCGTTCCCAGGAAAGAGGGGGCTTTCCGATAAGGATTTTTCCCTATTGGCGCGTAATTAGGTGACCAAACCTCTTTCCTCAACAGAACTTTCTAGACATTGTTAATTATGCAGATAATAATATGAATAACTTGTCATCTCAATTATTAATTTAATAATATAAAATATTATGACAATAATTGAATCAAATAACGTGAGATACTATGCAGCAATTACTGTAGCAATAACTGAATAAAACTGAGTGACTTCTCACGTAAGCATCAATAATCAATACTGTGTGCTACTATGCAACCACGCGTATTACTGTACTTTTAACACCGGGTATTTCAACAGTTTAACGGTAAAACTTTCGTCGTTATTTTTATAAAAAGATATTTATGTTGTTTTCTCATTCCGACAATAATTACGTTATAGGGTCCACCAATGATTGTGCCGTCGTACAAATATTCCCTGTTAAAACGAATATTCTCCGACCAATCGAATATTATATAACAACTTTCTTACTTTGTAAAATTTATAAATATTACTCACAACTATAACATTATAACGAATTCACACCTTAATATTCAAAAATGATATTTATAGAAAATTTATCTTTATTCATAAAAGTTGGGGTTTTACAAATACCCTATATATATATATATATATATATATATATATATATATATATATATATATATACGGTCCGTATCTTAAGCTTTACCGTATATTAAGCTCACCTCTTATCTAACATACCTTGCTCATCCTCCTTTAGCGACGGATCGGGCGACGATTCGGTCCATCCCTATATACAAAATCATCGTCTTAGCTTTTAGCAACGGACAACATATAGCAACTAGGGCTGAGCAAAAAATGGGTATAACCGAATTACCGAACCGAACCGAAATAATTTAACCAAATTTTTCTGATAATTCGGTTATTTTTAACAATTCGGTTATATCCGAATTTTTTTACGATTTTCGGTTAGATAATACGGATATTAATTTTGAGTTGTTCGGTTACACCGAATAACCGAATAAAAGCCTAAGTTAAAATAATATTAGTCCAGTCCTTATGCACAGTCCAAGACTCCAAGGTCAGTCACAACTCTCATTCATTCCTCAGCCCAGACTTCTCTTGATCTCGTCATCTCGAATAGTCGAACTCCCGATCTCTCATCTGATCATCCCTCAGAATCTCAGATCTCGATTTCTCAATTCTCATCTGCTACCAATCGCTCTATTATCTCTTTCTTGGTGAGCTTTGTACTACTACTCCTCAAAGTCACAAAGGCACACGACGTCTCCCCTCAAAACTCATCCGGTCACGCCACCACCGCCGCCTCATTCACCGTCGGGTGCAAGTACAACACTGATTCAACCTCCACACTACTCAGATTCTCTCCGCCGCTAATGATAACATCCTTGGATCGGTCTTTAATCTCCAAATACCCATCTGGGTACATCACACAAACATCCCCAGTATAAAACCAATTCTCTTTCATACATTTGGAAGTTCCTTCTGGGTCTTTGAGATAACCCAACATTATGCTTCCTCCTCTTAGCACAACTTCGCCCAGAGTTAGCCTCTAACTCGGGATCCGGTATTGCGACGATTGGGACTACTTGGGTCATGTAGTTAATACTCATCTGCTGTTAATTGCTAAGTCTTTTATTTTTGGTTATTAACCGAATTACCGAATAATCCATTCGGTTATTCGGTTATCATAAATTTCGATTAATTGTTCGGATACCCAAAATGGTATAATTTTGGTTTTCGGTTATAACCGAAATTCTTATTCGGTTCAGATAATAACCGAATGCTCACTCTTAATATCAACGAACAACATATAGCGACGGACCGAATCGTTGCCCAGTCCGTCGCTAAAAGAAGGTGAGCATGGTATGTTAGATAAGGGGTGAGCTTAAGATCCGGACCGTGTATATATATATATATATATAGGGT
This sequence comes from Panax notoginseng, assembly GCA_016801055.1. Taxonomy (NCBI): domain Eukaryota; kingdom Viridiplantae; phylum Streptophyta; class Magnoliopsida; order Apiales; family Araliaceae; genus Panax; species Panax notoginseng. The sequence continues at coordinate 1,235,338 of CM029016.1, read as the reverse complement.
TATATGTATATGCACAACTGTTTAGTACACAGTCGCTTATGACAACAGTTTGTTTGGGCTATAGCGACGGTTAACCTGTCGATATAGACTAGAATAGCTATAGCGACGGTAACAAAAAAAACCGTCGCTATTAATGATTGTGTACTACACAGTTATGTATACGGGTGTAAACGGTTTTAAACGGATACAGATACAAGTATATCCGTATCCGTATCCGGAAAACCAATTCGCTATCCGTATCCGACGGATTTTAAAAATATTATCCGTATCCGATATTCAGAAAAATATTCGAATACGGATAATATCCGTTACCGTTTATTTTATCCGAATAGACAAATTATTCGGATATCCGAATATCCGAATTCGTATATCAGTAACCTAATATAAAATTCATTCAAAATATTTACGAAAAAAAAGTAAAGTTTAAATCATACATATTAATTAAACACAACTTAATATTTAAACCATACATATTAATTAAACATCCTAATCATAAGGGGATGAAAATATCAAACACTTCATGTAAGACCCCAACTTATTATAAATGAAATTTAATTTCCTCTATTTATTATTTTGAAATAGTAAGGGTTGATTTGATTAATGTGGTTAGTTATGGGTGAAATGCGCAAATATTTCAAGTAAGCAAGTGGTTATAAAATATTCATTGTTGTCGGGGAATATTCGTTTGGTCGTGGAATATTCTTACTGTCGGGGAATATTCGTACGACGGCGCAGCATTGTGTGGGTCCCATAACGAAAAGTGATTGGATGAAGAAAACGACAAGTATAAGTTGTTTATAAATAATGGCGTAGTTATTACCGTTAATATTGTTGAATTACTCGTTGGTTAAAACACAGTAGCACACGGTATTGCACTAATTATTGATTCTTATGTAAGAAGGCACTACTCAATAATTGTTACAGTAATTACTGTTCAATATTTTATTTTATTGATTTAATAATTGTTGTGTTGATATTTTATATTACTGTTGTTTCAATAATTGTCACTACACAGTATTTTTCATTATCGAAGCAATAATTCATATTATTTGAATAATATTATTAGATAACATTATTGGCAATGTCTAGAAAGTTCTGTCTAAGGAGAGGTTTGGTCACCTAATTGCGCGCCAGTAAGCAGAAATCCTTATTAGAAAGCCCCCTCTTTCCTAGGAACTGTCTAGTTGTCAGTATTGTGATTCTGTAATATTATTTGTGAATAATTAATTATTGATTTATATGATGAGGAAAATATTCATTTTATGTGGATATAGATGGAGAAAATTTTTTAAAGTGACAATTGTTGAAAATCGATATTTTATCTTTTCTGATAAAACAATATTTTATTATATTATTATAATATAATAATGATGATATTTTTACAATGAATGTGGGATATATGAGTATATGTGGAGAAAGAGTATTTTTGTTGTATTAAATGATTAACACATGTTTTGTGTGTCGGTGGACCTCATTTCTTGACTGAAATTTGATTATAGCCTGTAAAATCGTCCGTTTGTGGATTTCGGTCAATTTCTGTTTGGAATTTGGAAAAACTTTCTTCTGCAAAGTTTTAGATAATGAAATTTCCTATGAAAAATACATATGGTTTGATTTTTTCTGACAAAAAGGCTATTTATTATGAATTATTGAAGTTCTAAAGTTCCGAAATAATTTATTTTTGGAAGTTAAATTATTTTTTTCAAGAAAAACGTGTTTGGTGAGTTAAGTGGGTCTAGCATGTGTTATTAATTTCTGAATTCAGATCTTCAAAAGTGGGCGTATGAAAATTTAACAAATAATAATAATATTATATTAAATTTTCTGCTTTGGTGTTCTAAGCATTTTTCTATAAATAGGGTGCTTAGGTTAGAATTAAAAATCACACCAGAAACTGAAGTTTTCTTTCTCTTTCTCTCTCTATATTATCGAGCGTATTCTTGTGAGTATTTTAAGACTTTGAGTATTGTTATACGGTGAAAGTTCCCTTCAGCACTATATCCAGTATTCCAGCTAGAAGTACTGTCTTTTCGAGGTAAGGGATGCTATTTTTTTAAAATGATATTATTTCTTTCAATATCATTATTGCGAAATAATGGTCTGAACTTTTTATCAAATTTGAAACTTTTTGTGTCGGAATTACTATTCACGTATACGACACTATTCACGTATACGACACTATTCACGAATACGGCACTATTCACCGAAAAATTAAATTTTCGTTTATGTCCAAGATATCTTTTATGGATACTAGCCTTGATTGTATCCATGTTTTGATCATTCTTGAATTTACTCCACTATGATTATTTATGAGGTATTTTTGGATATGGATAAACCGAAATACTAATCCTTAATATTTGTTATTTTATTTCACTGGATTCGTTTCCTTTAAAATATTTTTCATCATCCTCAGTCCTAAATGATGATATTACTGAATATCTTTGGCCTGTAGTGCAAAGATGAATGATTTCTGATGAATATCTTTGGGCCCGTAGTGCAAAGATGAACAGGTGTTTAGATGAACATGACCAACTGGTGAATATCTTTGGCCTGTAGTGGAAAGATAAATATTTGATTTATGATGTATATTGATTGATGTTACAGGGATAAAATATTGATGATGGACTTTTAAATTCATAGATAATAGTATAATTCATTTTCTACGTAACTCTTCTATGAATTATTATTTCCGCTGCGAATATTGATCTGAAACTTGTTGTCTATTGTATTTTATCAAATTTTTTCCTGTTGAAGACTAATGATAATTTGTTCTATATTATCTTAGTCATAATATTCCTTACTGGGCTAGTTGAGCTCACCCTTTTCTTTTTTGTTCTATTTTTCTTCTCAGGTGGCGAGAATGTAGTGAGTACTAGTCGGGGTATGGAATGAAGGTTCTAGAAAGTCGTTTTAGTAGTCCTCACTATTTTTGTAAAATAATGTATCAATAATTGTAATGAGGACTTATTTGGGTATGAATATTGTCTAGATGGCAATATTTATATTTAAACTCACAATTTTTAAGTTGTATTATTAAAGTTGTAGTTGTTTCTGTACCATGTATTTTCACGACTCAGAATGGGGTTGTATACCTATTTTGGGGGCGTCACACATTGTAATACCCAAAAAATAATAATAAAATTAAATAAAAAAAATTATTTTATTTTAAAATATATTAATTGGACTTTATCATTTATTTGGGTCAAACTAGTTATTTAATTTGTGTGGGCTATTAAATATTAATAAGTGATGGGTAAATTAATTTAGTACAATTTGGGCCTTAAAAATTAATTGGGTTTAATTTATATGTGGATAATAAATCCTATTAGAACTAGGAGAATTAATAAAATATTGTGAATAAATAACTAAAACACAAACCCTATTGTATACTCAAGCCCCCTATTGTATACTCTAGCCATTATTCATCTGGAAAAAGAAAAATAAGAGGTTGCCGCTTAACAAGAGAAATAGGCGATCCGGATCAAGATAGAAGAATTAAATATAACAAGTTTGACAATACTACGAATTTTTCCTCTTTGTGTACTTAATGTTATTAATTTTGATAAGAAAGATAGCAATGATTGATTTGAAAAAGAAAAAAAAAGGATTGCCGGATAGATATTTTGTAAGACCCCAACTTTTATAAATAAAGATGAATTTTCTATAAATATCATTTTTGAATATTATGGAGTTAATTTGATATAATGTTATAGTTGTGGGTAATATTTATAAATTTTGCAAAGTAAGCAAGTTGTTATAAAATATTCGTTTGGTCGGAGAATATTCTTTTTGTCGGGGAATATTCGTACGACGGCACAATCATTGGTGGACCCCACAACGGAATTATTGTCGGATTGAGAAAACGACAGAATTATCTTTCTATAAAAATAACGGCTGAGGTGTTACCGTTAAAACCGTTAAAACTGTTGAACTACTCGGTAGTAAAAGTACAGTAATACGCGTGGTTGCATAGTAGCACACGGTATTGATTATTGATGCTTACGTGAGAAGTCACTCAGCTATACTCAATTATTGCTATAGTAATTGCTGCATCATATCTCTTAAATTATTGTCATAGTATCGTCTGTATAATATGTTATATTATTAAATCAATAATTGAGACGTTGTGGTAAGTTTGGTTATTTTATGGGGGGCCATATGTCATCATCTAAGAGTCTCTTCGTCAATAGTAATTACCGTCGTCAATAGTAATTACCGTCGTCAATAGTAATTACCGTCGTCAATAGTATTTACCTTGGTCAATAGTATTTACCTTGGTCAATAGTAATTACCTTCGTCAATAGTATTTACATTGGTCAATAGTAATTACTTTCGTCAATAGTAGTTGTCCCTTCAATATTACCAAGAGTCATTTGACCCTTCGTTAAGACCAAGAGTCATTTGACCCTTCGTTAAGACCAAGAGCCACCCTCAGTTTTTCTATAAATAGAGGCCTAGGGCTTCATTATTTTTCACGAATTCATTCAAGCTATAGAGAGAGAAAGTATAGAGAGAATAAGAGAGAGAGAGACTAAAAGTATTCTGCTACATCACTTTTCCAATATCCAGTTCTTTTAAGGTAGGGAATATTATTTCTTTCATATTCATGAAGAGAACTTCTGTTATTCCATTTGTTATTATTCTGTTGGAATAACCAGTATACGCGGTCTACCCTATACTTGGTGACATTCTTCTATTATTCTGTTGGAACATCCTGTCTGTGTGTTTTACACCGGACCTGGTTCCGTTTATTATTCTGTTGGAACATCCTGTCTGTGTGTTTTACACCGGACCTGGTTCCGTTTTATTATTATTCTGTTGGAATATCCTGTCTGTGTGTTTTACACCGGACCTGGTTCCATTATTTATTATTCTATTGGAATAACCTGTCTGTGCGGTCTATCGCATGCATGGTGATTTCTTTTGTTATTCCATTCTTTATTGTACTCAGTTGGTTAAGTTTTGACTTCTATACTCCATGAAATTTGTGGAATATCCTTGATAGTTGCGTTTCATCCAGTATCTTTTCAAGAAAATATTCTTCTAAGCATTCTTGAATTTTACTCCACAATGCAGTATCATGTTGACAATTTGGACGTTGATAATTCCTGGATAAATTAATTCTTGAACTTGTTTTATTGAATTCTTATATCATTGTCATCATCCTCATGTTTATAAAATGTTGAAAGTCATCTGTGGCCTGTATTGCATAGATGGACTTGGTATGATTATGACCAGGGATTATTCGGTATAATCATGACCGTAATGTTACAAATGATGTGGTAAAAGTCCTCATTGGCCCGTAGTGCATTGATGGACAGTTGTTGGCATGATCATGACCATTAATGAATACACGAATATCCTTGGCCGTAGTGCAGGGGTGATTCGATGATGTGGATTATTTTATTAAGCTGAGTCTCAGCGATTACAGTGTTGAAAAACCTTTTAAATCATAAAAGATAGTAGAGTTTATTTTCTACTTAACTCTTTTAATGGATTGCTTGTTCCGCTACAGTTAAACTTGATGTCTATTATATTTTATCAGTTTAACATTGTTGAAGGCTAATGATAATTTATTCTGCATTATCTTAGTCATAATATTTCTTACTGGGCTAGTTGAGCTCACCCTTTCTTTCACTGTTCTCTTCAGGAAATGAGAACGTAGCTGGGACAAGTCGGGGTACGGAGTGATGGTCCGAATGATAGTATTAGTTAGTAGTCCTCACTATTCTATGTAATGGTGTGTTAATAAATGTAATGAGGACTCCTTTTGAGTATGAATACTCTCTAGAAGATAATATTTGTATTCAAACTCACAGTTTATGTTTTGTCGTATTGTACACGACAGATGTATTAATCAGTTGTATTTGTATTCTGTACTTTGTATCTGACGACCCAAGATGGGTGATGTATACCTAATTTTGGGGGCGTCACAGTTGGTATCAGAGCTTAGGGATATGATCCCTGGCTAAGATGTGAGAATAGAACTAGGAGGGGAGAGACGGGGAATTCCTTCGCTAGTATGACCTACCTAAGTTATTTTGTATTTAATTGGTCGGTCAAAGTATATTGATAATATGTGACATGTTAATTAACCCTTGTTTTGTGGCAGTATTTGAAAATGGCAGCTGAAAATGTCAACATTGGAATGAATGAGACCGTGGCACCTCTAATCACCAACCAGGATAATGTAATATCAGGTGAAGAAGAAATTAGAGATATCTATGTGGTAAGTGAAGAACTAATAGTTGCACCCGAGCTAGTGGCAGAGGTAGCAGCTGAGAGCGAGGAAGAAGAGGAAGAAGAGGACGAAGAGGAACCTGAGGAGAATTGGTTAGAAGAAATTTATGATCAAAACTTAGAATTACAAAATCGTGTTCATGAGTTAGAAGAGCATGCTGAAGAACGACAGGCGGTCGTGGAGCAAAGAGATGTAACGATTCAAAATTTTGTTACCCGATATGTGTTACTCGAACAAAATCACGCTTTGGCAGAGTGTAAGATATTAAAGTTGGAATCTGAGAATTCAAATATCAAGGATCAGCTGAAAGAAGAAACAACTGAACGAGTGAGAATGAAGGATGCATGGGTAAAAGCCGCACGACGTGCTGATATTGTAGAAAGAGATGTCCAATCCAAAAAGGCTAAAATAGATGATATACATTTCTCTTTTTGGACAGCAATTGGGAGAACCCAACATCGAGTTTTGAATTACCCTGTACAGAGCGGTCAATCTGAACTCGACATGGATCGAAGATTGATGATTCAGATTATGAAGCAGGAGTACGATGAAGCAGTTGAGGGTGGAATATGTCCGATATTAAAGTCAATTCCAACGATAGAGATGACATCAAATGCTACCCCAGACAAGTCAAAGCCGGGTAGTTCAAGGGAGAGCGGTTGTCATGACTTCCCAACAAGTGAGGAACCCAAATAAAGTTATCGCGGGTAAGCTAATCATAAACCCTTGCGAAGTTTGTACCTTATTCAATACTGGTTCTACCCACTCTTGTATTTCACCTAGTTGTGTTCAACGTTTAAACTTGACCCTTTAAAAAAAAATAAAAAAAATATTAGGCTTGACTTATTTGTTGAAACTCTGTTAGGAGAAACCTTCGTTAACTCTACTAATTATAAATCTTGTTTAATTCAAATCGACACTTTCACGTTACCTGTCGATATGTGATTTTTGGAAACGATTGGTTAACTACCCATTATGCTTTTCGTAAGGTTGTTAATTTTCATATTCCTAACCAACCTGTTATGCGAATTCAAGCAACCAAACCACTAAAGTCAATTATTATCATATCAAGCCATAAGTAAGGATCCCCATTCCTTTCATTGTTGACTTCCTGGTGGGGAATGCACCGAAACCAGACTTTCCGTAGGAGACGTTGTAAATGACGATGGCAAGCTGATAGGTATCAATGTGACGTGTTATCCAAGTCTGGGATGAGAGTCACAGTTTTGAACGATATTTCTATTGTTAATAAATTTCTTGACGTATTCTTGAAGACTTCTTAGCCTACCCCAGAGCGTAAAATTGAATTTTGTATTGACCCCAGTACAAAACCTATTTCTTAAACCCTCAAATATTTCTTCAACTAAAACGAACGTATTATGCGCCAAAGACGTTGGCTCGAGCTGTTGAAGATTACGATCGTACCATTCAATAACATCGTGGAAAAGTGAACGTGGCAGCTGACGCGTTGTGTAGAAGATCGTATACGGTTACAAGTGTGAATATTCGAACCCACGTGAAGATAACGAATATACGATTAAAATCGACTTTAATTGATAAAGTTAAAATTGCTCAAGCTATAGACCTAGAGCTGATGCGTATGAGGAAGAAGGTGCAAGAAGGTGCTATGCCGGAAGCAAGAATCGATATTTCAAGTCAACTCCAGACTTTGTGTTCCTAACGACCCTGATTTAAAGTATGAAATCATGATGGAGGCGTACAACACACCGTTTGCAATCCATCCTGGAAGTACCAAAATGTATCATGATCTTCGTCATACATTTTGGTGGAGCAATATGAAGAGAGAGATAGCGTTGTTTATCTCAAGGTGTCTAACTTGTCAACGAGTCAAAGCGGAGCATCAAGTACCAAAAGGTCCATTGCAACCACTTGAAATTCCAGAATGGAAGTGGGAGCACATTACCATGGATTTCGTTACCGGTCTTCCTAGGGTTTCTCAAGGTATTGATGCGATTTGGGTCATTATGGATAGATTGACCAAGTCTGCTCATTTCTTACCGATACGAGAAACTTATACACTTGAACGTCTTGCTCGTATGTACATAAACGAGATTGTAAGACTGCATGGTATGCCAGTATCCATAGTTTCTGACCGAGACCCAAGATTCACTTCACGATTTTGGGTTAGTTTACAAAAAGCTATGGGCACGGAGTTACGATTTAGTTCAGCATATCATCCTCAGACGGACGGACAATCAGAGAGGACTATTCAAACTCTTGAAGATCTATTAAGACTCTGTGTCTTTGACTTCAAGGGAAGTTGGGACAAGTTCTTACCATTGGTGGAGTTTTCCTACAACAACAGTTATCAAGCAAGTATTGGCATGGCTCCATTCGAAGCATTGTATGGAAGAAAATGTCGTTCTCCAGTATGCTGGGATGAGGTGGGCAAAGCAACGTTGTTGGGACCGGAGTTGGTACGTATGACTACAGAAAAGATTCAAACGATCCGACAACGTATAAAAACCTCACAAGATCGACAAAAGAGTTATGCTGATCTTCATCGAAAGGACGTGGAATTTGATGTAGGAGATCATGTGTTCTTACGTGTTGCTCCATGGAAAGGTGTTACGAGATTTGAAAAGAGAGGAAAGCTAAATCCTCGATTCATCGGTCCATTTTTAATCCTCGATCGAGTAGGAACTGTGGCTTATAGACTCGCTTTACCGCCAAGTATGTCTCATGTTCATAACGTTTTCCACATATCCATGTTACGCAAATATGTGGAAGACCCGAACCACATTATTGAGTTAGAACCGGATGAAATAGCGGAGGATTTGACGTATGAAGAAGTTCCTGTTCAAATCTTGGATAAGAAGGAACATATTCTACGCTCCAAGGTTATACCTCAAGTCAAAGTTTTGTGGAGAAACCACGATGTTGAGGAAATGACTTGGGAGTTAGAATCAGAAATGAAATCAAGGTATCCTTACCTCTTCGACATACCAGGTACGTACCCTAATTTCGAGGGCGAAATTTCATAAGAAGGGGAGGTTGTAAGACCCCAACTTTTATAAATAAAGATGAATTTTCTATAAATATCATTTTTGAATATTATGGAGTTAATTTGATATAATGTTATAGTTGTGGGTAATATTTATAAATTTTGCAAAGTAAGCAAGTTGTTATAAAATATTCGTTTGGTCGGAGAATATTCTTTTTGTCGGGGAATATTCGTACGACGGCACAATCATTGGTGGACCCCACAACGGAATTATTGTCGGATTGAGAAAACGACAGAATTATCTTTCTATAAAAATAACGGCTGAGGTGTTACCGTTAAAACCGTTAAAACTGTTGAACTACTCGGTAGTAAAAGTACAGTAATACGCGTGGTTGCATAGTAGCACACGGTATTGATTATTGATGCTTACGTGAGAAGTCACTCAGCTATACTCAATTATTGCTATAGTAATTGCTGCATCATATCTCTTAAATTATTGTCATAGTATCGTCTGTATAATATGTTATATTATTAAATCAATAATTGAGACGTTGTGGTAAGTTTGGTTATTTTATGGGGGGCCATATGTCATCATCTAAGAGTCTCTTCGTCAATAGTAATTACCGTCGTCAATAGTAATTACCGTCGTCAATAGTAATTACCGTCGTCAATAGTATTTACCTTGGTCAATAGTATTTACCTTGGTCAATAGTAATTACCTTCGTCAATAGTATTTACATTGGTCAATAGTAATTACTTTCGTCAATAGTAGTTGTCCCTTCAATATTACCAAGAGTCATTTGACCCTTCGTTAAGACCAAGAGTCATTTGACCCTTCGTTAAGACCAAGAGCCACCCTCAGTTTTTCTATAAATAGAGGCCTAGGGCTTCATTATTTTTCACGAATTCATTCAAGCTATAGAGAGAGAAAGTATAGAGAGAATAAGAGAGAGAGAGACTAAAAGTATTCTGCTACATCACTTTTCCAATATCCAGTTCTTTTAAGGTAGGGAATATTATTTCTTTCATATTCATGAAGAGAACTTCTGTTATTCCATTTGTTATTATTCTGTTGGAATAACCAGTATACGCGGTCTACCCTATACTTGGTGACATTCTTCTATTATTCTGTTGGAACATCCTGTCTGTGTGTTTTACACCGGACCTGGTTCCGTTTATTATTCTGTTGGAACATCCTGTCTGTGTGTTTTACACCGGACCTGGTTCCGTTTTATTATTATTCTGTTGGAATATCCTGTCTGTGTGTTTTACACCGGACCTGGTTCCATTATTTATTATTCTATTGGAATAACCTGTCTGTGCGGTCTATCGCATGCATGGTGATTTCTTTTGTTATTCCATTCTTTATTGTACTCAGTTGGTTAAGTTTTGACTTCTATACTCCATGAAATTTGTGGAATATCCTTGATAGTTGCGTTTCATCCAGTATCTTTTCAAGAAAATATTCTTCTAAGCATTCTTGAATTTTACTCCACAATGCAGTATCATGTTGACAATTTGGACGTTGATAATTCCTGGATAAATTAATTCTTGAACTTGTTTTATTGAATTCTTATATCATTGTCATCATCCTCATGTTTATAAAATGTTGAAAGTCATCTGTGGCCTGTATTGCATAGATGGACTTGGTATGATTATGACCAGGGATTATTCGGTATAATCATGACCGTAATGTTACAAATGATGTGGTAAAAGTCCTCATTGGCCCGTAGTGCATTGATGGACAGTTGTTGGCATGATCATGACCATTAATGAATACACGAATATCCTTGGCCGTAGTGCAGGGGTGATTCGATGATGTGGATTATTTTATTAAGCTGAGTCTCAGCGATTACAGTGTTGAAAAACCTTTTAAATCATAAAAGATAGTAGAGTTTATTTTCTACTTAACTCTTTTAATGGATTGCTTGTTCCGCTACAGTTAAACTTGATGTCTATTATATTTTATCAGTTTAACATTGTTGAAGGCTAATGATAATTTATTCTGCATTATCTTAGTCATAATATTTCTTACTGGGCTAGTTGAGCTCACCCTTTCTTTCACTGTTCTCTTCAGGAAATGAGAACGTAGCTGGGACAAGTCGGGGTACGGAGTGATGGTCCGAATGATAGTATTAGTTAGTAGTCCTCACTATTCTATGTAATGGTGTGTTAATAAATGTAATGAGGACTCCTTTTGAGTATGAATACTCTCTAGAAGATAATATTTGTATTCAAACTCACAGTTTATGTTTTGTCGTATTGTACACGACAGATGTATTAATCAGTTGTATTTGTATTCTGTACTTTGTATCTGACGACCCAAGATGGGTGATGTATACCTAATTTTGGGGGCGTCACATATTTGAATATGTATATATAGTAACTAAAGAATTTATTGGCTATCAATTATTAATTTATATTATGTGATTGCACTAGAGACGAGGCATGTAGGCACTAGGCAAAATACTGATATGAGAATAATGCGGCTGGGCCATGGGCCAAATTAAAAAATCCTCTCTGTTGGCCGCTAGAGGGAGTAGCGGCCAGTCAAAACGACGACGTTTTGACTGGCCGCTACTCTTTCTAGCGGCCAACAGAGAGGATTTTTTAATTTATTGCTGGCCGCTACTCTCTCTAGCGGCTGGGCATTCATCTCAGCTATTAACTCTAATATTGGATGGCTAGATTAGCGTTAGTTCAAACAGTGCTAATAGCTAACGCTTTTCACAGATCATTCCCCATATATATAATAACTTATATATATAAATGTATATGTAAGTTACTAATATATATATATATATATATATATATATATATATATAAGTTATTCAGATACGGATTTCGGATATCGGATTCCGGATATTCGTATCCGCTGGATATATTTACGGACGGATGTTAATCGAATACGAATACGCCTATATCCGTATTCATATTCGTTTATTTACGGATACCTTTAAACCGAATACGGATATATCTGTTTTTTTTTCGAATGCGAATAATATCCGCTTTTTTTTGAATACGGATGCGGACGAATTCGAATTTTTTGGTTACCATTTACAGCCCTAGTTATGTATATACATTTTTCCCATATATATATATTTGTGGAAACTGAGAAATTCATTAAGTAAACTTCATAAACTACCTCCGGTACGGTCTCAGGTCTCATAAACAGAGTCACTGTTCGCAAAATTTATGAATATTAATGATAAATTTTTGTTTCATCTTTATCCTAAGAATAATAAATTGTTAGTTTATATAAAATTATGGAGATAGACTTAAGGACAATGTTATAATAATAAAAAAATAATATTCGATTAAAAAAAATTATTTTCTTTTAAAATATATTATTTAAGTAATAATGTATAATTAACTATTGATGAAAAATTAAATAAATTTAAAAATCTACAATAATAGCTCTTTTATATATATAATATAATTGATAATATTCATCATTAAATTAATGATTTTTTTGTTTATATATTCAAACTCAAATATTTATAATTTAATCATAAAAATTTATTATATTAATCAAATATTATTGCTATAATTAAAGAACTTTTAAAGAATAGTTAGTTAAATTAATGAGAATAAGGGATAGTGGTAAATAGCTAATTATGATAATAAGAATGTAGATAAATTTTTTTTAAAATTAAATAAAAGATTAAAATTAGTGCTTTTTCCTAAATTTTAGGTTTATGGTCTTAAATTTTAGAGTTGAGATAATATTTTTTTCTGAATTTTAATTTTAGAGTTGAGAGACGACTTTATACCGTTAATTATATACTCTCTCCATTCCGAATTATAACATCATTATTGATTTTTAAAAGTTAATTTAAAAAAATTTCAAATTTCAAATTGAAATGATTCATTTAAGTTTTGAAATTACTAAATCTTATAATTAGTAATATATTTTAGATAATTTATGATATTAATAATAATATTGGCATAAATTAAATAAATTTATATCAATTTTAAATTTAAAAATATTTAAAATTAATATTGTTTATATAATTTATAGTGGAAGCAATATGTAAATAAATATAGATTGGGTAGATCATACCAATACACTACTGACACGACACATAGAAATATGGGTTCTTTACATAAGTATACAACTAATAAAAAGAAATTACAACAATAGTACACCAAACAATTAATTGTATTAACAGTGAAACACTGTATAATAATATCAACAAAAGTGCAATACACGTCAGAATATCCAAAGCAACAAAAAAAGAAAACCCTTAATTCAAGGAGAAAACTACTCCACTAATACTGGCAGTTACCAACTAACCCAAATATACAATAATCACGACGCCAATTTGAGAGTCCGACGAAGAAAAACAACGAAACTTCATAGATCATTGTAATCTATAATAAAGGAGCAATCGAGAAGAAGCATAATCACATACAGAGAAGTTACAGAAAACGTCACCAACAAGAAGCAAAAACAGAGCATCCGAACACAACATCCAAATAAGCGATCAAAAGATTTTCGGAATAGAAGCAAGAAAAAAAAATTCAGACATCAAACCGGAACTGCAACGAAAAAACAAAGGTACGAAAAATTATTCTGTATACTGAAGTAACGATAATTTGCAGATTCAACACACTTTAGTTTCGTTTTCAAAACAAAATTAAAGTTTAGGGACATTCATATAATGGATTGGTTACCATGATTTAAGTGTAAATTTTTTTTTGCAATTTTTCTTTACAAAAACATAACTTTTAAAAATTTAATAAAAGGACTGAAAACATGTATTTCCACAAACATTGATACTAGTAATAAATATTTTGGAAACTATTTAATGTTGATTTGGCAACCAATAAAGGAGAATTATTAATTTCAGTTACGAAATGGCATTGTAGAGCACATTCATGGCTTGAAGAATTCATATAAAATATTGGATACATTCATATATAGGTTTGGTCACTTTCAATGAATGCATATTTCAATACAATTTAGATTAAATTTTAAATGTTCATTCTTTACAAAATTATAGTTTGGAGACATTAATATAAAGGTTTGGAAACCTTGATTTAAAGGTACAATATTTAGCAATACACTTTTACAAAATCATAACTTTTAAAAATTTAATTACAGGAGTTGAAAACAATTTTTTCCAAAAATATTGATACTAATAATATATATTTTGGTAACTATACAAAGTTGATTTGGAAACCAATAGAGTAGTAGTATACAACTAATAAAAATTGATGATTTGGCAACCAATAAAGGAGTAAAATTAATTTCATGTATGAAAAGGAAAATGTAATTCACATTCATAGCTTGAGGATACTCAGAATGTCTATTTTGATTACTGAATGTCTATTTTGATTACTGAATGTCTATTTTAATTCACATTCATAGATACTCATAATGTCTATTTTGATTACTGAAAATTGTTGATTCGGTTACCTGCAAAATAATAAAAAAAAAATTCAATTCGAACATTCATAATCTGTCAACATTTAAAAAATATTTTGGTTACAGTTGACTATCTAAGCATTCTTAAATTTGAAAATGCAAATAATGTAGGGAAAATTTATTAGTACTAAAATAGTGACAATCTGATTACTATATGTTGTTCATATACTGACTATTTACATAATTGTAATAATTTTACTGTTTCAGTTGCCATAACATGGATATGATTCCGGTTGTAATATACTTCAACGGTACGTGGAGTGACAGTAACCAATATCAAAATTTCGAAGTTACCGGCCTACTAGTCCCTTCCACTTGTTTATTCTCAAAAATGCACAGCTTGATATGCAATGCATTGAGCCTAGAATGCTACAAAACAGAGTTGTCAATCAAATTTCATATTAGCAGCAACATCCCTCCAATCAAGGTGACAAATGAATCAACTTTCAAATTCTATATGGAAATTAGTAGAAAATCAGGTGAACATGGCAAGTATCCACTGATTATAGATTCTGAATACCACATTGGAGGAACTACAGTCTTACAAAACGTGATAATTGAAGAAGAAAATATAATGGAAGATGAAACGCCGATGAGATTGGCACACAAGAATTCTGATGTTGAAATGTTGGCTACACATGAAGACCAAATTGAATCACATTTTGTTGAGCATTTGGCCATTGCAGCTATTGAGAAAGAACAAGACAAACAAGACAAGGTAGAAAGAACAAGAGATGAGGTCATATCAGATCCGAATAAGTTTGAAGTCAAAATTCATCAAACTTACAAAGACAAAAGAATCTTAACACAAGCGATAAGGCTACATTCAATTAGGCAAAACAGACAACACAAGGTAGCAAGAACAAGTGGACGAGACTTTGTTCTGGTATGCATCGACAATGAAAATTGCAAATGGAAACTAAGAGCATCAAAATTTCGACAAACAAATATGTTCAAGGTGAGAGAATTCAATGATTTACACACTTGTTCATCCAACATACTTCTTGGAGATCATAGACAAACAAATAGTCAAATGGTTAGTGAATGCATAATGCATAGAGTAACTAACTTCAAGAAAATTTACACACCAAACGATATTGTGGAAGATATGATGACAGAGTATAATGTGCCCATCTCCTATCATAAAGCATGGAAAGCGAAAGAAAAAGCAATGGAAAAAGTAAGAGGGAATCCACACGACTACACCTTGATTCCTTCATGGTTGCACATGCTGAAAAAAACAAATCCAGGTATCAATTATAAAATGTTCATTTACATTTTAAATTTTTTCAGTTACTCAGATTAAATGATTTGGTTACCTAATAATTAAATTTTGGCTACTAACTGTAATAATGAAATATAAGTAAAAAATCATTTTTGCATGCGGCTAGTATATAAATGAAATGTAACTAATTAAAAAGCATTTTGGAAACCATCAGAACACTATGAAAAAATATTATTAAATGCATATTATTTAGATACAAAAAATACTACACTTAGTGCAACCTTAACTACAAATATGGACAATATATATTATATATATTAACATTAACCAAACTGAAAATTCATTTCAGGGTCCATCACATCCTTGCAGTTGGAAAATAATGGTCGATTCAAATATCTCTTCTTTGCAATAGGAGCATCCATTGAAGCATGGCACCATTGTTTCCCAATCATTGTAATTGATGGCACCTTCATACAATCAACCTACGGGGGTACACTTCTCATAGCAAGCACACAAGATGCAAACAGAAACATTATACCCATTGCTTTTGGAGTGGTTGACAGTGAAAATGAATTATCCTGGACATGGTTTTTCATTAATTTGAGGGATGCTTGTGGAGTTAGAGAAGGACAATGCATTGTCTCAGATAGACATGAAGCAATTATAAAGGGACTTAACCGTGTTTTCCCTGATGTCATGCATGGTTCATGCACATACCATATTTTGAAAAATATAAAAAACAGATTCAAGAAGAAAGGAGAAGAAATCAAACAAGCATACAACGCGGCTTGCAGAGCTTACACCATTGAAGAATTCAACATACACATGGCTCAACTTGATGTAATTGATGTACGAATAAGAAAATATTTGGAAGAAGAAGTTCATCTAGAAAAATGCACGAGGCTCCATGGAACTGTAAGCAGATACTCAACAATGACTTCAAACACCGCCGAATCTATTAACAATGCAATAAAGGAAATCAGAAATCTTCCAGTTGTGTCGATGATTGAATGCCTACGTTGTATGGTTCAAAGATGGTATTTCACAAACAAACAAGTAGCAATGTCATCTTTCACTACCCTTTCCACAACAGCTGAGAGAAGATTGCAATCTAAAATCATTGAGTCAAAGAAACTTAAGGTTAGTCATACAACTTTAAAATTGTTCGCTACATGCCTAAAACAAATTGCATCTGAAATTAAAGGAAACAAATATATGCATTATTGGTTACCTGTATAAACTGATAAAGATACCAACGTTACAAATGACATTCATTATTCCAAATTACATATATAAAAAAAATATTTTACATACTAACTACACAATTAAATGCTATTGTAGGTTGAGACATCAAACCTAGTAATTTTCACTGTTTACGATATCTCAAAACAATTTATCGTGGACATGGAACAAAAGGCATGCACATGCCGTAAATTTCAGTACCATAAGATGCCTTGCTCACACGCTGCTGCTGTTATTGGAAAAAGAAATTTGAGCTGTTATGATTTTTGCTCAAAATATTATTCAAATAAAACTTTGGTTGACACGTATTCAGCTTCCATCATGCCATTAGATGACAAAGATAGTTGGGATGTTCCAGACGAGATTAAAAGCATATGTGTCAAACCACCATATACAAGAAGACCAGCTAGAAGACCAAAGAAAGGCAGATACAAACATGTATCCGAAAATACATTTCAAAATAAGTGTAGCAGATGCCAAGAGAAAGGACACAACAAGAAAACATGCAATAATCCACCAATTTTAAAACCACGGAAGATTTGATAAAATACAACATCAATACAGATGTAACAAACTCTTTGGAGTTTACTATGGTTGCTCAATAGCCATACATATTGTACTTTTGTTACTTGAATAAAAAAATAATTTTCAATTGCACAGTATTGAAAGGTGAATATTTTCATTAATTTACTTTTAACATAAAGTAATTTTATCTTCAAATAACAATATAAATATATACAAACATATCATATTTGGTTTACTAAGTTGTGATTATTCTTTATGACATTCTGACTACACACTAACATTAATTTTGTTTTTTTTTATTCATATTTGGCAACTAAATGTGCCGTATTAAGCATCATAATTGTTTTTGAATTTTACTGTTACCACTATTCCCATCTGAAGCAAAAAGACAAAAACATTAAAGAAATTATTAAGTGTCATTAAATTTAATGTTTCCACTTTTATTTACCAACATAAACTCAAATAGTTACCTTTCATGCATAAATTGGCAACGAACTGTAACATACAAAGAAAATATGTTTTTAAACATTGATAATTGTTTAAAATTTAAATTTTATTACTAATTTTTAACCATAAAAATATTAATTTTAAACATAACTATAAGTATATGCTCACCAAAAGGTACTGGTGATCATAACAGTAACCATCGGTATTTGGTAACATAAAATACAAATACATTATACAGATTGTTAACTGTTGCTATAATTTAATGCTTGGACTAATTGGTTACCAACAACAATAAACATATGTTACATTTAAATACAAATTTAGCAACCTTCAAATCTTTCTGATTGAAAACAAATTTCCAATAAGAGAACATGATCAAGTGCGGCATATAATGACCTTATCATATAATCGTTGACAATTTAATAGGACAACAACAGTTACAAAGATTTGAAACTTGTCATCATATACCATACACAGACAGAAACTAAATGAGAAGGTTGTTTCATGAAAAAACAAAGCTTAATACAGAATGGAGAATAACATACAAAATATGAATGACATTAAAAGGCAACCCACATTAGCCCCTTGTGTTGCAGACAGACTCGCTTAGAAGCTTTTAAAAATTAATCCACAATAGGGGCCAAAACCTTATCCAAGTACATTAAACTGGTTTCAGCTCCGCTTGCTCATTCCCATTGTAAAGAATCGGGTCCCTTAGCATATCAAAGGCAAATGAGCAGTAAACTAGAAAAATTTTGTGGACA
Source organism: Panax notoginseng (assembly GCA_016801055.1). NCBI lineage: Eukaryota > Viridiplantae > Streptophyta > Magnoliopsida > Apiales > Araliaceae > Panax > Panax notoginseng. The sequence goes on along the minus strand of CM029016.1, from coordinate 1,216,498 downwards.
GTATTGATTGGTCCAAACAGAAGTATCTGGCTATAATCATGTGCAAAGAAAAGGATATAACTCAGACACATCAGTGACCACATATTCACTGTTAGTATTGATTGGTTACTAAATAAAATTAAAATTGTTACCTTTAAATGCAAATTTGGCAACCTACTGAACCAAAACAAATATTAATTTACAATATTATTTAAAAAATAAAAAAATAAGACAAAAAAACAACAATTTGAAACAACAAAACAATATCATACGTGTAATAGTTAACTATATCATTCCATCATCAGAATATTTACAAACACATTTCACAACCAATAACCATATCAAATGGTAACAAATGTCCAAACCGAAAAGAAACATGAAGAAAAACCAAACTATTCCTGACTAACAAATATGCCTGAATGTTCTGAATCAGAATCATACCCGCCTACTTGCTTGTTCGTCGCATGAATGAACAAATTGTCGCATAGTTTCTTGCGATATTGAATGATTGGAAATGGGTTTGGCATTGCAGAAATCTGGTTGTGTAGAATATGTTCCGCAAAAGAAATAGTAAACATACCACAATCACTGAAAAAACAATCAAGATATAAAGCAAATCAATACAAACATCATAATATATTGAAAACTAAAAAAAATAATATAAACAATGTAAACATACCCTTCAATTTGCTCAGGTAAACCCTCAGCAAATTCAAGATCAATAATATTATGTTCTCCTTTAGTGCGATATGGTTCACTGTTGAAATCAATATCAGATCTATTATTCCAAAAATCGCAAGCAGATAATATTATCGGAAGAATGAAAATGTATGGCTCACACACATCCATGATATTTGTTCGCATGATGTTCCTGTTCTGCTGTAGAGAATTATAAACTACTAACACTCTACGATGCACATCAAAAACCAATAAAAGCCAATGCCCAGGAAATGTCATGTTGACAGGAAACATGACAAAATCAACATCAATCCTCGGTGTGTTGACATCCATAAAAAAGCAATGAATATACTCAGCCACATCACCGTTGCCCAACAACAAAGCCTTATCACAATTTTTGTTACAGTATTCCCCATATAAGTTAGTCAACTTCACATGAAACCAACAATCTGTTGTCGTAATCCTTACAGTGATATTGTTCGAGTATCTAGCCAGTTTACGCATATAATACAAACAGATGTTGATGTGCTGAACCAAAAATAAAACCATAATAACAAGCAGATATTAACAAATTAAAAAAATAAAACGTATAAAAAGAAGTATCCAATACGGGCACATACAGTAACCAAAATAATAATGTAAGGTAACCAAAACTAACAAACTTAATTTAAAACATATTAAAAAAAACTCACATCATCATCAAGCCACTGACCAGGGGTCTTCAGCTTGTAAAACCACATTTTTGAGGAAAAAGAAATAGACCCAAATCTAAAGGAAGGCTTTATCTTGTCACTGATTCCCGCAAAATTTTCAATCCTACAGAACAAAAACATATTGGAAAGGAAACATAAATGATTTTATCTCTTAGAAAAAACATAATAAAAATATATTAAACTCCATTAAACATACCTTTTTCTGTTATTTAACCCAATTTTAAACCATTGCTCAAACATAACAACATCAAACTTCAAAGGCATACCCATACAAACATCTGAAAATGCAGACAGTCCGCTGCGTAATGTTCTATCACCAACAACAGACGAATTTGAATCAACTGATCCAAACTTTGACGTATACGGACTCTTCAACACCGCACTTTTCGCATGCGTTCGAAAAGGCCTACCAAGTGGGTTAGTTACAGATTTTTCAACTTCAACGTAATCAATTAAATCCTGTGTTGTCAAAACCATGTCATCAAGCATAGACCCGTCTTGCGCTTCACTTTTAATACCCTATAATGAATTTAAAGACATTACACAAAAAATAATTACAATATCAAATTAAAAAATCGAAACAGAATCAATAGAAACATAAACAACATATCTAAGTAACTAATACAACATGTAAAGGTAACTACTGTTACAAAAAATACTTACCTCAATTGGGGTAAAAAAAACAATTTCTTGGCCACTGCAATGACTTAAAATATCAAATCTTGGACAGTCATTTATCTTTTCAACCTGAGAAAAAAAAACATACATTTAATCAATATAATACATTAAAAAATAACATTAAAAAACCAAATAAAAAACTAAACCTTTTCACTCTCAACATTGATGAGGACCCGTCTAGGAGTAAAAACAACAATCTCTTTACCATCAGAATTTATATTGTCTTTCTTCTCCTCAATCTGTAAAAAAAAAAAGGAAAAAAATCAGCATTTAATTAATAAGCATAAAATAAAAATGAAAATCTAACATATTTACAAACCTTTACATCGACTTCTTCAAACTGAATCACACCAACCCCATCAACATCATCGGTTTTACTTCCGTCAAACTGTTTTGAAATGTCACCAACTTCAATAACGACATCATCTTCAACCTTCATAACATCATCAACTACAACATTAACATTGCCACCATCAACATTGTCATCCATCTCAACATCCTCAACATCATCATTCTCATCCAACTCAGCATCACCATCATCATCATCATCATCATCATCATCATCACCATCGTCAATAACAGTTACATTTCTCCGCTTAGTATAAGTAGAATTTCCATATAAATGCTTTCTAATCATCTTTTTTATGTCCCTACAAATTTGAATATGTAACACTTGCAAATGATCTTTAAACTCAACCCTCAAATTCTGAATATCTTTCTTCACTTCCATTACCTTACCTTCCAAAGGCTTCACCCGTTCATCAACAATTTTTTCAATATCAGAAAGAGAAAACATAATGCCTTTAACCTTCCCTGATGATTCAACTTTAATATCAGTCCTTTTGGCTCCACTTTCACTTCTACTAAAAAAATTAAAACCTCCTAAATCCAACCGAAACTTCTCATTCTCTGTAGGAACAATATTTTGAATAATCAACTGAAACAAATTAAAAGCAACAAATATACCATATCAGAAACATTAAACATAAAAAAGAAACAAAACATTTTAAAACAAAAAAAAGTACAGTAACCAATAACATATACAAAGGTAACCGAATATAATGTAAATGTCAACCAACATACCTGCCCAGAACCAAAAACCAGGTCGTTTAACTTCTCATTCTTGGGAGCCTTTCCTAACTCCCTCCATCTGAATAATCTAAATTCTGAATCATTATCATCAATACAGAAACCCCTAACTTTCAATATAGGAATTGTTTCAAACAAAAAAACTTGAAACACATAAGGTAAACCACTAAGCTTGTAAGATTTACAATAATTATCACTATAAAAATTGTATATCACCCCACCGTACTTATCCCTTTTCACATGACCCTTTACAGCAAGGGATAAAGAGTTCTTCGTTTGTTCAAAAGCAACTTTTTCCCATGGATAACTTGCAACATCACCATATGACAAAAAGTTAAACAAAACTTCATCAACATAGTTGTTAGAAACCGTAGCAAGAATGAAATTAAAAACCAAGAAAATAATAGACATCCTAACTGCCTCATCATCATCATCAAAAAAAGCACTCTTATAAATCCTCCCTATACTAGAACGTGTAAGAACCTCATTTCGAAAAAAAATTTCCACCAACAAATTTTCAATCCCCTTGAAACTACCAATGTTTTCGTCACCGTGCCAATTTAAATCAGAAATTAAACAAAATTCAGGCAATCCAAACCTTACCCTTCTCTCACCAAATATAAACCACATTTCCCCATTATCCCTCTGACAAACTTCCCTAATCAAAGCATGATGTATTATTTGTGAAAACATCTCGGCTGCTCAAAATCTAAAAATTTACCAAAACAAGTTAACTTAAACTTATCCAACTGAACTACAGATAATTTATTCTTAATAATATTTGGAACTTCCATTTCACACCAATAAATAACTTTTGCAGAAAAGTTTCGTTGATTCTCCTCATAGAATAGCTCCCAAATCTGAAAATGCAAAAAATTACATTACAAACACATTAATCAAATCAAGATATAACATCTATAAAAATTTAACACCCAAGCAATTAAATCAACAATACCCAAAAAACAACAATTTCCAAACATATAAATGGTGGTAACCAAAACTCAAGAAGAAAGTTACCATCAAAACATTATCAACATGCATAAACACAAATAATGTAATCTACTTACCAAAACATAATATACTATTAACTGACACTAAAATAGGAATGCAAAAAAAGTAAAGTTAACAAAAATAATTTGAATAATCCTTAAAAAAATTACAACTCTAGTGTAATTTAATACATTTTAATAACTATGAAATCATCAGTTTCTAAACACATAAATGTTGGTAACCAAAACTTAGTTAACAAGTTACCAACAAAACAAAATCAACATGCATAATCACATAAATGTAATCTAGATAATAATCTCTGAAAATACACACTGACTGAAACAAAAATTATATAGTTACAAAACCTCAACAAATAATGACACTACTCATAAACAAAATAAACAACATTGATATGGTTGAAACATCACCATACACAAAAAAATGGACACAGGTAACCAAAAACAACAAGAAAATATATATTTTTTTTAAAAAAAAAAAGAAACCTTCAATTGTTTTTGCCGGGGAACAATTTTTCGCTTGTGAGCCTCAACTTCATCTTTTTTTGCAGACCCTTCAAAATCCGATTCTATACATACCAATGATTTAGCCTTCTTAATTATTCGAATGCCTCCCAAGTTTCTTATCTTCAACCTCTGATTTCACCATTAACAACTTTCCCTGATTTGAAGACTTTGCCATACTATCCTTTACCTCTACAGATGAATTCAAAATCTTTCTATAATCATCATCCCTAACTCGCTTACCCTTCCCATCACTCTTCGTATGCCCTACTCCCTCCGTTTTCTTCCTCGTAGAAACCATCACAGACAAAACCCAAATAACCCGAAAAATGAAGAGCCACTAAATGAGAAAACACCAAACAACTTTCAAATATTCACGAGTAAAACACTAATACGAAAACAACGATCCAGATAATCAAAACGGCAACAACGAAACACTGCCGGAGAGAACGACCGCCGACTGCTTAGAAGAGAAGGGTTTTGCTTAAAGAGTTCCCAATACACGAAATAAGGGTTTCCAAATAGAAAAAGGGACAAACAAAGATAAGGACAAAATTTAAATTGAAAATCGAGCCCCATATCCCACAAAAAGCGTAATCAGTTTTTTTTTTAAAAATAACTGAATTTATATACATTAAGCGTAATTAAAGGCATTATTTTTTTCACTACTAATGAAAATAAAAATTTATATACATTAAGATTGTAAATATTTAATGAGTATACTATTGTTATAAATACTTTTTAAAATGTCATATAAAATGTAATTGTTCCTAGAAATATTATCTCCCAAGGTGTAGTATTCGGTTAATTGAACAATAACCACTCCAGGCTTTTAGCCGGTAAACCCAGTGGCCCACCAGGCCCAGTCCACCAATATTGGCCCCTCCCCTCCCCTCTCCCCTACTCTCCTCTCCTCCCCTAATCAAATGGTAACGGGGAAAAATAAACCACAAATAAGTTAACAACCACATAGAGACTAAAAGCCCCGTATTGTGACCGTTTCTCTGGATATTCTCCGGTGAGTACCATTTCTGTTTTGCTTATGACTCGCAGTTATTTCATATATTTGTGAAGCTCCAATTTTTATTTTTATTTATTTGATTAATGTACACTACATTTCTGTTTTTATAAACAACTATGAAACACCCAAATCATGTGGTATGACTAATGGTTTTTATATATGTTCTCACAGACAATCCAATAGAAAACATAAGTTGGTTTATTGGTTGATTGATAGATAGATTTCAGTCTAAGTAAGAACATTTTGGGTCTATGCTCTGTTTGTTTGCTGAGAAATATATATGGAAGCTGACAAATCCATTAAGTAGACTTAATTAGTTCCATATACTCCCTCCGTCCCATAAAAATAAGTCCCATTTGCAAATTTTAAGGATGTATTTTTGTTCAATGTTTATACTAAAAGTACTAAATTGTTAATTTAAAAGTGAGGATAATAATCTTGAGGACGTTGTGTCATTTTGTAATACTATCAATAAAAAAATAACTCTTTTTGTGGAATACTTTTTTCGTGGTAGTTGTAAATTGGACTTTTTTTGTTAATAATAATAATAATAATGCATGAAAATAAATTTTTTTTTTATTTAAAAAAACACTCAAACTGGCTTCTCCGCTTCTGAAAAAATGTATTGTTTTGTTCTGTAATCTTTTCTTCCTGTGATGTTTTTGGATAACGATGAAATTAATTTATTCTGGAAATTTTATGGAATAGTAATAAAGATAATTTTTTTATTTAAATCCGATTATATAATAAAATCTGTTGAGCATATAAATTCCTTCATATAAAGGTATTAGAAGCTGCGGTCGAAGGAGGATATAAATTCCTTCATATTGGTCTGGTTCAGGTAGCGGTTAAACCGTTAACCAGAGATGGCCTAAATACTTTTCTCATGATATGCTTAAAGATTTTAAGATTTACTAATTCCCTGTTAGGGTGTGTAACCTCATCTATTTCAGAAGGACTAGTTTATTTTAATAACTTTCCAAATTTCTATTTCTTTGTTAGATCCAACGATCTTAAAAACCTTAATATTAAATGTTCAGATATCAGGTTTTGAGATGGATCCGTTGTCCTCTAATATGGTACTAATCTATAAGATTTTTATTAAAGTTATGAATACTGTTACTCCTGACGTTAATTTGAAAAATAATTTTGTCAAAGATAAAAGGGGGGAGACTACGGTATTTGAAATAGAATAATGCTACATACACAAACTATTTTACAAATTACTGATGTGGTATACTCTACCTCAGCTTTTTATGTGGGGCCAAAAACTACATTTAAGCAGTTTGTTGATCAATATGCTAAGGTGGAGTATGCCATATCAGCAATTTGTAAAATATTTGTAGGATAGTTTGTGTTTGTAGTATTACTCTTTGAAATAAATCCTATGAAGGAAAACATCGAACCCTCAACTGGGATCAAATCACAACGAACCCTCAAATGGGATCAAATTACAGTACCAGAAGACTGGACGTTAGCCAACGAAGTACCTAAAAAGAGATGGTCAATTACAAAATATAATTGAAAAGGGTTAAGTTTAGATCATCACCTGGGGTTTGAGCTCTTTCCCACTTAACCACCCGTAGTCAGTAAAGTTATATTTAAACTCCCGACTTTTTGAGTTGAAGTGAAAACGTCATCTTTTCCATCCAACTTAACCGTGCGTATATGTTAGACGCCAAAAGCGCTTGAAAAGGGACTATAACAGTCAAAAAAGACTAATAAATGTCCGAAATACCCCCTTCTTCCTCAAACACAATCATCTCTCTCATTTCTCACTCCTCAAACCACAATCCCCAATTCTCTCCTCTATAATTTTTCTCCGATCATCATCTGTAGCTGAATCTGCAGCAATTTCCAGTGGCCCACCCCATGGATCTCTCCCATACATACTCATTTTTTTTAAGCGCCAAAGCTTGTAGCTTTACCACCCAGAATCAAAACCCCCCAAGCATGCACTGCAAATTTGGGAAAAAATTGATTCAATTTAGTTCTTGTACAGATCTAAGAAGACCCACAAAAGCTTGTAGCTTTTCTACCCAAAGATCAAAACCCACCAGGATGTAATGCAAATGTGTAAAAATGATTGGATCAATTCAGTTTTTGTGCAGATCTAAGAAAACCCAAAAATGTCGATCTGAACTAGTGGGGATCGACAGAGGCCTAAAGTACAAACCCCCAAAACCCAGATCTCCATTTATAATGCTCACGACCTCCATTGTTGCAGTTGCAGTTGCAAGATCTCCATCTATCCCCTTTCTATTTGGGTTATTTGGTTTTTGTATTTTACTTGAAAAATATTAGCTAAAAGGTTTGAAAGGAGCTTTCTTTCAAGTAGATCATAAAGCACCACAGTTCAATTTGTGCAGCAATTAAATTTCTTGATATTTTCCTTGTCTTGAATTGGGGTGCTGTCAAATATTGTTGGGGTTTAAGTCTTGTGCTTGTGAATTTCTGTTAGGACTTGGTAGTAAATATGCTGAATTGATCAGTTGAAGATATTAGTAAATTTTACAACATATATTAGGAAGAATTTATTTGCATGATGTATTGATTGGGCATAGCAGATGATATTTGGTGAGTAGCGAGCTAATTGATGTGCGTTCAAGAGTTTTTAACTGTCTAACATTTTCTTTCTATCAATGGGTTTATGTTCATTTGTTGAATTCAGAATGGATTTGACTTGCCAATTCAGTTGTAATTATGTTGTTGGGCAAAGTCAAATTCCTCTAAGAATCATCAGCAGCTGCAGCAGAAAGATTACATACATGTTAAATTGAGTAGCCCTGTCTTTTCTATATATACACACTCTGTTTGTTTGGTAGGATCATTCGTCGTTTTCAATATATATATATATAGATATGGAGGGTAATTAAGTCTTTAGCCAATTCAAGTAACGGAGTTAAGACGGAAAGCATTTATTCACTTCAACTCAAAAAGTCGGGAGTTTAAATGTAGATTTACTGACTACAGGTGGTTAAGTGGGAAAGCGCCCAAACCCCAGGTGGTTATCTGAACTTTACCCAATTGAAACTGATGATGGATCTGTTATAATTCGATTTGGAAACAGCAGATATATAAGATTAGATCCATTTGATGAACTTAAACGAAGTACAACTCCACCTTCTAAAAGAAATATTGGAGAACTGTCTAGAAGATCAGCCTCTTCTATTGAAGGAGTCATTAACTCACCAGCAGATCCGATCAGTAGACCGATCTACCGAGTTGAAACACCTTCCGAGGCTCCCAGGGCTCAAAGTTCAACAATGTCAGATCTTGAATATACTGAGAGTATTTATACTCTAAACAATCAGTATTTTACTCCTGATCAAACAATGATTAACGCTATGTTCAATTCTGAAAAGAATAAGGAAAAGTGTGACCGGTTTTTCCAAGCATATTCTAAAGATGATCAGAATTGGATAAGAGACGTTTATCATGATTTCTTAAAGGAATTAAAGAAAAATGTTGATTTCTTCTTGTGTTTAGAACATTGGAGTACAACGAAAGGAAAAGACTTCCCTTTTTCTGAAAAGAAAACCTACTTAAATGATGTTGAAAATTCTTATAAACCTTGCAGAATTGTTGATAATCAGGAAGAACATAAAGTTATTTTTGCAATTCACCCACTTGCCTCAGCAGTTTATGTAGGGGTTAAGACAAGGGCAACTCCTTTTAAAAAGGAATTTGATAAATGGTTGGAGAAGAAGCATGCTGAAATTTTATGCGCTAACCATATGATTGAGCAAAATAATTATACCAATTTATTTCTTCAATCATTAGGAGCTCAGACCTCAAGAATTGAAAAGGTCATTACCAATAAAGAAAGACCATTGGTAGCAAGTGTCTCTCCAGCCGAAGATGTTGCCTCTTCTTCCTCAAAGGAAGGAACTGTTCCGTTTAAACCAGCTCCTTCATTATCAGGAAAACTAAAAATGGGATCTAGTTCAAATGAAATGTTTGAAGAACTCAAGAGTCGACTAGATAAAATGACTATAAATACTGAGGTTCCTAGTTCTTCTATCTCGGTCTTAAAAGACGTTGGCTTAGATCTTAGTCAGATTATTGATCATATGCAGGAAGAAAATTTGCAAAATGATTCTCATCCAAGTATTAATAGGAAATGGGGAAAGGTTAAAAACCAGCCCTATTATCATCGATCCTCACCTATTGATGCACAATTTATTAACAAAGCAATTTACGATGATGCACAATTTAGCGGAGACAATATCTGTGAATGGAACATTGATGGCCTCACAGATTATCAAATAATTGTCCTTCAATTTTTTGGTGGAAAAAGGTAGAGATGAAAATAATGCCCCTATTTTTGGAGAAGATGGCGTAAACACTCTGATTTATACAATTTTGGGTCATGTTGTGGGAAGTAGCCAATTGATAGTCTCGAAGACATGAACAACTTAGCAACTTAAAGTGCAAATCCTTGATGGAGTTTAAATACTACCGTGACACGTTCTTTTCTAAAGTATTTGGGAGAGCTGTTTGCAATAGTGACTACTGGAAAGAAAAGTTCGTAGAAGGGTTACCTACTCTATTCTCTTAAAGAGTAAAAACTCGTTTAAAGAATAAAAATGATGGGATTATACCTTCGTCAGAATATACCTATGAAGAAATAGCGTTAGAAATAGTTACTGAAGGTGCAAATCTGTGTAACACCTTAAAAATTCAAAAGCAATTATCCAAAGAAAGAGCTAAAGGAAAGAGAGCTCTTAGAGACTTCTGTGAGCAGTATGGTTTTGCTGAAATACCTAAAGCAAATCATAAGAAGAAAACTCTTAAAGAGTAAACGTTATAAGAAGTATAGAAGAAAGTCATCTAAAAGAAAGACTTGTGAAGAGAAGCCTAAGAAAGTTCAATTTTCTCAAAGAAAATCTGGAGGTTCTAAACCACTCGTTATAAATATGGTAAAATAGGCCATAAAAGTGTACCACAAAGAACAAAATTAACCGGTTGGTTAAAGATGAAGGATTAAAAAGATAACTTTTAGATGCGCTGGTAGATTCAGACACTGATAAATATGATTCCTCAACTACTGAAGAAAGTTGTTTTGCCACATCCAGTGACAGTGAAACCTCGGTTTCAGACTTGTCAATGCGAAAATGAAGAATCATGTTTATGTGCATTAAATGGACTCTCTTTAAATGTCTTATCTAAAGAAGATAACTTAATTTTAGACATCATTGATCAATTAGAAGACGATGCTAAAAAGCGTCAGATGATTGAGAAGTATATCCAGATTACTAAAAGTAAGCAAAAAACTTCTAAAGAAGATGATGAAAGGCTTGATCTTAGTCGGTACTCATTACAGAAGTTTTTTGATAAAGCATGAGAAAAATATAAAGAACCGCTAGTGAAGTTGTCATAAATGACCTTCAAAATGAAGTCAAACAAATTAAAAAGGAGAGAAGATGGCTTAAAATCCGTGAAGAAAAGGGGTACTAAGTTTTAGTCAGATAATTTTTTTAAGTGTGAAGTTTGTTCCCTTTGAAGACTCTTTCTCTATATTCATGTAAGTTTACTTGTTATTAATAATATTTCTCTTTTATACTCTGATTTAAATTTGTTTTAATCTCAATATGAAACAGTAAAAGCGGAATTTGGTTAGGATTCTCTGTTGTCTTTTACCTACTTACTGGCAGTAGAATCCAAAGAAGAAGAAGAATAACTTAAAGATCTAGCTAAGTTTTTTATTAAATTAGTCATTAGTTGTATTAACAAATTAAAGACTTTTAAGTGGTAAGCGGGCAAGGTTCATACCAAGGGAAGTCCACCAAGGGATTTACGTTTATCACGGCAAACTCAACAACAACGGCCTTAAACGACAACCAACTAACCCCAAATAAAGCCTGATAGACTTCACGACACGCTTGCGTGAGATGGTCGCCCCGATCATTTCTAGCAAGATATGAAGGTGAATCGCTCACCACACCTCAACCCATCACTTATATGTAAGCGGTAATCTTGGTACAATTGCTCGTGCTAGGAAATCTGGGTTGAATGGACACCAACGATACCTTGACCCCTCGCTTATATGTAAATAGTAATCTTGGTACAATCGACGATTGATGCAGTAGAAGACGCCACACACAACTGTAGAAGACGCCACACACAACTATGATTTGTTGTATGATAAGTCAAAGTTGAATCTCAAAGAAAACTAAGAATTAACTCTGGAATTCTTCAAAGAACCAAATCAACTTTGACCTCTATTTATACTACTCAAAGTAATACTAATCCTAATAACAATAGTAACAAATAATTCTAACCCTAATAGGAATTACAAACCAATTTGGAATAGAAATCCCTATTTCTATAAAGCAATAGAAACCTATTTAGAAAGTAAATCTTAGTTAATAATAAATCTTAATTACAATAGAATTTTAAAATCCAATAATCCTTGTCGCGTACGGCTGCGTGAATTGCCGTGTAAATTCATTTCCTTGCTGCGTTTGGACTTCATGAATTAGAGAATCCATTTTCGAAATCAATTAAGTATCCAGTATGTTAAGTAGCTTAAGTGGCCCACATGCACATGAATTTGGAAGAAGTATGGTGGGCTGCTAATAAAGGAAATCCATATAATATTAGGAATTATAGAATCCAATTCCCACATGAACCTGATGATGATTTGGTGCTGAATATAATAAATTTACATGATGTCCATGTTATCTAAAAAGAACCTACATGCTTGTAATATGTTATATTGAATATCACCACGTTTGATGCTGAATTATATAATCCGTGCATTGCTAGGAATGATCCAAATTAAATAAGGCAATTGGGTCAGTTCAATAATACTTGGGTCATGGTAATTAATTGAGGAACATCTTTTTATTGAATTCCCTTGAATAATTTTCAGCCCAAACTTCTTGAATTAGTTCATTAAGTCCCTCCTTGAATCGTTTAGCTATTGTCCTCGTAATTGGACCACTAGGAACTTGAAGTGGATCAGTCCAAGCTTTATCTTCTTGTTGTCCATCCGTGCCTAAGCTAAGCATGTCGTCATCAAAACCTTAAGTTAAACCACTAACAGTACTTTAACAGAGTTATTAGCAAAATGAGTTGATAAGATGAAAGTGTAGATTATAAGTTAACTTCTAGATCTCTATCTTGGCTTTATACCAAATAGACCAGGAGTCATATAGAGATGAAAACAAATTTAAGTCGGAGTATAAAAGTGGAATATTATTAATAACAAGCAAACTTACATGAATACAGAGAAAGAATCTTCAAAGAGAAAATTCTATAAATTAGTACCATATTAGAGGACAACAAATTTATCTCAAAACCTGATGTCTGAACATTTAATGTTAAGGTTTTTAAGATCGTTGGATCTAAGAAAGAAACAGAGAAATTTGAAAAATTATTAAAATAAACTGGTCCTTCTGAAAGAGATGAGGTTACACACCCTAACATCTTAAATGCCTTTTATCTCTTAGGCATATCATAAGAGAAGTATTTAGGTCATCTATGGTTAACGGTTTAACCATTACTTGAACTGGACCAATATAAAGGAATTTATATTCCCTTTTGAACCAGACCAATATGAAGGAATTTATAATAAATGAATAGAGATGCATGAAAAGATTTTTTTTTATGAAAAAATACTCAAATTGGCTTCTCCGATTCTGAACAAATGTATTGTTTTGTTCTGTAATCTTTTCTTCCTGTGATGTTTTTGGATAACGTGGTTCTGGAAATTATATGGGGATTGATCATAATTATTTATTGGGAATTGTTAAATTCACAACAGAAGTGTTGCTATAGATCTTATAGCGACAGTTTTCACCGTCGCTATACATCTACAGCGACACTTTTGTTGTGGAAATAACAAAAAGTGTTGTGAATTTAACAATTACCTTACTTATTTTACTATTTGGGAGCAATTATTTTCTTTAATCCTAAGATTTTTGGAATCAAGGATTCAAAGTTTGTAATAGCTTAAACTTGGATTCAGCTTTGATTTGAAAGACTTGTAGTTCATGGTTTTGCTGAAGATCTTGATTGAAGCTTTTGGCTCTATCACTTTCCCTTTACTTAAAAGTTAAGTAAGTTTTGGTGGAATAAAGTAGTTTGAGTTTTGGGGTAGGATAATGGTGGCTACAGCTTCCAAGAGCTTGCAGATTTTACCTTGGCAATATTCAGAAAAGAATATGAGGAAACCAAATTATTCAATGCGAATAACTCAGACATGTAGGGAATAACAAAGGCTTCAGATGCTTATCTCTAGTTCTTTGCAACCTATAAAAGTTGTGACTTGTCATAGGTCAGTGACATTGAAGGTTTCTTGTTCTCCTCAGAACTGTCAAGGTAGTTATAAACATATTTTCTCTGATGTGTGATGATGTATTCGAGTTTCGTAAACTTAATATATAAATCAAGTGATTATTGCTATAGCAAATTGAGTTTGATTTACATTTTCTTGAAAGATATCATTATGGTTATTACATCAGTTTACTCCATTTTAAAAGCATGCCTAAATCACCCTAAAAAACATAGTTATGCTTCAAACTAGGGATGTAAACGAATCGGGCTGCTCACGAGCTCGGCCTGCTCGATTAATTCCCGGCTTGAGCTTGACTTGAGCTCGTTAAAGCACCGAGGTCCAACAAGACATTTAACTTGTTTAGTTAAACGAGCCGAGCTCGAGCAGTATGATGTTTGACTCGAGCCCGGCTCGTTTAGGCCTGACTCGAGCCGGCTCGTTTAAGCCTGACTCGTTTTACAATTATTTAATTAAAATTTTGTTTTATGTATAATACAAACATAAACATAATTAAAATAAAGTTCCTAGTTATGTTGGTGTATTGTATTAAGTTCCTAGATGGCTTAATTTGAATTTATATATTTTTTTCCAAAAAAAAGGTGAAAATAAAAAAAATAATTTATAAAGGTCAGCTTAAGCTCGGACTCGGTTCGGCTCAACTCGCTTAATCCCAACTCGAACTCGAGTCCGGCTCGTTATAAACGAGTTGAGTTTGTACACAAAATTTCAGGCTCGTTTAAAGTTTGGCCCGACCCGGCCCATTTAACTTTTAAACAAGCTCGAGTTCAGCAAGTCAAAGCCCGACTTGACTTGGCTCGTTTACAGCCCCACTTCAAACCACTTAAGAAACTTAAAAATGAAGTCTCAGTAGTTGGGAATTGTTAGCACCCTGTAGTACGTGTTCATTCTAAAAATATTTACAATAATTCCGCAGTTTTCTGGTGTCTGAAGCCTTAATTCTGGGCAATATATATCTACCAACAACAAATATCCAAAATCAAAATTTTCTATAGTTTTTTCTCCTTTTGATGTGTGTGTGTGTGTGAGAGAGAGAGAGAGAGAGAGAGAGAGAGTAAACTTTGGACTAACGTGCTTGCTGTCGAAGCCTTTCATTTGCGTCATAAGCAAAAGTGCCCTGTTGCTGGTGATGATGTCCATCCTGACAAAATACCTATGGTTCATGGGCTTTTGTTTATTGTTAAATGAAGGTTCTGTTTCCTAGCTTAGTTATGGATATTTAAGGTTTATTGAAATGTTTCTGAGATTTGTGCGTCAGCACATGGTATGAAGTATGAACCATCTTATAGGCCCAAATATTGAGGTCTTTTTGAACATATAGGATGCAGCCTCTCCTTTAAAACTACGAAATCCAATGTTATAGCATGGGCCTACATGGGTGCTATCATTTGAAGATCTTCTGAGAACAGATATGAGTTGATGAGATTATTGTTCATTGTTATCAAATAGGCAAACAAATAATTAAGAAAAATATTCTTGCTGTAGTGAACTAGATATGACAATCAGTGATTTGGTTATTAATACTTTATATTCTTTCTTTTTATAGCTTCAGTGTTGGAGTCAGAAATTTTTCCTGCTTCTTTTGAAGCAGCTGTGGTTTTAAAGGTAAACAGTTATGTCCTATATTTTTAGTAATATTCAATCACATCAATAGGGTCTGAGTTCAAAGATCTTAGCATCACATATCTTTTATAGATTGTTTGTGGCATTATAGCTTCTACAAATTCAGTGTGGCATGATCCCAAGTAACTGAGGATCTGATAGAGTTTCTTGGGTTATTATAGAGTATAGACAGCTTTTAACATTCTTCTAACTCAAAGTTATTTAAATTGCAGAATAAGTTGGAAGTGATTGAACCATATTTTAAGTGGAAGCTGTATATATCTTGTTGGTCAGTTCCCCTTCTGATTTTTTCTGTACAAGTAGTTAGAAAATACTACCATCTTTTATTAGCTGCTTCCTTACATGCAGGAATGATGGGCTCTGGATAAACAACTGTTGGCAGGATTTTGTCAGAAGTACTTGGTTATTCATTTTTTGACAGGTTTCTAGTAGATATCTTGTTATTTTCTTCTCTTTGGAATAATTATGATGAGGAATATGACCTCCAACTCTTACAGAAGGATGTAGAATTCAAAATAAGGGTTTCCCCATCCTAGGGGATCCTCAAGGTGTCATATAGTTCCTTGGGTTGGTATTAAGACCTTCATAGTTTCAAATTAGTCAACTTTTCTGAATGACGCTTATAATAATATGGATTTTTTTAATTTGTTGATGCTTCAGTGACAGATTAATAGAGCAGAACGTTGGAGGAACGTCTGTCGCCGACATCTTTAAGTTACATGGTGAGAGCTTCTTCAGAGATAATGAGGTTAGATAGAAAGCATTGAACTGATATTTGTTGCAGCTTTTTTATTTCCTATTTGGAGTTTTGTACCGATATTTCTTTCTTACTTGAAATGGTTGTTTTGTTTGGTTCACTTGACACCAAACCAAGGACCCTTGGGCATCAGTTTGTAGATTATTGAACTTATGCAAACTGAAATTCCTAAAAAAACCTGACTGCGTCTTATTGAGCTGTGTTGGTTCAGTTAATTTGATCAGCTTCCTTGGAGTGATGTATATTCGTAGAAGAAATGCCACTGCCTGTTTATACTGGATGGATGGAGCAGTTCATTCTAGAGATGATGAAATTATTATCCTATGTTTTTGTGTAATTTTAGAATTTTTTTTGGGTCAAAATAACAAATTTAAAAATATACTTTCGGAGAAGCGCTTTCTAAACTTAACTGGCTACACTTGGAGTTTAACTCGGTTCTTTAAATGTGGATATAACGACTAGAAGAAAATTGCTGCAAATTATAGCGCTACTAAAGTTTTAAAACGTTGTGCTATATTTTTTTGCTTCATTAACAATCGAGTTTATTGATTGTACTTTGTTAGATTGAGGTATTGCAGAAGCTGTCTTCAATGCAACGGCTAGTTGTTTGGTTGTTTCCACAGGTGGGGGTGCTGTTATTAGGCCCATCAACTGGTATTACATTTTCACATAAATATATTATCTGTTAGCTCTTTTTACAGTTGGCTTCTTGGATGATTATCAGTTCAGTTATATAACTGTTAGCTGAGCAATATATTTTTCTTGTCAGGAAACATATGCGGAGGGGAATTAGTATCTGGTTGGATGTTCCTTTGGAAGCCTTGGCTCATAGAATTACTGTTATAGGAACTGATTCTCGACCCCTTTAGCATAATGAATCTGGTGATGCTTACACAAAGGTTTGCAGTATTCTTGCTTAGCTAGTCACACCAGGACAACTCTTACAGTTTTCCTATTTGGGTGAGTTATAGGGAGTAATTTATTGAAGCCTAAGCATATCTGCTGGATTGTTTGAGACTTTGACCCCTCTTTTGACTTGTCTTTTCTATAGACATTCAGGCGTTTGTGTACTCTTTGGGAAGAGAGGAGTGAAGCATACACCAATGCAAATGCTAGGGTTTCCTTAGAAAGTAAGATACCCTGAACCCATGTCATTTTATCGATCACTTTGTTCTTTTCATTTTCACCAATCACGTCTGGACAATTGTATGTAATAGATGTTTGAAACTTGTCTTTTTGGTTTAGACGATTATACTGGTGACTGAATGATATCCCTCCTGATAATGCATATTTTGTTAGGATGCAAACTCATTGAAATCTTGATTCCATACATACCTTTCTTGTAGCCAAATTCTGTTTCGCAAAGAATGTGACTGTTTTCAATCTGCAGATATTGCTGCTAAACTGGGTTATGGAGATGTATGCAATCTCATGCCAACTGTAATTGCAATCGAGGTCTATCTCCATCAACCGCAATATCTTGTAAATTGGCTTTCATTTAAAAATCTCACTCCCATGATTATGTGTTGTTAAGCTCTCTTTGATTTGCAATGTTAACTTGGCTTTTCTATGTTGGCAGGCACTTGTACAAATAGAGACTTTTTTGAAGAAATAGAGTTTCATTGCTCACCAAGCTCCTTGTATGCTACATAAAGAATTTGACGGCGCTGGCTTCTCAAGGCAAATGCTGCTACGTTTCAGTTTGAAGAAATGAGACAAAATGTAGTAAGTCGGCTTTCCTATCATAATGCTCAAAGATGTATTTAGAGTTTTTTTGGGTCCCTTGTAATGCAAATGTATGTTTTATATTGTGATTCCATGTATATTGAGAATAAATCTGGTAATGATTAGTTATTTTATGAAGACAGTAAAATGATTGATTGGTTTCATTTATCAAAATATAATAATTTATTTTTTTTAAATCATTATTCTACCCAGACTGAATGACACTTCTATCCCTCCAACTTACCATCTACTTTTAAAGTCGTCTTTAAAGTTTATTTTTCGTCAATTAAGTCCTTAAAGTGACATTTTTTGTGGATCCTATTCTTTTTACCTGATTTGACAATAACCCGTCCAAATTTTGACTCAACTTGACCCATTTGTTTTTACCCGATTTGATATTTTTTGCACTTTTGTTCGTCTAAATTACTAGATTTGTCTTTACCATTTCTTAATATTAGAAAGGTTGAATGACACTTTTGTCCCTCTAAGCTGTCATTCACTTTCAAAGTCGTCTCTAAAGTTCATTTTTTGTCAGTTAGGTCCTTAATGTGACATTTTTCGGTGTTTCAACACCTATTTTGACCCGACCCAACTCAACCTAGTTAGGTCCCTAAAGATTTTTTTTATTAGAAACTGATTCAATTTTATATAAAAAAAATTAAAAGATTTTAAAAATAATTGTTATTTTTAGAAAAAAAATTAGAAAAATTTTCACTTTTTTTAAAAAATAAGTAAAGTTTTTATAAAATATAGATTGAAAAAAATAAAACTCTATTTTTAGAAAAAATAGAAAATTTTATTTTTTAAAAAATGAGTAAAGTTTCATAAAAAAGTTAATAAAAAAAACTTTCTTTTCATAAAACAAAATTAGAAAGTTTTTTATTTTTTAAAAGATGTGCAAATTTTCATAAAAATAATTAAAAATTTTAAACTTTAATTTTTTTGAATTTATATGTTATAAAACTATACACATTTAAAAAAAATAAAAGTTCCTATATTTTTTTCATGAAATAATAATTATTTTTAAAACTTTTTAATTTCTTTTTTAAAAAAATTGAATTGTTTTTTTTATTTATCTTCTACTATTTTTGTATTTTACTTTTTATTTTTAAAATTTCTAATATTAAAAATACATATAATAATGGTAAAGACAAATCGGCTAACTTGGAGGAACAAGAGTGCAAAAAATGTGAAATCGAGTAAAGACAAATAGGTCATGTCGGGTCGGGTCAAAATTTGGACATATTACAGTCAAACCAGGCGAAATAAATGAAAAAATGTCAAATCTAATTAACGAAAAATGAAATTTATAGACGATTTTAAAAGTGAGTGACAAGTTGAAGAGATAGAAGAGTCATTCAATAATTCTAGTAATGTTCATTAAAGTAAATATTAGCGGCCATCAAATGCCAAATTTTAATGCAGCCAGAAATTTAAATTTTTAACCCGTAGAGGCAGGCATTTTAGTAGGATTCAAACTTATTGTGGGTTTTAAAGTTTAAAACTTAATTTAGAAAATTTTAAACTTTAAAATAAATATGAAGTTTGATTTTAATTAATAAATCAAACTATCTTGCCGTTTACCCGGGAAGAAGGTTTGCCTTTGAGTGAGGCAAGGCCAACAAAAATTTAAATCCACTTCAAAATTTTGGAATTTGGTTTCTCTTCATCCTATGCCTCCTCCATGTCATTATTCCGATCCTCATATACACTAGGATTGGTTGAGTTGGGTCAGTAAGTAAAAATGACTAGTAGGATCAAATCAGTACTATACACAACCTCATTATTGGCTTTAATCAAGCAGTGCACAACAGCTCGAGACCTAAAAACCATCCAAGCTCATATGGTCCGAACTGGTCTAGCCCAAGACACCGTCCTAACCGGCGGTTTAATTGAATCCGCCGCGGTCAAGCTCCGGCACCACGTGGCTTATGCTCATTCTATCTTCTCATGGACCCACCAACCTAACCTTTTCATGTGGAACACAGTCATTAGAGGCTATTCACTTAGTGATTCACCCATCAAAGCCGTGACACTGTACAAAGACATGCTTCTAAGAGGCATTTCATCAAACACTTTCACACTTACGTTTGTTCTCAAGGCGTACTGTAAATTAGCACGAGTTCAAGAGGGAAGAATGGTGCATTGCCAGATTTTGAAGATGGGTTTCCGTTTTGAGACAACAGTTCTCAATGGTTTGATGAGATTGTATGTTATTTGTGGTTGTACTAATTTTGCACGCAATCTGTTCGATGAAATGCGTTGTCGTGACGCCGCATCATGGAGCATAATTATTTTGGGGTATGCGCAAAATGGAATGGAGTCAGAAGCATTGGCATTGTTTAGAGAAAGGCAATCAGAGATTGCGAATATGGATGTGTTCACTTTGGCTAGTGTAGTTGGGATTTGTGGCCGTTTGGGTGATTTGGATTTGGGCAAATGGGTTCACTCTAATATTGATCAAGAGAATATGAAAGTGGATGTTGTTTTGGGTACCGCTTTAGTGGACATGTACTCAAAATGTGGTAGTTTAGATGATGCCTTCAAGGTATTTCATGGAATGTTGGAGAGGGATGTAATGGCTTGGTCTGCTATGATTGGAGGGTGTGCCATAAATGGGTATGGTCAGAAAGCTTTAGAATTGTTTGACAACATGAAAAGAGTTCATGTGAGACCTAATTGTGTTACTTTTACTAGTGTCTTGTTTGCATGTAGCCACTCAGGTTTGATTGCCGAGGGATGTCGATATTTTGATAGCATGCAGTTGGAGTATGGAATTCTTCCACAGTTTGAGCATTATGGTTGCATGGTTGATTTATTTTGTCGTGCAGGGCTTGTGACTAGAGCACATGATTTCATTAGAAAAATGCCCGTCAAGGCTAATGCAGTTCTTTGGCGAACCTTGCTCACTGCATGCAAGGCTCACGGATACAAAGAGTTGGGGGAAGATGTAATTAGAGAAATACTCGAGTTAGAGCCACATGGAGGTAATAATTATGTTCTTGCTTCGAATATGTATGCTTCGCTTGGTCGATGGTCAAGTGTTAGCGATCTTAGGAGCCAAATGAAAGATAAAAAAGTGAAGAAAGAACACGGCTGGAGTTCTATAGAGGTGGATTTCGTGGTGCACCAATTTGTGATGGGGGATGAATCACATCCAGAGACTGATGAAATTTATCAAATGCTTAATGAAATGGATAGAAAGTTGAGACAAGAGGGGCACTCAGCGACTACAACTGATGTTTTGCATGATATAGATGATGAAGAAAAAGAACACGCGTTAGGCCTTCATAGTGAGAGGCTCGCTATAGCTTATGGACTGCTACAACTGCCACAGGAGTCACCGATTAGAATTGTGAAGAACCTGCGAGTATGCAGAGATTGTCATTCAGCTATAAAGCTGATATCTGCTATTTACAAGAGAGTGATAATTGTGAGGGACCGAGTTCGGTTTCATCATTTCAGGGAAGGAAAGTGTTCTTGCAATGATTATTGGTAATATGTGCACGAGGCATTACTACTGGAATGAGCAATGTTGTATTTGAATTTCTCAGTTTTTTGGTAAAGGCAGTTCATTCTTGGTTCCCAGGAACGCCCATCAAATGCCAAATGGGTAAGCAAACGAAATCTGGTACGAGGAATTCTACTTGTGGTAAAATACACAAGGTCTCTTAGTTCTCATATTACGTTTCGGAACGGTCCAGAACGTAGGTAAATAAGAGTTCCCTGTTAACCTGGTTCAGACCAACTAATCCAGGTAGAATTGGGAGCCGAGAGAAAGTGTATTCCGAACAATTTCTTTGATCAGAAGCTAGATTCAGAAAGTCAAGCAGCTCAAGGTAATGCAAGTCTTGATTATTGGATCCCAGACCAAAGAAACCCCGATTACGTTGTCTCAAAAACTGGATCAGAATAAAGAATTCAAGTTGAAATAGGTGATTGTATTTTAAAGGAGACAAACAAAAAAGGGTTAAAACCATTCAACAAATGAAATAAATTGGTCAAAGATTTGATTTTCTTTTGAGTTATTTGAGAATTATCCAACTTGAATTATGTGTACAAATGATTTTTTTCCTAGGAAGAACGAAAAAAGAGAGCGAAATCTTAGTCTAATTGATTTTATCAACCCTTTTGTCATTTATTAGAATTCTATACATAGACAAACCTCAAATCATTTTTTTTAGCCGTACGTGGAGAAAACTTCCTATAGGTTTTTGGGGGTTTTGTTCATTTATTTACCATCTATCCCAATGAGCCGAATCGTTGCAATTGATGTTCGATGTAACACCTCAGTTTCATATTGAAAGTTATGGAAAAAAATTGTCTGCACTTAAGAAATTAATTTATTACCAATAGTACCTTCAATTTATGATCGTTTGGGTGAGTATGTGGTGGGCTAAGATGACCAAAAAATATACTATTGAGTCAGTGATTTACAGCTTTATTTGGATGAATTTGTTTTGATTCGGACTTGAGATTTGACCCTCGACTCTCGAAAGTTCTGGTCGGGTTATCTGATCGGGTTGTCGGAGGTGGAGACACGAAAGCTGATAGTATTATCTCACAATGGAGAGAAGAAGGTTCGGAGGTGGGGACACGAAGTCAATCAGAATTATCCTACAATGGCTAGAGAGGCAAAAATCTGTGGACCCAAAATGGCTAGAGAGACAAAGATCTCTGAACCGTGTGTGTGATTGGTTCTGACGGTGACTTTAGAAATTTAAGTGGGAGAGTTTGTAACACCTCAGTTTCACATCAAAAGATATTAGAAAAATATGTTTATACTTAAGGAATTAAGTTACTACCAATAATATATTTAAGTCATGACCTTTTGGGTGAACATGTGGTGGGCTAAGATGACCCAAGAAGATTCAGACTTGAGATTTGATTCGAGATTTGTTCCGAACTTGAATTTAACCTGAGTTGTTTCATTCGATCAGGAAAAGAATGAAGAGCTCGTCTAAAAATGGATTTTTATGATTCGATAAAGAATCAAAGTTATTTAAATATTCCAGCAATTTTATATTTTCTTGAAAGGCTGAATGATACTTATATCCCTCTAAGTTGTCACTCACTTTCAAAGTCGTCCCTAAATTTTATTTTTCGTCAGTTAAGTCCTTAAAGTGACATTTTTTGGCATTTATGTTCTTTCTACCTGATTTGACCAAACCAAAATTTTTAATATTTAAAAATAAAATAAATAATTTTAATATTTACAAATAATTTATTATTTTCAAAATAATTTAAAAATAATAATTATATTTAATATTTTAAATTAAAATAATTATTTTTAAAATAGTAATTTTTAATATTTTAAAAGAAAATATTGATTTTAAAAAAAAATTAAAATAATAATTATATTTAATATTTCAAAATAAAATATTTTTAAAAATAATTATTATTTTTAATATCTTAAATAAATATTATATTTAAAATAATAATTATATTTAATATTTTAATATAAGATAATTTGAAAATAATAATAATTTTTAATATTTGAAAATAATAATTATTTTTAATATTTTAAATCAATAATTATTTGTTATATTTAAAATAAAATATTATTTTCAAAAATTTATAAAAACAAATATTATTTTAAGGAAAAAATATTTGATTTTTTTTTTTCAAAAATGAGTAAAGTTTCTTAAAATATAGATTCAAAAAAAATAAACAAAAATATAAAACTTTATTTTAAAAAAAAAGTACATTTTTTTAATTTTTTATGGAAAACTTTATTTTCAGAAAATAAAAGTTAATATCTTTAATATTAAAAATTTTAAAAACAAAGACTGAAAAATAGAAATTAAATTACAAAAATAGTAAAAGATAAATAAAAAAAACTGATTCAACTTTTTTTAAAATATAATATTTTTTAAAAATATAAAAAAGAATTATTTTTTTCAAATTATTTTAAGAAAATATTTTATATTAAAATATTAAATTAAATTATTGTTTTTTTTAGAAAAATATATTAAATATAATTATTATTTTAAAAATAATCTTTTCTTTTAAAATAACCATTTTTAAAATAATTATTTTATTTTAAAATAATTATTTTATTTTAAATATTAAAAATTTGGGTTGGGTCAAAATTTGGTTAAAAAGGGTCCGATTGGGGGTAAAATGGGTGAGAGGGACGGAAACGCCAAAAAATATTATTTTAAGGATCTAACTGACGAAAAATAAATTTTGGGATGATTTTGAAAGTGAGTGACAACTTGAAGGGATAAAAATGTCATTCAGCCATCTTGAAAAAGGCGCTCAACCCATTGCAATTAATGTTCGATCCCGAAGAGAAGGAAGAGCTCTTCTGAAAGTGGGTTTATAAGATCCGAAAAAAGAATTAAAATTGTTTAAATGTCCCGATGTTCTATATTTCCTTGAAAAAGCCACTCATCCTATAAGAACTATTCGGGATATTTTAAAGAATGTGGAGGTTTTTTAGTAACTTTGCTCTAATCAAAATCAAATGAAATTTAATTAAGAAAATAAAAAGGGGTAGTGATTTGTATAAGTTTTTTGCACTTTGTTTTTTATTTCCTCCCTTTTTGTGCTCTATTTGTATCTATTTATCATTACTTCTATAGAATCTAATATTGTATAACGACAAAACTCGAATTAGTTGATCTTAGAAATATAAATTTTGACATTTCTTTTAATTGGACGATTTTCGTTGGAACTTTACAAGCATGTAATAACAAGGAATAATTTTTTTATATTCTATTTTTTGTGCTTTATTCGCATCTTTTTATGTGAGACCCCAAATTTTATGAATAAAGATTTAATTTTCTTGAAATATATATATATTTTTAATATTATGGTATGGATTTGATATAATGTTATAGTTGTGGGTAATATTTATAAATTTTACAAAGTAAGCAAGTTGTTATATAATATTCGATTGGTCGGGAAATATTCGTTTTAACAAGGAATATTCGTACGACAGCACAATCATTGGTGAACCCCACAACGGAATTATTGTCGGAATGAGAAAACGATAAAAGTATCTTTTTATGAAAATAACGGCGAAAGTTTTACCGTTAAACTGTTGAACTACCCGGTAGTAAAAGTACAGTAATACGCGTGGTTGCATAGTAACACACGGTATTGATTATTGATGCTTACGTGAGAAGTCACTCACTTTTGTCCAATTATTGCTACAATAATTGCTGCATAGTATCTCACGTTATTTTATTCAATTATTGTCAATATTTTATATATTATTAAATCAATAATTGAGACGATACAGTTATTCATATTATTATTTGCATAATTAACAATGTCTAGAAGTTCTGTCGAGGAGATGTTTGGTCACCTAATTGCGCGCCAATAAGGAGAAATCCTTATTGAAAAGCCCCCTCTTTCCTGGAAACGACCTGCTTGTTAATATTGCGAGTTATAATAATATTAATAAATGTTGTTAAAAATATTGAGGGGATATTTATGAAATATTTGTTGTAATTTTTAGCGTATTTTATGGATCCCCATTTACCCATTTTTTAAAATAATCGGTAAAAAATTATTTAATATAATAAAGGTAGGGCCCACATGTGGGGCTCATATGTGTTGAAAAACTGAAATAGGAAATGGGGGGATGGAACTTACGTATAGGTAAGGTATTGTATTATTATATATATATATATATATATATATATATATATATATATATATATATATATATATATATATATATATATATATATATATATAACGACCCCAAAATAGGTCCATTCCATCCAACCTATTCTGAGTCGCCAAATACATGGTACAGAAAACAATTATAACTTTATTACAACAATTGTCGTGCAAAATACAACAACACATATGCTGTGAGTTTGGATACAAATATATACCAAATGTGACTCATGTTACAACTGTGGACATCATCTCACAATGACACCTTACATAAAGGTATAGTCAAAAACTGTTTTAGAAATTAGAATCTTTGGGAAGTGCTCAAGGAAACCTTCGTACATGGGAGGCCATGCGTCTAGGTTATGATAGATATCATATAGCCACAGAATTATTCTTGGTTGACCCAATAGACCCAAAAAAAAAATGAGAAGATTACTATCATATTCTTCCCAATGGTGAGTCTTCTCTTGACATATCATTATCTCTACTGTCTCTAATTGAGAATAATACTTCAAACAAACACCAAGATTATATAGGTAGTGCTCGTATATATACTCAGCAAGTGGATGAGCACATCTGTAAGACCCCAACTTTTATAAATAAAGATGAATTTTCTATAAATATCATTTTTGAATATTATGGAGTTAATTTGATATAATATTATAGTTGTGGGTAATATTTATAAATTTTGCAAAGTACGCAAGTTGTTATATAATATTCGATTGGTCGGGGAATATTCGTTTTAACAGGGAATATTCGTACAACGACACAATCATTGATGGACCCCACAACGGAATTATTGTCGGATTGAGAAAACGACAAAAATATTTTATTAAAAATAACGGCGTAAGGTTTACCATTGTTACTGTTGAACTACTCGGTAGTAAAAGTACAGTAATACGTGTGGTTGCATAGTAGCACACGGTATTGATTATTAATGCTTATGTGAGAAGTCACTCAGTTTGATTCTATTATTGTCAGTTAATAATATGAATTATTTAGCGATAATGCCGTTTTGTTTTATTCGTATTATTAACGTAATAAAACAGAAACATCTTTTTATATAAAACAAAATACTTTATTAAAGTTATTCTATAAATAGAATATATTATATTTTATTTAAAAGATTTTTCTTTAAATATGGACCGTCAGATTAAAGTAATCAATCTGGACCGTTCATGGATTAGTTACTATGCATTCTATTTTTCTATAAATAGCAGCTCATTCCTTCATTATTTCTTACGAATTCACTGAACTCTAGAGAGAGAAACTATAGAGAGAGAGAAGAAGAGTATTCTGCTACTTAACTACTTCCTTACTTCAGCTCTTCTTTAAAACGGTAAGGGGTGTTATTCTTTCTTATTCATGAAGAGAACTGTTGTTATTCCATTTCTTATTATTCTGTTGGAATAACCTGTATACGCGGATATACCCTATACTTGGTGACATTCTTCTATTATTCTGTTGGAACATCCTGTCTGTGTGTTTTACACCGGACCTGGTTCCGTTTTTATTATTATTCTGTTGGAACATCCTGTCTGTGTGTTTTACACCGGACCTGGTTCCGTTTTTATTATTATTCTGTTGGAACATCCTGTCTGTGTGTTTTACACCGGACCTGGTTCCGTCTTGTTATTATTCTGTCGGAATATTCTGTCTGTGCGTTTACGCCGGACCTGGTTCCATTATTTATTATTCTGTCGGAATATCCTGTCTGTGCGTTTACGCCGGACCTGGTTCCATTATTTATTATTCTGTTGGAATAACCTGTCTGTGCGGTCTATCGCATGCATGGTGATTTCTTTTGTTATTCCATTCTTTATTATACTCAGTTGGTTAAGTTTTGACTTCTATACTCCATGAAATTTGTGGAATATCCTTGACATTTGCGCTTCATCTAGTATCTATTCATGAAAATATTCTCCTGATCATTCTTGAATTTTACTCCACAAAGTAGTATCATGTTGACAATTTGGACGTTGTTAATTCTTGGATAAATTAATTCTTGAACTTGTTTTATTGAATTCTTATATCATTGTCATCATCCTCATGTTTATATTCTGTTGAAAGTCATCTGTGGCCTGTAGTGCATAGATAGACTTGGTATGATTATGACCAGGGATTATTCGGTATAATCATGACCGTAATGTTACAAATGATGTGGTAAAAGTCCTCATTGGCCCGTAGTGCATTGATGGACAGTTGTGGGCATGATCATGACCATTAATGAATATACGAATATCCTTGGCCGTAGTGCAGGGGTGATTCGATGATGTGGATTATTTTATTAAGCTGAGTCTCAGCGATCACGGTGTTGGAAAATCTTTTAAATCATAAAAGATAGTAGAGTTTATTTTCTACTTGACTCTTTTAATGGATTGCTTGTTCCGCTGCAGTTAAACTTGATGTCTATTATATTTTATCAGTTTAACATTGTTGAAGGCTAATGATAATTTATTCTGCATTATCTTAGTCATAATATTTCTTACTGGGCTAGTTGAGCTCACCCTTTTCTTTCACTGTTCTCTTCAGGAAATGAGAACGTAGCTGGGGCAAGTCGGGGAACGGAGTGATGGTTCGAATGATAGTATTAGTTAGTAGTCCTCACTATTCTATGTAATGGTGTGTTAATAAATGTAACGAGGACTCCTTTTGAGTATGAATACTCTCTAGAAGATAATATTTGTATTCAAACTCACAGTTTATGTTTTGTCGTATTGTACACGACAGTTGTATTAGTAAGTTGTATTTGTATTTTGTACTATGTATCTGACGACCCAAGATGGGTGATGTATACCTAATTTTGGGGGGCGTCACAGTTGGTATCAGAGCTTAGGGATATGATCCCTGGCTAAGATGTGAGAATAGAACTAGGAGGGGAGAGACGGGGAATTCCTTCGCTAGTATGATCTACCTAAGTTTATTTGCATGGTATTTAATTGGTCGGTCATAATATAAGGATAATATATGACATATCAATTAACTTTTATTTTGTGGCAGTATCTGAAAATGGCATCTGAGAATGTTGAGAATAGCAATGGAGCACAGGCGATTATTGATTCACCACATATCAATAATCAGGATAATATTTATCAGGAAGGTGACAATCCTCATGCAAACAATAACACTGACCAGATGATGAATGATGGAATGTTCAGAGATTTTATGCAATTCATGCAACAATAGGTGAAAGCAGCTCCTGTCCACAACGTAGGTGGAAATACTGGAAACTCTCAAGCGGTCACCGCTAAACAGTTTAAGGAGCTGGGACCACAGGAGTTTAAGGGAGAACCCAAACCACTTGTAGCTGAAACATGGATAAAGCAGATCACCAAGATATTTGATGTCTTGGGTTGCTCCGAGGAGCAAAAGGTTCCCTTTGCCGCCTTTATGTTGCGAGGAGAGGCAGATTACTGGTGGGAATCGATAAAGCGTACTCAACCTGCCGCACTAAAGATGACCTGGGAGAAGTTCCAAGAGCTGTTTAACGATAAATACTTTCCCGAGAGTATTCGTCACATGAAGGAGGTGGAGTTCATCAAATTGGAGCAGAATAATATGACCGTGTCGCAGTACGAGGCAAAATTTGCGGAGTTATCCCGGTTTGCGTCCCACCTGGTGGATAATGAAGAAAGAATGACGCGGATGTTTTTAAGAGGTTTGAAGCCAGGGATACGTCAACATCTTGTTTCTCATAAACTGTGTTTATATTCAGATGTTGTAAATAGGGCTCAGTTGGTGGAGCGCGATAACGAGACAACGCAACCAAAAGAGAGCAGCCGGCAAAATGATAATACCAGTGAGAGCAGTCATCGAAGCGGTGACAACAAGCGTGGAGGAAATCAACAGGCCAGAAATGGTTACCACTTCGGTGGTAATCAGGGCCAAAACAATAAGAATGGGCATTTCAAGAAGAGGAGATTCAACAATGATGAAAAGACGTCAGCACCAGCACCTGTCGTTAAGGAAGGAGAACGACCACCTATCATATGTTTCAAATGCGGAGGGGAGGGGCACATCAGTCCAAACTGCGCGATGCCGTCCAAAGCATGTTATAATTGTGGAAGAGAAGGTCATTTAGTCCGATTTTGTCGTTTACCGAAGACAAATTCAGCTAGGATGGAGGCACCAAAGGCTGTCCCAGAAAAGTCAAAATCGGTTGTGCAAGGGAGAGCGTTTGTTGTAAACTCCCAGAGAGCAAGGAACCCGAATGAGGTCATCACGGGTAAGCTTATCATAAACTCTAACGAAGTCTATACTTTATTTGATACCGGTTCTACCCATTCTTTTATTTCTCCTACTTGCGCTCATCGATTAAATTTGATTCCGGAGAAATTAGACTTTGACTTAGCAGTTGAAACTCCATTGGGAGAAACCTTCATTACATCCACGGTTTATAAGTCTTGTTTGGTTCAAGTTGGTACCCACACATTACCTGTCGATCTGATTTCATTAAAAATACTTGCATTTGATGTAATTCTAGGGATTGATTGGTTAA
This sequence comes from Panax notoginseng, assembly GCA_016801055.1. Taxonomy (NCBI): domain Eukaryota; kingdom Viridiplantae; phylum Streptophyta; class Magnoliopsida; order Apiales; family Araliaceae; genus Panax; species Panax notoginseng. The sequence goes on along the minus strand of CM029016.1, from coordinate 1,186,289 downwards.
CTACTCATCATGCAAAAATTAATTGTTTTCGTAAGGTTGTTAGCTTTCATATTCCTAATCGACCTATTATACGAATTCAAGCAACCAAACCATTAAAATCAATAGCTGTCATCTCAAGCCATAAAGCTATTCGTTTATTGAAAAACGGATGTCAAGCTTTCTTAGCTCATGTCACGGATCTAAACAAAAATACGTCAGCCTTGAATGATATTTCTGTTGTTAATAAATTTCCTGACGTATTTCCCGAAGAACTTCCTGGTCTACCCCCAGAGCGTGAAATTAAATTTTGTATCGACCTTGAACCCGGTACAAAACCCATTTCCAAAGCCCCATATCGAATGGCTCCTATTGAACTTCAGGAGTTAAAGACCCAACTGCAGGAATTATTAGACATTGGTTTTATTCGTCCTAGTACTTCTCCTTGGGGTGCTCCTGTTCTGTTCGTGAAGAAGAAAGATGGGAGTATGCGACTTTGTATTGATTATCGGGAGTTGAATCATGTCACCATCAAAAATAGGTACCCATTGCCACGTATTGATGACCTGTTTGACCAGTTGCAAGGAACACAATTCTTTTCAAAGATCGATCTTCGTTCTGGATATCATCAGCTGAAGGTTAGAACTGAGGATATTCCAAAGACTGCCTTCAGAACTCGGTATGGGCATTATGAATTCTTAGTTATGTCTTTTGGATTGACTAATGCTCCTGCTGCCTTCATGGATATGATGAACAGGGTATTCAAGGAATATTTGGATCACTTTGTGGTAGTCTTTATCGATGACATCCTTGTTTATTCCAAAAGCCGTGAAGATCATGAGCAACACTTGAGGTTGGTACTCCAAAAGCTTCGTGAATACAAACTTTATGCCAAGTTAAAGAAATGCGAGTTCTGGCTGGAAGAGGTAGCATTCCTTGGGCACGTAGTATCAAGTCGTGGAATATCGGTTGACCCGGCAAAGATTGAAGCTATTCAAAGCTGGGAGCAACCTAAATCAGTGACCGAGGTACGTAGCTTTCTTGGTTTAGCTGGTTATTATCGGAGATTCGTGGAAGGATTTTCTCGAATCGCTACTCCATTAACTCAGCTGACTCGGAAAGATACAAAGTTTGGTTGGAGCGAAGAATGTGAGCAGAGTTTTCAAGAACTCAAGAGGAGACTCATTTCAGCACCTGTTCTAACAATACCATTTGGCTCGGAGGGATTTGTCATCTACAGTGATGCTTCGAGCAAAGGGTTGGGATGTGTTCTCATGCAACATGGAAAAGTCATAGCCTATGCATCAAGACAACTCAAGGAATATGAGAGGAATTATCCTACTCATGATCTAGAGTTGGCAGCTGTTGTCTTTGCACTTAAAATTTGGAGGCATTACTTGTATGGGGAGAAAGTGGAGATCTTTACGGATCATAAAAGCCTCAAATATTTCTTCACTCAAAAGGAACTCAACATGCGACAACGACGTTGGCTTGAACTGTTGAAAGATTATGATCATACCATTCAATACCATCCTGGAAAAGCGAACGTGGTAGCTGACGCATTGAGTAGAAGATCATATGCGGGTACAAGTGCAATATTAACAACGCAAAGGCCCATTTTGTGTGACTTACAAAGGATGGAGATAGAGTTAAAGACTCCAGGGACCCATGTGATGATGTCGAATGTGACAACCCCAAAATAGGTCCATTCCACCCAACCCATTCTGAGTCGTCAAATACATGGTACAGAAAACAACTATAACTTTATTACAACAATTGTCGTGCAAAATACAACAACACATATGCTGTGAGTTTGGATACAATATATACCAAATGTGACATTGGACACCATCATGTATCAGCACCTCACAAAGGTACCTTACATAAAGGTACAGTCAAAAACTGTTTTAGAAACTAGAATCTTTGGGAAGTGCTCAAGGAAACCTTCGTACATGGGAGGCCACGCGTCTAGGTTATGATAGATATCATATGGCCATAGAATTATCCTTGGTTGACCCAATAGACCCCAAAGAAAAACGAGAAGATTACTATCATATTCTTCCCAATGGTGAGTCTTCTCTTGACTTATCATTATCTCCACTGTCTCTAATTGAGAATTATACTTCAAACAAACACCAAGATTATATAGGTAGTGCCCATAGATATACTCAGCAAGTGGATGAGCACAACCCTGTCTTATGATGACACGAGGTTGTATGTCGTTAGACATCTTGTATGATAGTGGCAAACCACCCTTCCAACGTTGGGTTCGCCTCACCCTATTTTCTTCACCAAATATAACTACTAAATGATGACCACCGTTCTATTTTCCCGTTACCCTCGCTTGACCCAGCTACACTCTTATTACCTGAAAGGAATTGTGAAGCAAAAGGGTGAGCACAACTAGCTCAGTAAAGAATATCATGACTAAAGATAATTCAATTATCAATAGCCGTCATCAACAATAAATCAGAGATTTAGAACATATGGTAAATGATAAAAATTTCAACCATAGTTGCAGCGGAACGAGCAATCCATTAGAAGAGTCAAATAGACTATAAAGTCTATTATCTTCTCCATGTTAAAAATCCACCAACAATGTTTTATCCATGTAACATCACTCATTCAGTTCCTTTCCACAATCATATGAATAACTCATAATCATAATTGTGACTATAAATTTTTTTTCGCACCCAGGACGAAGAATATTTTCATCACCTGTCTTTACCTGAAACATCAAAGATCATGGTTATACCAAATCACAATTCCTGTTTATAATCATACTAACAAATCCATCTTTGCACTACGGGCCAAAGATATTCATCAACAAACCATCTTTGCACTACGGGCCAAAGATATTCATCAACAAACCATCTTTACACTACGGGCCAAAGATATTCAACAACAGTTCATCTTTGCACTACAGGCCAAAGATATTCATCAACAGACCATCTTTGCACTACATGCCAAAGATATTCAACAACAGTTCATCTTTGCACTACAGGCCAAAGATATTCATCAACAGGCCATCTTTGCACTACATGCCAAAGATATTCATCAACAATTCATATTTGCACTACAGGCCAAATATATTATTATCTCAAAGAAATATATAATCATTTCAGAATTTATATAACCAATAATTATAACCATGTTGATCATTTCACCTTTGCACTTAAGCTAAAGATATTCAATTATAAATTCAATGGTCATGATCATACCAGTCAACAATTCAACTTTGCACTACTGGCCAAAGAGAACCCATAGTCATGATCATACCAATAATTTACCCATCTTTACACTCAAGCAAAAGAGAATTTCAACATCAAGGTTATAAAAATGTTATATATGATAATAAAAATAATATGATCAACATATAAATTTAATCTCAAGAGTAATATTCATAAATCAACTATAATTTGGTTAGAAAAAGAAACCAATTTTGTCGTGAATAGTAACTCGTGAATAGTAACTCATGAATAGTAACTCGTGAATAGTAACTCTGACATAAAAAAGGTAGAAATTCCACAATAATATACATACCAATATTTCGGTATAATGATATTGAAAGAATAATATTTCTTAAGCTTATAAACAATTTATTTAAATTGTTTACACTTTACTAAATAATGCATTTAATCATTTTTAAAATACCAAACTCATAAGATTTTATCACCAATAATCAAAACCTTCATCAAAAATCTGCATATACCTCATATAGGATTCTCAAGCCATAAAATCCTATTTTCCAATTTTCTTACTTCACATAACATATTTAATTCATTTACTCATAACTAGTCCATTTTCATGAAAAATATCAAATCAGTTCCAAAAATATTTCTTTTCTGGGATTTAGCATAATATAGTCCAATATTGAACATATATTTTTCTCAGAATTTTTAAAACCCATTTACTATTTTTCATATGGCCAAAACCACCGAATATTTAGAAATTTATCAAAAATTATACTTTTGTCCAAAAATTCTAAAATTTACAGAGTATATTTCTATCATACACATGTACTCCCAATAAAAATTTCATCAATTTTGGAGTTAACCACAAGGAATTATAAGCGGTTACTTTTAAAATAGTCTTTTCTCATAAAATTCATAACTCTCAATCTATACATCCAAAAATCACCATTTTTGGACACAATCAAGAAAACTCATCAAAATATCATTTTGAATTTTTTCAGAATTTTTGAAGATCAGAAAAATTACGAAACTGAAAATCATAACAACCCTTAAAATCCATTACTATCCCTTACTATCCCTTACAATCCCTTACCTCAAAAGAGCAGTACTTCTGATCGGTATAAGGCTGAAGGAAACTTGCACTGATGAATAGAAACTCACAGAGTATCTAAATACTCACAAAATACACTCAATAATCTAGAGAGAGAAAGAGAGAAAACTTATGTTTCTGGTGTGATTTTCAATTCTAACTTAGCCCTCTATTTATAGGAAAATTTTGGTAAGTTTGACCTGCAACCTGATGGCTTTACCTGCTACTATTTCCACCCACCACATTTGAAATATAATTCAGCACATTTCTTCACCAACCACAAGTGGGGCCCACCAATTCTAGAATTTTTCACCAAAATGATAAACTCCGAAAATCCAACAATTTCTGAATCAGTCATCTCGTAAAATTCATAATAAATCATACGTTCATTTTTAACGGTTCAAAATTTGTGGGCATATACTCAACTTATATATGTATAACATATCCAAAAATTACCACGATCCAACGGTCGGATTAAAAATTATAACCCCCGCAAAATATCTCAAAAACCCTGATTTTTAATACCTCCATTCCGACAAAAATACGGATAAAAATTTCAACATTAACTCCTTCATTTTTTAACCACAAAAATATATCCCTCATTTATATCCACATAAAATAAATATTTTCTTATCATATGAATCAATAATTAATTATTCACAAATAATATTATAAAATCACATTTATGACAATCAGGCCGTTCCCAGGAAAAGAGGGGGCTTTCCAATAAGGATTTCATCTTTATTTATAAAATTGGGGTCTTACAACCTCCCCTTCTTATGAAATTTTACCCTCAAAATTAGGGTACGTACCTGGTATGTCGAAGAGATAAGGATACCTTGATTTCATTTCAGATTCTAACTCCCAAGTCATTTCCTCAACATCGTGGTTTCTCCACAGAACTTTGACTTGAGGTATAACCTTGGAGCGTAGAATATGTTCCTTCTTATCCAAGATTTGAACAGGAGCTTCTTCATACGTCAAATCCTCCGCTATTTCGTCCGGTTCTAACTCAATAATGTGGTTCGGGTCTTCCACATATTTGCGTAACATGGATATGTGAAAAACGTTATGAACACGAGACATACTTGGCGGTAAAGCGAGTCTATAAGCCACAGTTCCTACTCGATCGAGGATTAAAAATGGACCGATGAATCGAGGATTGAGCTTTCCTCTCTTTCCAAATCTCGTAACTCCTTCCATGGAGCAACACGTAAGAACACATGATCTCCTACATCAAATTCCACGTCCTTTCGATGAAGATCAGCATAACTCTTTTGTCGATCTTGTGAGGTTTTTATACGTTGTCGGATCGTTTGAATCTTTTCTGTAGTCATACGTACCAACTCCGGTCCCAACAACGTTGCTTCACCCACCTCATCCCAGCATACTGGAGAATGACATTTTCTTCCATACAATGCTTCGAATGGAGCCATGCCAATACTTGCTTGATAACTGTTGTTGTAGGAAAACTCCACCAATGGTAAGAACTTGTCCCAACTTCCCTTGAAGTCAAAGACACAGAGTCTTAATAGATCTTCAAGAGTTTGAATAGTCCTCTCTGATTGTCCGTCCGTCTGAGGATGATATGCTGAACTAAATCGTAAATTCGTGCCCATAGCTTTTTGTAAACTAACCCAAAATCGTGAAGTGAATCTTGGGTCTCGATCAGAAACTATGGATACTAGCATACCATGCAGTCTTACAATCTCGTTTATGTATATCGAGCAAGACGTTCAAGTGTATAAGTTTCTCGTATCGGTAAGAAATGAGCAGACTTGGTCAATCTATCAACAATGACCCAAATCGGATCAATACCTTGAGAAACCCTAGGAAGACCGGTAACGAAATCCATGGTAATGTGCTCCCACTTCCATTCTGGAATTTCAAGTGGTTGCAATGGACCTTTTGGTACTTGATGCTCCGCTTTGACTCGTTGACAAGTTAGACACCTTGAGATAAACAACGCTATCTCTCTCTTCATATTGCTCCACCAAAATGTATGACGAAGATCATGATACATTTTGGTACTTTCAGGATGGATTACAAACGGTGTGTTGTGCGCCTCCATCATGATTTCATACTTTAAATCAGGGTTGTTAGGAACACAAAGTCTGGAGTTGACTCGAAGTATTCCTTCTTCATCGATTCTTGCTTCCGGCATAGCACCTTCTTGCACTTTCTTCCTTATACGCATCAGCTCCAGGTCTGTAGCTTGAGCAGCTTTAACTTTATCGATTAAAGTCGGTTCTACTCGTATATTCGCCATCATCACATGGGTCCCTGGAGTCTTTAACTCTATCTCCATCCTTTGTAAATCACACAAAATGGACCTTTGTGTTGACAATATCGCACTCGTACTTGCATATGATCTTCTACTCAATGCGTCAGCTACCACGTTCGCTTTTTCAGGATGGTATTGAATGGTATGATCATAATCTTTCAACAGTTCAAGCCAACATCGTTGTCGCATGTTGAGTTCCTTTTGAGTGAAGAAATATTTCAGGCTTTTATGATCCGTAAAGATCTCTACCTTCTCCCCATACAAGTAATGCCTCCAAATTTTAAGTGCAAAGACAACAGCTGCCAACTCTAGATCATGAGTAGGATAATTCCTCTCATATTCTTTGAGTTGTCTTGATGCATAGGCTATGACTTTTTCATGTTGCATGAGAACACATCCCTACCCTTTGCTCGAAGCATCACTGTAGATGACAAATCCCTCCGAGCCAGATGGTATTGTTAGAACAGGTGCTGAAATGAGTCTCCTCTTAAGTTCTTGAAAACTCTGCTCACATTCTTCGCTCCAACCGAACTTTGTATCTTTCCGAGTCAGCTGAGTTAATGGAGTAGCGATTCGAGAAAATCCTTCCACGAATCTTCGATAATAACCAGCCAAACCAAGAAAGCTACGCACTTCGGTCACTGATTTAGGTTGCTCCCAGCTTTGAATAGCTTCAATCTTTACCGGGTCAACCGATATTCCACGACTTGATACTACGTGCCCAAGGAATGCTACCTCTTCCAGCCAGAACTCGCATTTCTTCAACTTGGCATAAAGTTTGTATTCACGAAGCTTTTGGAGTACCAACCTCAAGTGTTGCTCATGATCTTCACGGCTTTTGGAATAAACAAGGATGTCATCGATAAAGACGACCACAAAGTAATCCAAATATTCCTTGAATACCCTGTTCATCATATCCATGAAGGCAGCAGGAGCATTAGTCAATCCAAAAGACATAACTAAGAATTTATAATGCCCATACCGAGTTCTGAAGGCAGTCTTTGGAATATCCTCAGTTCTAACCTTCAGCTGATGATATCCAGAACGAAGATCGATCTTTGAAAAGAATTGTGCTCCTTGCAACTGGTCAAACAGGTCATCAATACGTGGCAATGGGTACCTATTTTTGATGGTGACATGATTCAACTCCCGATAATCAATACAAAGTCGCATACTCCCATCTTTCTTCTTCGCGAACAGAACAGGAGTACCCCAAGGAGAAGTACTAGGACGAATAAAACCAATGTCTAACAATTCCTGCAGTTGGGTCTTTAACTCCTGAAGTTCAATAGGAGCCATTCGATATGGGGCTTTGGAAATGGGTTTTGTACCGGGTTCAAGGTCGATACAAAATTCAATTTCACGCTCTGGGGGTAGGCCAGGAAGTTCTTCGGGAAATACGTCAGGAAATTTATTAACAACAGAAATATCATTTAAAGCTGACGTATTTTTGTTTAGATCTGTGACATGAGCTAAGAAAGCTTGACATCTGTTTTTCAATAAACGAATAGCTTTATGGCTTGAGATGACAGCGATTGATTTTAATGGTTTGGTTGCTTGAATTCGCATAATAGGTCGATTAAGAATATGAAAGCTAACAACCTTACGAAAACAATCAATTTTTGCATGATAAGTAGTTAACCAATCAATCCCTAGAATCACGTCAAATGCAAGTATTTTTAATGAAATAAGATCGACAGGTAATGTGTGGGTACCAACTTGAACCAAACAAGACTTATAAACTGTGGATGTAATGAAGGTTTCTCCCAATGGAGTTTCAACTGCTAAGTCAAAGTCTAATTTCTCCGGAATCAAATTTAATCGATGAGTGCAAGTAGGAGAAATAAAAGAATGGGTAGAACCGGTATCAAATAAAGTATAGACTTCGTTAGAGTTTATGATAAGCTTACCCGTGATGACCTCATTTGGGTTCCTTGCTCTCTGGGAGTTCACAACAAACGCTCTCCCTTGCACAACCGGTTTTGACTTTTCTGGGACGGCCTTTGGTGCCTCCATCCTAGCTGAATTTGTCTTCGGTAAACGACAAAATCGGGCTAAATAACCTTCTCTTCCACAATTATAACATGCTTTGGACGGCATCGCGCAGTTTGGACTGATGTGCCCCCCCTCCGCATTTGAAACATATGATAGGTGGTCGTTCTCCTTCCTTAACGACAGGTGCTGGTGCTGACGTCTTTCCATCATTGTTGAATCTCCTCTTCTTGAAATGCCCATTCTTATTGTTTTGGCCCTGATTACCATCGAAGTGGTTACCATTTCTGGCTTGTTGATTTCCTCCATGCTTGTTGTCACCGCTTCGATGACTGCTTTCACTGGTATTATAATTTTGCCTGCTGCTCTCTTTTGGTTGCGTTGTCTCGTTATCGCGCTCCACCAACTGAGCCCTATTTACAACATCTGAATACAAACACAGTTTATGAGAAATAAGGTGTTGACGTATCTCCGGCTTCAAACCTCTTAAAAGCATCCGCGTCATTCTTTCTTCATTATCCACCAGGTGGGACGCAAATCGGGATAACTCCGCAAATTTTGCCTCGTACTGCGACACGGTCATATTATTCTGCTCCAATTTGATGAACTCCACCTCCTTCATGTGACGAATACTCTCGGGAAAGTATTTGTCGTTAAACAGCTCTTGGAACTTCTCCCAAGACATCTTCAGTGCGGCAGGTTGAGTACGCTTTATCGATTCCCACCAGTAATCTGCCTCTCCTCGAAACATAAAGGCGGCAAAGGGAACCTTTTGCTCCTCGGAGCAACCCAAGACATCAAATATCTTGGTGATCTGCTTTATCCATGTTTCAGCTACAAGTGGTTTGGGTTCTCCCTTAAACTCCGGTGGTCCCAGCTCCTTAAACTGTTTAGCGGTGACTGTAACGACCCCAAAATAGGTCCATTCCATCCAACCTATTCTGAGTCGCCAAATACATGGTACAGAAAATAACTACAACTTTATTACAACAATTGTCATGTAAAATACAACAACACATACGCTGTGAGTTTGGATACAAATATATACCAAATGTGACTCATGTTCCAACCGTGGACATCACCTCACAATGACACCTTACATAAAGGTATAGTCAAAAACTGTTTTAGAAATTAGAATCTTTGGGAAGTGCTCAAGAAAACCTTCGTACATGGGAGGCCATGCGTCTAGGTTATGATAGATATCATATGGCCACAGAATTATCCTTGGTTGACCCAATAGACCCCAAAAAAAACGAGAAGATTACTATCATATTCTTCCCAATGGTGAGTCTTCTCTTGACTTATCATTATCTCCACTGTCTCTAATTGAGAATTATACTTCAAACAAACACCAAGATTATATAGGTAGTGCCCATAGATATACTCAGCAAGTGGATGAGCACAACCCTGTCTTATGATGACACGAGGTTGTATGTCATTAGACATCTTGTATGATAGTGACAAAACACCCTTCTAACGTTGGGTTCGCCTCACCCTATTTTCTTCACCAAATATAACTACTAAATGATGACCACCGTTCTATTCCCTTGTTACCCCCGCTCGACCCAGCTACACTCTTATTACCTGAAAGGAATTGTGAAGCAAAAGGGTGAGCACAACTAGCTCAGTAAAGAATATCATGACTAAAGATAATTAAATTATCAATAGCCTTCATCAATAATAAATCAGAGATTTAGAACATATGGTAAATGATAAAAATTTCAACCATAGTTGCAGCGGAACGAGCAATCCATTAGAAGAGTCAAATAGACTATAAAGTCTATTATCTTCTCCATGTTAAAAATCCACCAACAATATTTTATCCATGTAACATCACTCAACAGTTCCTTTCCACAATCATATGAATAACTCATAATCATAATTGTGACTATAAATTTTTCTTCGCACCCAGGACGAAGAATATTTTCATCACCTGTCTTTACCTGAAACATCAAAGATCATGGTTATACCAAATCACAGTTCCTGTTTATAATCATACTAACAAATCCATCTTTGCACTACGGGCCAAAGATATTCATCAACAAACCATCTTTGCACTACGGGCCAAAGATATTCAACAACAGTTCATCTTTGCACTACAGGCCAAAGATATTCAACAACAGTTCATCTTTGCACTACAGGCCAAAGATATTTATCAACAATTCATATTTGCACTACAGGCCAAATATATTCATATCTCAAAGAAATATATAATCATTTCAGAATTTATATAAACAATAATTATAACCATGTTGATCAATTCACCTTTGCACTTAAGCTTAAGATATTCAATTATAAATTCAATGGTCATGATCATACCAGTCAACAATTCAACTTTGCACTACTGGCCAAAGAGAACCCATAGTCATGATCATACCAATAATTTACCCATCTTTACACTCAAGCGAAAGAGAATTTCAACATCAAGGTTATAAAAATGTTATATATGATTATAAAAATAATATGGTCAAAACATGGATTTAATTTCAAGAGCAATATTTATAAATCAACTATAATTTGGTTAGAAAAAGAAACCAATTTTGTCGTGAATAGTAACTCGTGAATAGTAACTTATGAATAGTAACTCATGAATAGTAACCCCGACACAAAAAGATAGAAATTCTACAATAAAATTCATACCAATATTTTGGTATAATGATATTGAAAGAATAACATTTCTTAAGCTTATAAACAATTTATTTTAATTGTTTACACTTTACTAAATAATGCATTTAATCATCTTAAAATGCCAAACTCATAATATTTCATCACCAATAACCAAAACCCTCATCAAAAATCTGCATATACCTCATATAGGATTCTCAAGCCATAAAATCCTATTTTCCAATTTTCTTTCTTCACAAAACATATTTAATTCATTTACTCATAACTAGACCATTTTCATAAAATATACCAAATCAGTTCCAAAAATATTTCTTTTCTGAAATTTAGCATAATATAGTCCCATAGTGAACATATATTTTTCTCAGAATTTTTAAAAGTCATTTACTATTTTTCATATGGCCAAAATAGCCGAATATTTAGACATTTATCAAAAATTATACTTTTATCTAAAAATTCTGAAATTCACAGAGTATACTCTATCATATACATGTACTCCCAATAAAAATTTCATCAATTTTGGAGTTAACCACAAGGAATTATAAGCGGTTACTTTTAAAATAGTCTTTTCTCATAAAATTCATAACTCTTAATCTATACATCCAAAAATCACCATTTTTGGACACAATCAAGAAAACTCATCAAAATATCATTTCAAATTTTTCCAGAATTTTTGAAGTTCAGAAAAATTACGAAACTGAAAATCATAACAACCCTTAAAATCCCTTACTATCCCTTACCCCTTACCTCAAAAGAGCAGTACTTCTGATCGGTATAAGGCTGAAGGAAACTTGCACTGATGAATAGCAACTCACAAAGTATCTAAATACTCACAAAATATGCTCATAATATAGAGAGAGAAAGAGAGAAAGCTTATGTTTCTGGTGTGATTTTCAATTCTAACTTAGCCCTCTATTTATAGGAAAATTTTGGTAGGTTTGACCTGCAACCTGATGGCTTTACCTGCTACTATTCCCACCCACCACATTTGAAATATAATTCAGCACATTTCTTCACCAACCACAAGTGGGGCCCACCAATTCTAGAATTTTCCACCAAAATGATAAACTCCAAAAATTCAACAATTTCTGAACCAGTCATCTCGTAAAATTCATAACAAATCATACGTTCATTTTTAACGGTTCAAAATTTGTGGGCATATACTCAACTTATATATGTATAACATATCCAAAAATTACCACGATCCAACGGTCGGATTAAAAATTATAACCCCCGCAAAATATCTCAAAAACCCTGATTTTTAATACCTCCATTCCGACAAAAATACGGATAAAAATCTCAACATTAACTCCTTCATTTTTTAACCACAAAAATATATCCCTCATTTATATCCACATAAAATAAATATTTTCTTATCATATGAATCAATAATTAATTATTCACAAATAATATTACAGAATCACATTTATGACAACCAGGCCGTTCCCAGGAAAAGAGGGGGCTTTCCAATAAGGATTTCTCCTTACTGGCGCGCAATTAGATGACCAAACCTCTCCTTAGACAGAACTTTCTAGACATTGCCAATAATGCTATCTAATAATACTATTCAAATAATATGAATTATTGATCTGATAATGGGAAATACTGTGCAACAACAATTATTGAACAACAATAATACAAAATTTCAACGTAGAAATTATTGAATCAATAAAATAAAATATTGAACAGTAATTACTGTAACAATTATTGAGTAGTGCCTTCTTACGTAAGAATCAATAATTTCAAAAATACTGTGCAATACCGTGTGCTACTGTGCAATAACGCGTATTACTGTATTTTAATCACCGGGTATTCCAACAGTGTTAACGGTAACAACTACGCCGTTATTTGTAAAAACTTAAATTTGTCGTTTTCTTCACCCGACAGTTATTCTGTTATGGGCCCACAAATAGCTGCGCCGTCGTACGAATATTCCCCGACAGAAAGAATATTCCACGACCAAACGAATATTCCCTGACAACAATGATTATTTTATAACCACTTGTGTATTTTGAAAAATTTTCACATTTCACCCATAACTTTAACTTTTTATCAATTTAACCATTTACTAAATAATAATTATAAGAAAAATTGAATACTTTTATTTCATAAAATTCGGGATCTTACATCGAATATACGAGTAGAACCGAGTTTAATCGATAAGGTTAAAGCTGCTCAAGCTACGGACCTGGAGCTGATGCGTATGAGGAAGAAAGTGCAAGAAGGTGCTATGCCGGAAGCAAGAATCGATGAAGAAGGAATACTTCGAGTCAACTCCAGACTTTGTGTTCCTAACAACCCTGATTTAAAGTATGAAATCATGATGGAGGCGCACAACACACCGTTTACAATACATCCTGGAAGTACCAAAATGTATCATGATCTTCGTCATACATTTTAGTGGAGCAATATGAAGAGAGAGATAGCGCTGTTTATCTCAAGGTGTCTAACTTGTCAACGAGTCAAAGCGGAGCATCAAGTACCAAAAGGTCCATTGCAACCACTTAAAATTCCAGAATGAAAGTGGGAGCACATTACCATGGATTTCGTTACCGGTCTTCCTAGGGTTTCTCAAGGTATTGATGCGATTTGGGTCATTGTTGATAGATTGACCAAGTCTGCTCATTTCTTACCGATACGAGAAACTTATACACTTGAACGTCTTGCTCGTATGTACATAAACGAGATTGTAAGACTGCATGGTATGTCAGTATCCATAGTTTCTGACCGAGACCCAAGATTCACTTCACGATTTTGGGTTAGTTTACAAAAAGCTATGGGCACGGAGTTACGATTTAGTTCAGCATATCATCCTCAGACGGACGGACAATCAGAGAGGACTATTCAAACTCTAGAAGATTTATTAAGACTCTGTGTCTTTGACTTCAAGGGAAGTTGGGACAAGTTCTTGCCATTGGTGGAGTTTTCCTACAACAACAGTTATCAAGCAAGTATTGGCATGGCTCCATTCGAAGCATTGTATGGAAGAAAATGTCGTTCTCCAGTATGCTGGGATGAGGTGGGTGAAGCAACGTTGTTGGGACCGGAGTTGGTACGTATGACTACAGAAAAGATTCAAACGATCCGACAACGTATAAAAATCTCACAAGATCGACAAAAGAGTTATGCTGATCTTCATCGAAAGGACGTGGAATTTGATGTAGGAGATCATGTGTTCTTACGTGTTGCTCCATGGAAAGGAGTTACGAGATTTGGAAAGAGAGGAAAGCTCAATCCTCGATTCATCGGTCTATTTTTAATCCTCGATCGAGTAGGAACTGTGGCTTATAGACTCGCTTTACCGCCAAGTATGTCTCGTGTTCATAACGTTTTTCACATATCCATGTTACGCAAATATGTGGAAGACCCGAACCACATTATTGAGTTAGAACCGGACGAAATAGCGGAGGATTTGACGTATGAAGAAGTTCCTGTTCAAATCTTGGATAAGAAGGAACATATTCTACGCTCCAAGGTTATACCTCAAGTCAAAGTTTTGTGGAGAAACCACGATGTTGAGGAAATGACTTCGGAGTTAGAATCTGAAATGAAATCAAGGTATCCTTACCTCTTCGACATACCAGGTACGTACCCTAATTTCGAGGGCGAAATTTCATAAGAAGGGGAGGTTGTAAGAACCCAACTTTTATAAATAAAGATGAATTTTCTATAAATATCATTTTTGAATATTATGGAGTTAATTTGATATAATGTTATAGTTGTGGGTAATATTTATAAATTTTACAAAGTACGCAAGTTGTTATATAATATTCGATTGGTCGGAGAATATTCATTTTAACAGGGAATATTCGTACAACGACACAATTATTGGTGGACCCCACAACGAAATTATTGTCGGATTGAGAAAACGACAAAAATATTTTATTAAAAATAACGGCAGAAGGTTTGCCATTGTTACTGTTGAACTACTCGGTAGTAAAAGTACAGTAATACGTGTGGTTGCATAGTAGCACACGGTATTGATTATTAATGCTTATGTGAGAAGTCACTCAGTTTGATTCTATTATTGTCAGTTAATAATATGAATTATTTAGCGATAATGACGTTTTGTTTTATTCGTATTATTAACGTAATAAAACAGAAACATCTTTTTATATAAAACAAAATACTTTATTAAAGTTATTCTATAAATAGAATATATTATATTTTATTTAAAAGATTTTTCTTTAAATATGGACCGTCAGATTAAAGTAATCAATCTGGACCGTTCATGGATTAGTTACTATGCATTCTATTTTTCTATAAATAGCAGCTCATTCCTTCATTATTTCTTACGAATTCACTGAACTCTAGAGAGAGAAACTATAGAGAGAAACTATAGAGAGAGAGAAGAAGAGTATTCTGCTACTTAACTACTTCCTTACTTCAGCTCTTCTTTAAAACGGTAAGGGGTGTTATTCTTTCTTATTCATGAAGAGAACTGTTGTTATTCCATTTCTTATTATTCTGTTGGAATAACCTGTATACGCGGATATACCCTATACTTGGTGACATTCTTCTATTATTCTGTTGGAACATCCTGTCTGTGTGTTTTACACCGGACCTGGTTCCGTTTTTATTATTATTCTGTTGGAACATCCTGTCTGTGTGTTTTACACCGGACCTGGTTCCGTTTTTATTATTATTCTGTTGGAACATCCTGTCTGTGTGTTTTACACCGGACCTGGTTCCGTCTTGTTATTATTCTGTCGGAATATCCTGTCTGTGCGTTTACGCCGGACCTGGTTCCATTATTTATTATTCTGTCGGAATATCCTGTCTGTGCGTTTACGCCGGACCTGGTTCCATTATTTATTATTCTGTTGGAATAACCTGTCTGTGCGGTCTATCGCATGCATGGTGATTTCTTTTGTTATTCCATTCTTTATTATACTCAGTTGGTTAAGTTTTGACTTCTATACTCCATGAAATTTGTGGAATATCCTTGACATTTGCGCTTCATCTAGTATCTATTCATGAAAATATTCTCTGATCATTCTTGAATTTTACTCCACAAAGTAGTATCATGTTGACAATTTGGACGTTGTTAATTCTTGGATAAATTAATTCTTGAACTTGTTTTATTGAATTCTTATATCATTGTCATCATCCTCATGTTTATATTCTGTTGAAAGTCATCTGTGGCCTGTAGTGCATAGATAGACTTGGTATGATTATGACCAGGGATTATTCGGTATAATCATGACCGTAATGTTACAAATGATGTGGTAAAAGTCCTCATTGGCCCGTAGTGCATTGATGGACAGTTGTGGGCATGATCATGACCATTAATGAATATACGAATATCCTTGGCCGTAGTGCAGGGGTGATTCGATGATGTGGATTATTTTATTAAGCTGAGTCTCAGCGATCACGGTGTTGGAAAATCTTTTAAATCATAAAAGATAGTAGAGTTTATTTTCTACTTGACTCTTTTAATGGATTGCTTGTTCCGCTGCAGTTAAACTTGATGTCTATTATATTTTATCAGTTTAACATTGTTGAAGGCTAATGATAATTTATTCTGCATTATCTTAGTCATAATATTTCTTACTGGGCTAGTTGAGCTCACCCTTTCTTTCACTGTTCTCTTCAGGAAATGAGAACGTAGCTGGGGCAAGTCGGGGAACGGAGTGATGGTCCGAATGATAGTATTAGTTAGTAGTCCTCACTATTCTATGTAATGGTGTGTTAATAAATGTAACGAGGACTCCTTTTGAGTATGAATACTCTCTAGAAGATAATATTTGTATTCAAACTCACAGTTTATGTTTTGTCGTATTGTACACGACAGATGTATTAATCAGTTGTATTTGTATTCTGTACTATGTATCTGACGACCCAAGATGGGTGATGTATACCTAATTTTGGGGGGCGTCACAACATCCCTGTCTTATGATGACACGAGGTTGTATGTCGTTAGACATCTTGTATGATAGTGGCAAACCACCCTTCCAACGTTGGGTACACCTTACCCTATTGGATTCAACAAATAAAACTACTAAATGAACTTTTCTATACTGCTTCGGGAGAACATCCACAGCTAGAGACCACCGTTCTATTTCCCCGTTACCCTCGCTCGACCCAACTACTGTAAGACCCTAACTTATTAATGAATAAAATCAAATTTTCTCTAAATATTATTGTGAATAATAAGGGGTTAATTTGATATAATACTTTGGTTATGGGTGAAATGTGCAAATTTTGCAAAATAAGCAAGTGGTTATAAAATATTCATTTTGTCGGAGAATATTCGTTTGGTCGTGAAATATTCTTGCTGTCGGGGAATATTCGTACGACGGCGCAGCCTTGTGTGGGCCCCATAACGAAAAGCGATTGGATGAAGAAAACGACAAGTATAAGTTGTTTATAAATAACGGCGTAGTTGTTACCGTTAATACTGTTGGAATACCCGGTGGTTAAATTACAGTAGCACACGGTATTGCACCAATTATTGATTCTTACGTAAGAAGCCACTACTCAATAATTGTTACAGTAGTTATTATTCAATATTTTATTTTATTGATTCAATAATTGCTGCGTTGATATTTTATATTATTGTTGTTTCAATAATTGTTGCTGCACAGTATTTTCCATTATCAGATCAATAATTCATATTATTTGAATAATATTATTAGATAACATTATTGACAATGTCTAGAAAGTTCTGTCTAAGGAGAGGTTTGGTCATCTAATTGCGCGCCAGTAAGGAGAAATCCTTATTGGAAAGCCCCCTCTTTCCTGGGAACGGCCTGGTTGTCATAAATGTGATTCTGTAATATTATTTGTGAATAATTAATTATTGATTCATATGATAAGTAAATATTTATTTTATGTGGATATAAATGAGGGATATATTTTTGTGGTTAAAAATGAAGGAGTTAATGTTGAGGTTTTTATCAGTATTTTTGTCGGAATGGAGGTATTAAAAATCAGGGTTTTTGAGATATTTTGCGGGGGTTATAATTTTTAATCCGACCGTTGGATCGTGGTAATTTTTGGATATGTTATACATATATAAGTTGAGTATATGCCCACAAATTTTGAACCGTTAAAAATGAACGTATGATTTATTATGAATTTTACAAGATGACTGGTTCAAAAATTATTAAATTTTCGGAGTTTATCATTTTGATGAAAAATTCTAGAATTAGTGGGCCCCACTTGTGGTTGGTGAAGAAATGTGCTGAATTATATTTCAAATGTGGTGGGTGAGAATAGTAGCAGGTAAAGCCATCAGGTTGCAGGTCAAACCTACTAAAATTTTCCTATAAATAGAGGGCTAAGTTAGAATTGAAAATCACACCAGAAACAAGTTTTCTCTCTTTCTCTCTCTAGATTATTGAGTGTATTTTGTGAGTATTTAGATACTTTGAGAGTTTCTATTCATCAGAGCAAGTTTCTTTCAGCCTTATACCGGTATTCCGACCAGAAGTACTGATATTTTGAGGTAAGGGATATTATTTTCTTCTTAATGATATTATTTTCTTCAATATCATTATGCTGAAATATTGATATGAGTTTTTATCAAATTTGGAACTTTTTGTGTCGGGGTTACTATTCACGTATACGGTACTATTCACGTATACGGTACTATTCACGAATACGGCACTATTCACCGAAAAATAAAATTTTCTCTTTTTGTCCAAGATGTCTATTATGGTTACTATCTTTGATTGTATCCATGTTTTGATCTTTATTTTTGAATTCTGCTTCACAATTGATTATTATGAAGTATTATTGATCTTGGATAAACTGTTATACGAATCCCTAATATTTGTCCTTCTGTCTCACTGGATTCGTTCTCTTTAATATATTTTTCATCATCCTCAGTCTGAAATGATGATATTACTGAATATCTTTGGCCTGTAGTGCAAAGATGTATGATTACTTGATGAATATCTTTGGCCTGTAGTGCAAAGATGAACAGGTGTTGAGATGAACATGCCTGACATGTGATACAAATGAATATCTTTGGCCTGTAGTGCAAAGATGGATATTTGGATAAAGATGATTATTAATTGATGTTACAGGGATAAAATATTGATGATGGACTTTTAAATCTTAGAAGATAGTAGAATTCTTTTTCTACTTGACTCTTCTAATGGTTTGTTGTTTCCGCTGCAGTTGTTGATCTAAAACTTGTTGTCGATTATATTCTATCAGATTTTTCCCTGTTGAATACTAATGATAATTTGTTGTATATTATCTTAGTCATAATATTCTTTACTGGGCTAGTTGAGCTCACCCTTTTCCTTTTTGTTCCATTTTTCTTCTCAGGAGGTGAGAACATAGCAGGATCTAGTCGGGGTATGGAGTGATGGTTCTAGAAAGATGTTTTAACAATCCTCACTATTTCTGTAAAATAGTGTTTGAATAATTATAATGAGGACTTATTTGAGTGTGGATATTGTCTAGAAGACAATATTTGTATTTAAACTCACAGTATGTGTTGTCGTATTTTGCACGACAATTGTATTATTAAAGTTGTAGTTTGCTTTCTGAACCATGTATTTGGCGACTCAGAATGGGTGTTGTATACCTATTTTGGGGGCGTCACAGTTGGTATCAGAGCTTAGGGATATGATCCCTGGCTGAGATGTGAGACAAGAACTAGGAGGGGAGAGACGGGGAATTCCTTCGCTAGTATGACCTGACAAAGTTTATTTGGTGTTTATTTGGTCGGTCAGAGTATAGGGATAATATATGACATGACTATTAACCCTTGTTTTATGGCAGTATTTAAGAATGGCAGCTGAGAACGTTAATAATGGAGTAAATCAGACCGTGAAGACACCTTTGATCACCACCCAGGGGAACATGTAACAGGAAGGTAATATTCCTCCTGTAAACAACGTTACCGAGCAAACGATGAATGATGGAATTTTTAGGAGCTTTTTACAGTTCATGCAAAGTCAGACGAGGGAGACTCGTGTGCAGAATACGGGTGGAAATGATAACAACGCGCGGTTTGTCACAGCTAAGCAGTTCAAAGAATTGGGACCACCAGAATTTAAGGGAAAGCCAGATCCGATCATGGCGGAAACGTGGGTCAAGCAAATTACCAAGATATTCAATGTCTTGGGATGCACGGAGGAACAGAAGGTTCCATTCGCCACCTTTATGTTCCGCGGTGAGGCAGACTACTGGTAGGAGTCTGTGAAGCGTACCCAGCCTGACGCACTCAACATGTCCTGGGAAACATTTCAAAAACTGTTCAATGACAAGTACTTTCCTGAAAGTATTCGTCATATGAAGGAGGTGGAGTTTATCAGATTGGAACAAAACAACATGACGGTGTCCCAGTACGAGGCGAAGTTTGTAGAGTTATCCAGATTTGCACCTCATTTGGTCGAGAATGAGGAACGAATGACAAGGATGTTTCTGAGAGGTTTAAAACCCGAGATTCGGCAATATCTTATCTCTTATAAATTTTCTTTATATTCAGATGTTGTAAACAGGGTTCAATTATTAGAGCGAGATAATGAGTATGTGCAACCGAGGGACCACAACCAGGGTCATACCGGTGGCGGCAGTCATCGAAGCAATGAAAACTAGCAGGGAGGAAATCATTCGGATAAAAGCGGTAACCACTCTGGTGGGAATCGTGGTCGTGATAATAGAAGGAGCGAGTCGGGAGGAGATTTCAAGAAGAGAAGGTACAACAATGATAACGTGAAGACGTCAGCACAAACATCAACTGTTTCTAGGGGAGGAGAACGACCACCGGTCGTATGTTTCAAATGTGGGAAAGAGGGACATATTAGCCCAAACTGCCCACAACAATTCAAGGTATGTTATAACTGTGGAAAGGAGGGTCATATAGCTCGAGAGTGTTCTGTAGCAAAACCAAGTTCAGCGGGGATGGTGACTCAAAAAGTTGTTCTAGAAAAGTCAAAGTCAACGGTTCCTGGAAGAGCGTTTTTCGTGACTGGTCAGAATGCGAGGAACCCGAACGAAGTTAGCACGGGTTAGTTAATTATAAATTCTTACGAAGTTTATACCTTATTAGATACCGGTTCTACCCATTCATTTATCTCTCCTGCTTATACTCAACGTTTAAACTTGACTCCGGAGAAAATTAGATTTTGACTTATCTGTTGAAACTTCGTTAGGAGAAACTTTCGTTACATCCACTGTTTATAAATCTTGTTTGATCCAAGTTGGCACCATCACATTACCTGTTGACCTTATCTCTTTAAAGATACTTGCTTTTGATGTGATTTTAGGGATCGATTGGTTAACTACTCATCATGCCAAATTGATTGCTTTCGTAAGGTTGTTTGTTTTTATATTCCTAAGCAACTTGTTATTCGAATTCAAGCAACCAAACCATTTGAATTCAAACACTTTCATATCATGTCATAAAGCCAATTGTTTATTGAAAACAAATGTCAAGTTTTCTTAGCCTATGTTATGGACTTGAACAAAAATACGTCAGATTTGAATGATATTTCTATTGTTAGTAAATCCCTGACGTATTTCCTGAAGAATTTCTTGGTCTACGCGTGATATTGAATTTTGTATCACCTTTGAATCTGGTACAAAACTCACTTCTAAAAATTGAATGGCTCCTATTGAACTTCAGGAGTTAAAAACCTAACTATAGAAGTTTGTACCCGAGCCTTTATCTGGTGACTTCCTTTGTGGAATGCACTGAAGCCAGACTCTCCGTAGTGGACGCCATATTCGTGCGGTAGTAAACTGATAGGTGTCATTGTGACGTGATATCCAAGATTGGGATATGAGTAACAGTTGAGTGCAACCTAAGTAAGTAATCGAAATATGTAGATTTCTGGTTATTATCGGAGATTCGTAAAAGGATTTTCTCGAATCGCTACTCCGTTAACTCAGCTGACTCAAAAAGATACAAAATTCGTATGGAGTGAGGAATGCGAGAAGAGTTTCCAAGAACTCAAGAGGAGACTCATTTCGGCACCTGTTCTGACAATACCATCTGGTTCGGATGGATTTGTTATCTACAGCGATGCTTCAGGAAAAGGGTTAGGATGTGTTCTCATGCAACATGAGAAAGTCATAGCCTATGCCTCACGATAACTCAAAGAATATGAGAGGAATTATCCTACTCATGATTTGGAGTTGGTAGCAGTCATTTTCGCGTTGAAGATTTGGAGACACTACCTGTATGGGGAGAAAGTGGAGATCTATACGGATTACCTCAAATATTTCTTCACCCAAAAGGAACTCAACATGCGGCAGCGACGTTGGCTCGAGCTGTTGAAAGATTACGATCATACCATCCAATATCATCCTGGAAAAGCAAACGTAGTAGCTGACGCATTGAGTAGAAGATCATATGTGGGTATGAGTGCAATGTTGTTAACACAAAGGCCCATTTTGTATGACTTGCAAAGGATGGAGATAAAGATGAAGGCTCCAAGTACCCACATGATGATATCAAATATACGAGTAGAACCAACTTTAATCGATAAAGTTAAAGCTGCTCAAGCTAAGGACATGGAGCTGATGCGTATGAAGAAGAAAGTGCAAGAATGTGCTATTCCAGAAGCAAGAATCGATGAAGAAGGAATACTTCGAGTCAACTCTAGACTTTGTTTTCCTAACGATTTTGACTTGAAGCATAGAATAATGATGGAGGCACACAACACACCGTTTGTAATCCAAATTTGGGAGTACCAAAATGTATCACGATCTTCGACATACATTTTGGTGGAGCAATATGAAAAGACACAGATCGCGGAGTTTATCTCGAGATGTTTAACTTGTCAACGTGTAAAAGCGGAGCATCAAGTACCAAAGGGTCCATTGCAACCACTTGAGATTCCGAAATGGAAGTGGGAACACATTACTATGGATTTTGTTACGGGTCTTCCCAAGGTTTCTCAAGGTATAGATGCGATTTGGGTTATTGTTGATAGATTAACCAAGTCCGCTCATTTCTTGCCGATACGTGAGACTTATTCCCTTGAACGTCTTGTTAGTATGTACGTGAACGAGATTGTGAGATTGCATGGCATGCCAGTATCCATAGTTTCGGATCGTGACCCAAGATTCACTTCACGATTTTGGGTTAGCTTGCAGAAAGCTATGGGCACGAATTTACTATTCAGTTCGGCATACCATCCTCAAACGGACGGACAATCAGAGAGGACTATTCAAACTCGTGAAGATCTATTAAGACTTTGTGTCCTAGATCTCAAAGGGAGTTGGGAAAAGTACCTACCATTGGTGAAATTCTCCTACAACAACAGTTATCAGGCGAGCATAGGTGTGGCTCCATTCGAGGCGTTGTATGGAAGAAAATGTCATTCTCTAGTATGCTGGGACGAGGTGGGTGAAGCAACATTGTTGGGACCAGAGTTGGTACGCATTACTACAGAGAAGATCCAAACGATTCGACAACGTATACAAACGACACAGGATCGACAAAAGAGTTATGCGGATCTTCATCGGAAGGACGTGGAATTTAATATTGGGGATCATGTATTGTTACGTGTTGCACCATGGAAGGGAGTTACAAGATTTGAGAAGAGAGGAAAGCTCAATCCAAGATTTGTTGGTCCATTTGAGATTCTTGAGCGAATAGGAAATGTGGCATATAGACTCGCATTACCTCCAAGCATGTCTCGTGTTCATAATGTTTTTCACATATCTATGCTTCCTAAATATGTTAAAGACCCGAACCACATTATTGAGTTAGAACCAGACAAGATAGCTGAAGATTTAACGTACGAGGAGGTACCTGTTAAAATCTTGGATAGGAAAGAGCATGTCCTACGCACGAAGGTTATACCACAAGTTCAGATTTTGTGGAGAAACCATGCTATTGAAGAAATGACCTGGGAGTTGGAATCAGAAATGAAAGCGAGGTATCCTCACCTTTTTGAAACATCAGGTACGTACGTCAATTTCGAGGACGAAATTTCATAAGGAGGGGAGGTTGTAAGACCCCAACTTATTAATGAATAAAATCAAATTTTCTCTAAATATTATTGTGAATAATAAGGGGTTAATTTGATATAATACTTTGGTTATGGGTGAAATGTGCAAATTTTACAAAATAAGCAAGTGGTTATAAAATATTCATTTTGTCGGGGAATATTCGTTTGGTCGTGGAATATTCTTGCTGTCGGAGAATATTCGTACGACGGCGCAGTCTTGTGTGGGCCCCATAACGGAAAGCGATTGGATGAAGAAAACGACAAGTATAAGTTGTTTATAAATAACGGCGTAGTTGTTACCGTTAATACTGTTGGAATACCCGGTGGTTAAATTACAGTAGCACACGGTATTGCACCAATTATTGATTCTTACGTAAGAAGGCACTACTCAATAATTGTTACAGTAGTTATTGTTCAATATTTTATTTTATTGATTCAATAATTGTTGAGTTGATATTTTATATTATTGTTGTTTCAATAATTGTTGCTGCACAGTATTTTCCATTATCAGATCAATAATTCATATTATTTGAATAATATTATTAGATAACATTATTGACAATGTCTAGAAAGTTCTGTCTAAGGAGAGGTTTGGTCATCTAATTGCGTGCCAGTAAGGAGAAATCCTTATTGGAAAGCCCCCTCTTTCCTGGGAACGGCCTGGTTGTCATAAATGTGATTATTTATTATTATTTGTGAATAATTAATTATTGATTCATATGATAAGAAAATATTTATTTTATGTGGATATAAATGAGGGATATATATTTGTGGTTAAAAATGAAGGAGTTAATGTTGAGATTTTTATCAGTATTTTTGTCGGAATGGAGGTATTAAAAATTAGGGTTTTTGAGATATTATGCGGGGGTTATAATTTTTAATCCGACCGTTGGATCGTGATAATTTTTGGATATGTTATACATATATAAGTTGAGTATATGCCCACAAATTTTGAACCGTTAAAAATGAACATATGATTTATTATGAATTTTACAAGATGACTGGTTCAGAAATTGTTGAATTTTCGGACTTTATCATTTTGATGGAAAATTCTAGAATTGGTGGGCCCCACTTGTGGTTGGTGAAGAAATGTGCTGAATTATATTTCAAATGTGGTGGGTGGGAATAGTAGCAGATAAAGTCATCAGGTTGCAGGTCAAACCTACTAAAATTTTCCTATAAATAGAGGGCTAAGTTAAAATTGAAAATCACACCAGAAACAAGTTTTCTCTCTTTCTCTCTCTAGATTATTGAGTGTATTTTGTGAGTATTTAGATACTTTGAGAGTTTCTATTCATCAGAGCAAGTTTCTTTCAGCCTTATACCGGTATTCCGACCAGAAGTACTGATATTTTGAGGTAAGGGATATTATTTTCTTCTTAATGATATTATTTTCTTCAATATCATTATGCTGAAATATTGATATGCGTTTTTATCAAATTTAGAACTTTTTGTGTCGGGGTTAATATTCACGTATACGGCACTATTCACGTATACGGTACTATTCACGAATACGGCACTATTCACCGAAAAATAAAATTTTCTCTTTTTGTCCAAGATGTCTATTATGGTTACTATCTTTGATTGTATCCATGTTTTGATCTTTATTTTTGAATTCTGCTTCACAATTGATTATTATAAAGTATTATTGATCTTGGATAAACTGTTATACGAATCCCTAATATTTGTCCTTCTGTCTCACTGGATTCGTTCTCTTTAAGATATTTTTCATAGTTGCAGCGGAACGAGCAATCCATTAGAAGAGTCAAATAGACTATAAAGTCTATTATCTTTTCCATGTTAAAAATCCACCAACAATATTTTATCCCTGTAACATCAATCAATAGTTCTGGTCCACAATCATATAAATAACTCATAATCATAATTATGATTCTAAATTTTTCTTCGCACCCACGACGAAGAATATTTTCATCACCTGTCTTTACCTGAAACATCAAAGATCATGGTTATACCAAATCACAGTTCCTGTTCATAATCATACTAATAAATCCATCTTTGCACTACGGCCAAAGATATTCAACAACAGTTCATCTTTGCACTACAGGCCAAAGATATTCATCAACAGACCATCTTTGAACTACAGGCCAAAGATATTCAACAACAGTTCATCTTTGCACTACGGGCTAAATATATTCATTAACAATTCATATTTGCACTACAGGCCAAATATATTCATATCTCAAAGAAATATATAATCATTTCAGAATTTATATAAACAATAATTATAACCATGTTGATCAATTCACCTTTGCACTTAAGCTTAAGATATTCAATTATAAATTCAATGGTCATGATCATACCAGTCACAATTCAACTTTGCACTACAGGCCAAAGATATGCCTCAGTCACGATCATACCAATAATTTACCCATCTTTACACTCAAGTAAAAGAGAAATTCAACATCAGGGTTATAAAAATGTTATATATGATAATAAAAATAATATAATCAATATATAGATTTAATCTCAAGAGTAATATTCATAACTCAACTATTGGTCAGAAAAAGAAACCAATTTTGTCATGAATAGTAACTCGTGAATAGTAACCCATGAATAGTAACTCGTGAATAGTAAATTCGACACAAAAAGGTAGAAATTCCACAATAAAATTCATACTAGTATTTCGGTATAATGATATTGAAAGAATAATATTTCTTAAGCTTATAAACAATTTATTTAAATTGTTTACACTTTATTAAATAATGCATTTAATCATTCTAAAATACCAAACTCATAAAATTTTATCACCAATAATCAAAACCCTCATCAAAAATCTGCATATACCTCATATAGGATTCTCAAGCCATAAAATCCTATTTTCTAATTTTCTTACTTCACAAAACATATTTAATTCATTTACTCATAACTAGACCATTTTCATAAAAAATACCAAATCAGTCCTAAAAATATTTCTTTTCTGGGATTCGTTTCAAATTCCGAATTCTATACTCATTTTGTTAAAGTTTTGGCTTCTATACTCTATGAAATTAGTAGAATATCCTTGATATTTGCGCTTCATCCAGTATCTTTTCATGAAAATATTATTTTGAGCATTCTTGATATGTTATAACTTTTTCATGCCGGAGTACTATTCACGGGATTACTATTCTCGAAGTTACTATTCACGAGATACTATTCACTCGAGTACTATTCACCCGAGGTACTATTCATGATAAAAATTGATTCGTTTTCGGTCCAAATCATTTTTGGTACAATATTATTCTTGAATTTTACTCCACAAAGCAGTATCATGTTGACAATTTGAACGTTATTAAATTCTGGATAAATTAAATTATAAATCTTTAAAATTTATCCTTGAACTTTTTTATTGAATTATTATGTCATTGTCATCATCCTCATGTTTATATTGTTATGAAATTCATCTTTGGCCCGTAGTGCATAGATGGACTTGGTATGATTATGACCAGAGATTATTCGGTATAATCATGACCGTAATGTTACAAATGATGTGGTAAAAGTCCCCATTGGCCCGTAGTGCATTGATGGACAGTTTTTGGTATGATTATGGTCATGGATTCTCTTCGGCCAAGGGTGAAAAGATGAATTATTTTATGGCATGATCATGACCGTTGATGAAAACACGATTATCTTTGGCCCGTAATGCATGAATAATTCGTGGTCGTGATACTAAAGAATATCCTTGGCCCGTAGTGCAGGGATGATTCGATGATGTGGATTATTTATTAAACTGAGTCTCAGTGATACAATTGATGATAAACTTTTTAAATAATAGAAGATAGTAATATCATGCTCTGCTTGACTCTTCTAATGGATTGCTTGTTCCGCTGCAGTTAAACTTGATGTTTATTATATTTTATCAATTTAACACTGTTGAAGGCTAACGATAATTTATTCTGCATTATCTTAGTCATAATATTTCTTACTGGGCTAGTTGAGCTCACCCTTTTCTTTCACTGCTCTCTTCAGGAAATGAGAATATAGCTGGGACTAGTCGGGGAATGGAGTGACGGTCCAGATGTTTGCATTAGTAGTGTAAGACCCCGAATTTTATGAAATAAAAGTATTCAATTTTTCTTATAATTACTATTCAGTAAATGGTTAAATTGATAAATGTTAAAGTTAAGGGTGATATATGATTTTTTTTTCGAAATACACAAGTGGTTATAAAATATTCATTGTTGTCGGGAAATATTCGTTTGGTCGTGAAATATTCTTACTGTCGAGGAATATTCATACGACGGCGCAGCCTTTTGTGGGCCCCATATCGAAAAGCGATTGGATGAAGAAAACGACAAGAGTAAGTTGTTTATAAATAACGGCGTAGTTGTTACCGTTAACACTGTTGGAATACCCGGTGGTTAAAACACAGTAATACGCGTTGTTGCACAGTAGCACACGGTATTGCACCAATTATTGATTTTTACGTAAGAAGACATTACTAAATAATTGTTACAGTAATTACTATTCAGTATTTTATTTTATTGATTCAATAATTGCTGCGTTGATATTTTATATTACTGTTGTTTTAATAATTATCACTACGCAGTATTTTCTATTATCGGAGCAATAATTCATATTATCTGAATAATATTATTAGATAATATTATTGACAATGTCTAGAAAGTTCTGTCTAATGAGAGGTTTGGTCATCTAATTGCGCGCCAGTAAGGAGAGATCCTTATTGGAAAGCCTCCTCTTTCCTGGGAACGGCCTGGTTGCCAGTACTGTGATTCTGTAATATTATTTGTGTATAATTAATTATTGATTTATATGATGAGGAAAATATTAATTTTATGTGGATATAGATGGAGAAAATTTTTAATGTGACAATTGTTGTAAATTAATATTTTATCTTTTTCTGATAAAATAATTCATTTAAATATATTATTTTAATAATATATTAATGATGATATTTTTACAATGAATGTGGGATATATGAATAAATGAGGAGGAAGAGTATTTTTGTTGGATTAAATGTTTAACACATGTTTTGTGTGTTGGTGGACACAATTATTGACCGAAAATTTATTATAGACTGTAAAATCGTCCGTTTGTGGATTTCAGTCAATTTCTGTTTGGAATTTAGAAAAACTTTCTTCTGCAAAGTTGTTGAGAATTGAATTTCCTATAAAAACTCACGAGATTCGAATTTTCTGATAAAAGGGCTATTTATTATGAATTATTTGAGTTCCGAATTATTGAGTCTGAATTGATTTTTGTTACAAAAATTGTTTAAAACATGTTTTGCATTTTTGGTGCATTTGTGTGAAAAATATGTTTTTGATGTGGTGGGCTAAGGAAAATTTGGTTATAAATATATTATTTTATTAAATTTTCTGCTTTGGTGTTCTAAGCAATTTCCTATAAATAGGTGCTTAGGTTAGAATTGAAAATCACACCAGAAACTGAAGTTTTCTCTCTATTTTTCTCTCTATATTATCGAGTGTATTCTTGTGAGTATTTTAATATCTTGAGTGTTGCTATACGGTGCAAGTTCGTTCAGCGTTATTCCAGTCAGGAGTACTGCTCTTTTGAGGTAAGGGATTGTAAGGGATGGTAAGGGATGTTATTTTATTCGAAAATGATATTATTTCTTCAATATCATTATGCCGAAATATTGGTTGGAAATTTTTATCAAAATTGGAACTTTTCATGTCGGGGTTACTATTCACGAGTTACTATTCACGAGTTACTATTCATGGGTTACTATTCACGAGTTACTATTCATGACAAAATTGGTTTCTTTTTCTAACCAAATTATAGTTGATTTATGAATATTATTATTGAGATTAAAACTATATGTTGATCATATTATTTTTTTTATTATCATATATAACATTTTTATAACCCTAATGATGATATTTCTCTTTGACTTGAGTGTAAAGATGGGTAGATTTTTGGTACGATCATGACTATGGGTTCTCTTTGGCCAGTAGTGCAAAGTTGAATTGTTGACTGGTATGATCATGACCATTGAATTTATAATTGAATATCTTTAGCTTAAGTGCAAAGGTGAAATGATCAACGTGGTTATAATTATTGGTTATATAAATTCTGAAATGATTATATATTTCTTTGAGATAATAATATATTTGGCCTATAGTGCAAATATGAACTGTTGAAGAATATCTTTGGCCTGTAGTGCAAAGATGAATTATTGATGAATATCTTTGGCCTGTAGTGCAAAAAATGAGTTGTTGATAAATATCTTTGGCCCGTAGTGCAAAGATGACTTGTTGTTGAATATCTTTGGCATATAGTGTAAAGATGAGTTGTTGATGAATATCTTTGACCTGTAGTGCAAAGATGAATTCATTAGTATGATTATGAACAGGAACTGTGATTTGGTATAATCATGATCTTTGATGTTTCAGGTAAAGACAGGTGATGGAAATTATCTTCGTCTTGAATGCGAAGAGAAATTTAGAACTACAATTATGATTATGAGTTATTTATATGATTGTGGAAAGGAACTGTTGATTGATGTTACAGGGATAAAACATTGTTGGTGGAGTTTTAACATGGAGAAGATAATAGACTTTATGGTCTATGTGACTCTTCTAATGGATTGCTCGTTCCGCTGCAACTATGGTTGAAAAGTTTTATTTTCTACCATATGTTCTAAATCTCTGATTTAATTCTGTTGAAGGCTATTGATAACTTATTTATCTTTAGTCATGATATTCTTTACTGGGCTAGTTGTGCTCACCCTTCTGTTTCACAATTCCTTTCAGGTAATAAGAGTGTAGCTGGGTCGAGCGGGGGTAACAGGAGAATAGAACGGCGGTCATCATTTAGTAGTTATATTTGGTGAATCATCTAGGGTGAGGCGAACCCAACGTTGGAATGGTGTTTTGCCACTATCATACAAGATGTCTAATGATATACAATCTCGTGTCATCATAAGACAGGGATGTGCTCATCCACTTGCTGAGTATATCTACGAGCACTACCTATATAATCTTGGTGTTTGTTTGAAGTATACTTCTCAATTAGAGACAGTGGAGATAATGATAAGTCAAGAGAAGACTCACCATTGGGAAGAATATGATATTAAACTTCTTGTTTTTCTTTGGGGTCTATTGGGTCAACCAAGGATAATTCTGTGGCCATATAATATCTATCATAACCTAGAAGCATGGTCTCCCATGTACGAGGGTTTCCTTGAGCACTTCCCAAAGATTCTAATTTTTAAAACAGTTTTTGACTATACCTTTATGTAATATGTCATTGTGACGTGCTATCCAAGGTTGGGACATGAGTCACAGTTGGTATATATTTGTACCCAAACTCATAGCATATGTGTTGTTGTATTTTGCACGACAATTGTTGTAATAAAGTTGTAGTTGTTATCTGTACCATGTATTTGGCGACTCAAAATGGGTTGGATGGAATGGACCTGTTTTGGGGTCGTTACATTTGGTATCAGAGCTTAGGGATATGATCTCTGGCGGAGATCGGGAAATATAACTCGGAGGGGAGAGATGAGTAAATCCTTCGCTAGTGTGTCCTACCTAAGCTTATTTGTTGGTCAGTCATAATATCGGGATATTATGTGATATGTTAATTTGTTCAATTAACCTTTGTTTTGAAGCTGTATTCTAGAATGATATCTGAAATACAGGAGATGAGCAATGAAGAAATTATGATGACAGGAAAGATGGAATCTGAAATGAAAGCAAGGTATTCTCAACTCTTTGAAATATCAGGTACGTAAATTTCGAGGACGAAATTTCATAAGGAGGGGAGATTGTAAGACCCCGAATTTTATGAAATAAAAGTATTCAATTTTTCTTATAATTACTATTCAGTAAATGGTTAAATTGATAAATGTTAAAGTTAAGGGTGATATATGATTTTTTTTTTCGAAATACACAAGTGGTTATAAAATATTCATTGTTGTCGGGAAATATTCGTTTGGTCGTGGAATATTCTTACTGTCGAGGAATATTCATACGACGGCGCAGCCTTTTGTGGGCCCCATATCGAAAAGCGATTGGATGAAGAAAACGACAAGAGTAAGTTATTTATAAATAACGGCGTAGTTGTTACCGTTAACACTGTTGGAATACCCGGTGGTTAAAACACAGTAATACGCGTTGTTGCACAGTAGCACACGGTATTGCACCAATTATTGATTTTTACGTAAGAAGACATTACTAAATAATTGTTACAGTAATTACTATTCAGTATTTTATTTTATTGATTCAATAATTGCTGCGTTGATATTTTATATTACTGTTGTTTTAATAATTATCACTACGCAGTATTTTCTATTATCGGAGCAATAATTCATATTATCTGAATAATATTATTAGATAATATTATTGACAATGTCTAGAAAGTTCTGTCTAATGAGAGGTTTGGTCATCTAATTGCGCGCCAGTAAGGAGAGATCCTTATTGGAAAGCCTCCTCTTTCCTGGGAACGGCCTGGTTGCCAGTACTGTGATTCTGTAATATTATTTGTGTATAATTAATTATTGATTTATATGATGAGGAAAATATTAATTTTATGTGGATATAGATGGAGAAAATTTTTAATGTGACAATTGTTGTAAATTAATATTTTATCTTTTTCTGATAAAATAATTCATTTAAATATATTATTTTAATAATATATTAATGGTGATATTTTTATAATGAATGTGGGATATATGAATAAATGAGGAGGAAGAGTATTTTTGTTAGATTAAATGTTTAACACATGTTTTGTGTGTTAGTGGACACAATTATTGACCGAAAATTTATTATAAACTATAAAATCGTCCGTTTGTGGATTTCAGTCAATTTCTGTTTGGAATTTAGAAAAACTTTCTTCTGTAAAGTTGTAGAGAATTGAATTTCCTATAAAAACTCACGAGATTCAAATTTTCTGATAAAAGGGCTATTTATTATGAATTATTTGAGTTCCGAATTATTGAGTCTGAATTGATTTTTGTTACAAAAATTGTTTAAAACATGTTTTGCATTTTTGGTGCATTTGTGTGAAAAATATGTTTTTGATGTGGTGGGCTAAGGAAAATTTGGTTATAAATATATTATTTTATTAAATTTTCTGCTTTGGTGTTCTATGCAATTTCCTATAAATAGGTGCTTAGGTTAGAATTGAAAATTACACCAGAAACTGAAGTTTTCTCTCTATTTCTCTCTCTATATTATCGAGTGTATTCTTGTGAGTATTTTAATATCTTGAGTGTTGCTATACGGTGCAAGTTCGTTCAGCGTTATTCCAGTCAGGAGTACTGCTCTTTTGAGGTAAGGGATTGTAAGGGATGGTAAGGGATGTTATTTTATTCGAAAATGATATTATTTCTTCAATATCATTATGCCGAAATATTGGTTGGAAATTTTTATCAAAATTGGAACTTTTCATGTCGGGGTTACTATTCACGAGTTACTATTCACGAGTTACTATTCATGGGTTACTATTCATGACAAAATTGGTTTCTTTTTCTAACCAAATTATAGTTGATTTATGAATATTATTATTGAGATTAAAACTATATGTTGATCATATTATTTTTTTTATTATCATATATAACATTTTTATAACCCTAATGATGATATTTCTCTTTGACTTGAGTGTAAAGATGGGTAGATTTTTGGTACGATCATGACTATGGGTTCTCTTTGGCCAGTAGTGCAAAGTTGAATTGTTGACTGGTATGATCATGACCATTGAATTTATAATTGAATATCTTTAGCTTAAGTGCAAAGGTGAAATGATCAACGTGGTTATAATTATTGGTTATATAAATTCTGAAATGATTATATATTTCTTTGAGATAATAATATATTTGGCCTATAGTGCAAATATGAACTGTTGAAGAATATCTTTGGCCTGTAGTGCAAAGATGAATTATTGATGAATATCTTTGGCCTGTAGTGCAAAAAATGAGTTATTGATAAATATCTTTGGCTCGTAGTGCAAAGATGACTTGTTGTTGAATATCTTTGGCATATAGTGTAAAGATGAGTTGTTGATGAATATCTTTGACCTGTAGTGCAAAGATGAATTTATTAGTATGATTATGAACAGGAACTGTGATTTGGTATAATCATGATCTTTGATGTTTCAGGTAAAGACAGGTGATGGAAATTATCTTCGTCTTGAATGCGAAGAGAAATTTAGAACTACAATTATGATTATGAGTTATTTATATGATTGTGAAAAGGAACTGTTGATTGATGTTACAGGGATAAAACGTTGTTGGTGGAGTTTTAACATGGAGAAGATAATAGACTTTATGGTCTATGTGACTCTTCTAATGGATTGCTCGTTCCGCTGCAACTATGGTTGAAAAGTTTTATTTTCTACCATATGTTCTAAATCTCTGATTTAATTCTGTTGAAGGCTATTGATAACTTATTTATCTTTAGTCATGATATTCTTTACTGGGCTAGTTGTGCTCACCCTTCTGTTTCACAATTCCTTTCAGGTAATAAGAGTGTAGCTGGGTCGAGCGGGGGTAACAGGAGAATAGAACGGTGGTCATCATTTAGTAGTTATATTTGGTGAATCATCTAGGGTGAGGCGAACCCAACGTTGGAATGGTGTTTTGCCACTATCATACAAGATGTCTAATGATATACAATCTCGTGTCATCATAAGACAGGGATGTGCTCATCCACTTGCTGAGTATATCTACGAGCACTACCTATATAATCTTGGTGTTTGTTTGAAGTATACTTCTCAATTAGAGACAGTGGAGATAATGATAAGTCAAGAGAAGACTCACCATTGGGAAGAATATGATATTAAACTTTTTATTTTTCTTTGGGGTCTATTGGGTCAACCAAGGATAATTCTGTGGCCATATAATATCTATCATAACCTAGAAGCATGGTCTCCCATGTACGAGGGTTTCCTTGAGCACTTCCCAAAGATTCTAATTTTTAAAACAGTTTTTGACTATACCTTTATGTAATGTGTCATTGTGACGTGCCATCCAAGGTTGGGACATGAGTCACAGTTGGTATATATTTGTACCCAAACTCATAGCATATGTGTTGTTGTATTTTGCACGACAATTATTGTAATAAAGTTGTAGTTGTTATCTGTACCATGTATTTGGCGACTCAAAATGGGTTGGATGGAATGGACCTGTTTTGGTGTCGTTACAAGTAGTCATCACTTTTCTATGAAATAGTGTGATAATAAATGTATTGAAGACTTATTTTGAGTTTGAATACTGTCTAGAAGATAATATTTGTATTAAAACTCATAGCTCATGTTGTATATTTAAGTTTGTATTTGTATTCTGTACCATGTATTTGGTGACTCAGAATGGGTGATGTATACCTATTTTGGGGGCGTCACAGTTGGTTTCAAAGCTTAGGGATATGATCCCTAGCTAAGATGTGAGATTAGAACTAGGGGGAGAGACAAGAAAATCATTCGCTAGTATGACCTACCTAAGTTTATATGTTATTTAATTGGCCGGTCAGAATATAGAGATAATATGCTGCATGTCAATTAACCCTTGTTTTGTGGCAGTATTTGAAAATGACATCCGATAATATTGAGAATAGCAATGGAGCACATGACACTATCGAATCACCGATGATCAATAACCAGGATAATGTGCAGGAAGGCAACAATCCTCAGGTGAACAACAACACTGACCAAATGATGAACGATGGGATGTTCAGAGGCTTTGTGTTGTTCATGCAACATCAAACGAGAGAGACTCCTGTTCATAATGCAGGTGGAAACAATGGCAACCCACGGTTGGTCACCGCTAAGCAGATCAAGGAGATGGGACCACCGGAGTTTTTGGAAAAGCCAGAACCACTTAAGGCAAAGACGTGGATAAAGTAGATCACCAAGATATTTGATGTCTTGGAATGCTCAGAGGAGCAAAAGGTTCCCTTCGCCACCTTTATGTTGCGTGAAGAGGCGGATTACTGGTGGGAATCTGTAAAACGTATCCAGCCTGACGCACTCAAGATATCTTTGGAGAAGTTCCAAGAACTATTCAACGACAAATATTTTTCTGAAAGTATTCGTCATATGAAGGAGGTAGAGTTCATCAAGCTGGAGCAGAACAATATGACCATGTCGCAGTACGAAGTTATGTTTTCCGAGTTGTCCCAGTTTGCGTCCCACTTGGTTGATAATGAGGAGAAAATGACGCGGATATTTCTAAGAGGTTTGAAACCCGAGATACGTCAATATCTAATTTCTCACAAACTGTGTTTGTATTCAGATGTTGTAAATCGGGCTCCGTTATTGGAGCGCGATATAGAGTCAACCCAACCAAGAGAAAGTAGCCGGCAAAATAATAATACCAGTGGTAACAGTCATCGAAGCGGTGACAACAAACGTGGAGGGAATCAATATGCAAGAAATGGTAACCACTTCGGTGGTAATCATGGCCAGGATTATAGGAAAGGTGAACTAAGTGATAACAACTTCAATAAGAGAAGGTTCAATAATGATGGAAAGACAGCAACACCCATTTCCAAGAAAGAAGAACGACCACCAGTCGTATGTTTCAAATACGGACATGAGGGACACATCCGTCCAAACTGTACGCAGCAACCCAAAGCGTGTTTCAATTGCGGAAGAGAAGGTTACCTAGCTCGATTTTATCGTGTAGTGAAGTCAAGTCCAGCTGGGATGGTGACGCCAAAGGATGTCTCGGACAAGTCAAAGCCGGTAGTTTAAGTGAGAGCGTTTGTCGAGGAACCTAAACGAAGTTATCACGGGTAAGTTAATCATAAACACTTACGAAGTCTATACCTTAATTGATACCGGTTCTACCCACTCTTTTATTTCTCCTATTTGTGCTCAACATTTAAACTTAACCCCAGAGAAATTAGACTTTGACTTATTGGTTGAAACTCCGTTAGGAGAAACCTTCGTTACATCCACCATTTATAAATCTTATTTGATTCAAATCGGTACCCTCACATTACCTGTCGATCTTATTTCATTGAAAATATTTGTATATGACGTAATTTTAGGAATCGATTGGTTAACTATTCATCATGCTAAAATTGATTATTTTTGTAAGGTTGTTAGCTTTCATATTCCTAACTAACTTGTTATATATGCGAATTCAAGCAACCAAACCACTAAAGTCAATCACTGTCATATCAAGCCATAAGTAAAGAGCTCCGCTTTTATCTGGTGACTTCCTTGTGTGGAATGCACTGAAGCCAGACTTTCCGTAAGGGGACGCTGTGAATAACGGTGGCAAGTTGATAAGTATCAATGTGACGTGCTATCCAAGTCACAGTTTTGAATGATATTTCTATTGATAATAAATTTCCTGACGTATTCCATGAAGACTTCCTGGCCTACCCCCAGAGCATGAAATCGAATTTTGTATTGACCCCAGTACAAAACCCATTTCTAAAACCCTCAAGTATTTCTTCACCCAAAACGAACGAAACATGCGCTAAAGATGTTGGCTCGAGCTGTTGAAGGTTACGACTATAGCATTCAATACTATCCTAAAAAAAAAGCGAACGTGGTAGCTTACGTATTGAGTAGAAGATCGTATGCGTTTATGAGTGTGAATATACGAACCTACGTAAAGATAGCGAATATACGATTTGAACCGATTTTAATCGATAAAGTAAAGATGCTTAAGCTATAGACTCAGAACTGATGAATGTGAAGAAGAAGGTTCAAGAAGGCATTATTCTAGAAGTAAGAGTCGATGAAGAGAGGAAATCTTAACCCTCAATTTTATTGGTCTATTTAAAATCCTCTATCGAGTAGGAACTGTGACCTATGGACTCGTTTCACCGCCAAATATGTTGCATGTTCATAACTTTTTTCATGTATCTATGTTACGTAAATATGTGGATGTCCCGAACTGTAACGACCAAGAAATTCGGATCCTTTGTAAATACTTGAAAGAATTAAATAATGAATAAAATATTATTATTTGTTTTTATTATGTGTTAATAAGATGTATGTTGTTCTATAACCTAGAAAGGTCGGAACATCGTAGTCTTTTGACTATATGAAGGAATTAAAGTGTTTGAATTTCCAAGACGAAAATAAAAGCTTTCCGAATTTTTTTTAAAAAAATACTATTCATTGTTTATCGTTCGGGAATTATTTTTGAACTTCTAAGAAATACGTAACGTTATAATATCGAGGTGAGATGGGTTATGTAATAATAATCTAAGTATGGAAAACGTAAAATTTTGCACGCGGACTTAAATTGGGAACGTTAAGAATTAAATGAAATGAATTAGTGTAATCTTGTGGGAAGTGTAAAGTTCAATAACATTAAGGGGTAAGCCCAATGTGTAAACCATGTGGGAGTAATAACTAAGCCCGAGGGTTTTGCCCAAAGAAAATTAACGAGAAGCCCAATGGAAATTATTGCAAGCCCAAAGATAAGTTAATTAAATTAACAACCAAGCCCAAGTTATGATCCATGAGCTAAATAAGATCCATGGGGCAACTGATGGGTGAAGTGATGACCAAGACCTTTGTGTGGTGGGCAAGAATTAAGGGTGATGGCCAAGTTTACTTAGGCTTTAAGTTATGAATAGTAAGGAGGTTAACTAAGGAGGTGGGATATCTTAATGACCAAAGTACCCTAACATTGGAAGTCCTATAAATAGTAAGCTCATAAAACATTTGTTGTTTGTTAGTTCATCCAACACAAAAGCAACTTAATTGTTAGAGCAAATAAGCACTTTGAAGCTTAACCTTTCATTGTTAGATTTCCAAAGGAAGAGAAGTAATCTTCAAAGGTAATTGATCTTGTCTCTTCTATCTCTATCATACTAGAATGATAAGAGAAGTGTAATCTAAATAAACTTAGATGCTAAGAACATAAGGGAAGTGGATAATCAATGGACTTAAGCCGAATAAGTTATGAATAAGTAACTTGATCCTAAATAAGTTATGAATTTATGGAATACTGATTAACTAAAGAAGTTTTTATGAACGATAAGATATAAGCATATAGCTTAAATGACTTAATTAAGAATAAGTCATAAGAAAATAAAAGTCTTGTATAGTATAATATGTTAAGTTATGAACTCAAAAGAATAAGCTATAACCTAAATTGAATATAAGTTGTGGTATCATTTAAGTTGAGATGCCTAGATAATGAGATGAATCCTTTTGGAATGTTGATCGAATCACTAATAATGAAGTTTTACCGGAATTCACACGATTGGACGATAATCGTCGAATCCGTGACATTCTCGGAATGGAAGTCGTATTTTGTATTTGAACTTGAAAACATTGATTTTCGATGGAGACAAGTCATATTTGGCATTATAGAGTTGCGGACTCGAAAATGGCTGAATTCCGACTTAGAACGAAGAAACGAGCGTTGAACGTTCACGAACGTTTATCGTTTTGGTTAAAAATGGACTAATAGGTGAAATTTTAGCAAATGAAGTCAAATAGATAAAATTCTTACATTAACACATAGAGTACATGATTTGTGAACCGTAGGCTCTTGAACGAACCAATTCGAACTTATAACGAAGAAGTTACGAGTCTGGGAATCTCACATATGAAATAGTCTATCAAAATTGTCTGGTGCACAGAGCTGGCGCCGCGGCGCCAGCCTAAGGCCAATTTGTTAGGTTTGTAATATTCATGAACGCAATCAAATTGCACAAAATAGCAAAAACGTGAAGAAATCAGAGTTTAAAATTTTTACAAACCATATACCCGGATCACTCTTTATGTACAATTATTAATTAAA
The DNA here is from genome assembly GCA_016801055.1 of Panax notoginseng. Taxonomy (NCBI): domain Eukaryota; kingdom Viridiplantae; phylum Streptophyta; class Magnoliopsida; order Apiales; family Araliaceae; genus Panax; species Panax notoginseng. Next base: position 1,146,508 of record CM029016.1, on the reverse strand, counting down.
CGAAAAAGAAAGAACAAGAATCATACCCTTGAAGATCCGAGCTTCCTCAGGTACAAGTTCACCTCCAATCCTTTTCGCGTTCAACTTGAATCCACCGGGTTTGGTTCCTTCCTTTGATCAACGTTAGCCACCCAAGTGTTTGGCCTCTAGAGGTGATCCACCAAGGAAGAAGAAGAATTCAAGAAGATGAGTATTTGGCAAAACCCTTATTTTCTATCTCTATAGAAAGGAGCGTACTCTCCAACTCTGGGAATTGTATTCATGTGTTGTGAAAGTGTCAACCACCTCACCCATAATAAGACTCCTGTTATTTATAGATGTAGGCAACCCTCCTTAACAATTAAGGAATTGGGTTTTATTTAATTAATTAAATTCTTTTAATTAATTAAGCTCCCTAATCTTATTAGGGATAATTAATTAAACTCTTTTAATTAATTTGCTTCCTAATCCTATTAGGATATTTGAGAGTACTTATATTAAATTAATTCCTAAACTCTTTTAGAAATTAAAATAATAATAATTATAATAATATTAATAAGACTCCTCTTATTACTTTATATTTAATATTTCTAAAATATTAAATAATAAGTATTAAGCTATTTAATTTATTCTATTACCATAGATTAAATTAAATATACTTAACTTATTATTACGATTATGCCATTAACTTCTTAAATAATTATTCTTCCTTTTATGGTGTGACCCTTTAGGTTCTCCATATTAAACCGGTTGTAAATAAATCAATTAGAACAATTCTAATCTTATTTAAATAAATAAATTAAAATATTAATTTATTTAAATAAATAATATTTATTCTACAATAGGGATAAGCCTCCCTAGCGATCAACGACTTTCCAGATAATATAGATTTCAACATTAATCATAAAAGAACCTTTGAGTAAATAGTTACTGTACATTTCAATCCTTCCACCATACAATGTCCCAATTAAATATAAGACATGAAATTACTGTCAAGTCTTATTTTATTTAATTATATGTATTTCGACTCTTAAATGCACAACACCAAATAATGCAAATTAGAAACTCCTTTCTAATTTCATTCTGCCTTGGCCAAGGACTACCGGGTTGTCATTTATCGAATCACATAGGACATTTCTCTTCTTTTACTAGAAGTGGTAGATTCTTTATTGATCATACATTATCTCCATGTACAACTTATTATACCCAAGCATACCCTTTGATATACTCTAAGGGTCTTAAGGAATAAGTCAAAGTATAACTCATCATACACAAGATACTATGATGATCTCAAGTCCAAGGATCACTTGTACTACTATCATTACAGGAATTCCTATTGACAGGCAAGTAAAACTCCATTAGGTATTCCTTAGCGAGCCACGTTCAGTGAACTTATTCTCTAATAAGCACCTACATACTTGCTTTAGTGTCTCCACACAAATGATTATGAGATCAATCATCCTCATCCAATGAGTAAGCAACGTATGTACCAATCTATCCGGATTCACTAATCCCCAATTTAGTAATCCAACGATTGGGAACTATTTTAGTTTTAAGCTTTCTAAGAATTTAGATCTCATTAGAATGATCATCATCATTATTCTAAAATCATTGCTTAAAACTATGGGTTTATCACATATTATAAAACAGCATCATGTAGATAATTAAAAGCCTTTAATAAATAAATACTTTTTATTAATAAATGAATAAGATTGTTACAAAGTATATGCTTTATCATCATATATGATTGGCTTGTGTGCATATTACTTTCAATCTCCCACTTGCACTAAAGTCAACCGTCATGGTATCTCATACTCTTCTTCTCTAAGTGACGATTATCCTGCTGTTGGATAAGCTTTAGTTAATGGATATGTAATGTTGTTCCTGAGAGTCCATTATCTCTATAGTGATTTCCCATCTTTCAATGATTCTTTAATCAAATGAAAGTGCTGCAACACATGTTTCGATTCAAGATGAGACTTAGGAACTATTCCTAGTTCTGTAATGAACTTTTCATCCAAACAATCAACTTGCAGCTTCATTTACAGCTATGTACTTTGTCTTTATCACTAAACTAACAACTCTTTGCTATTTGGAACCTTTCCAATTCACTGCACCACTGCTCAAGGTAACGCTTTACCTTAAAGTAGATTTTCTATTGTCTTGGTCTGTCTGAAAAACTTGAGTCTGTTAACCCTCTAGTTTTAATTCAGACCCACCATGTACTATCACATCTTTAGTGCCGGTTAAGTATTTTAAGATGTTTTCCACTATCTCACAGTGAACTTCTCCAGAATATGACTGATCAACATCAGGTCTCTTACATTTCATTGCATACATGATAGTTACTCATGCGATCTTTCTTTTGGAGTCTATGGGGACTATTAAGAGAGATACACTCCATGTCTCAACAACATGAGACATCTGATGGAGTTTACCATGCTAAACAACTTTAGCATCAAATGAATATACGTTCCATGGGTTAAGTCGAGCATCCTTTTAAATCTATATATATAGATTTGTATCCCCAATTAAGATACTCTTCCCAAATTATTCATGGAGGAATGTTTAGATAACTTTATCTTTACTGATTGTAGCATTGGTATATCATTCCTTATCCGTAGTATATCAACATATAATACTAGGAATGTCACATCGCTCCCACTGACCCTTTTGTACACACTAGAACTCTTACCTCATCGTATGTAACTCTGGATCAACATCTTCTATGATGCGTACCTCATCATCATCATCCATGATGAATCCATACCTCCTAGGTATCTTCAGTACTATTCCAGATTTACGATTCGGTTATGGTACAATAGGTCTATTTACAGGTTCCTCTTATTTGACTTATTGTATTTTGTGGTTCTTGAACTCTTCAAGATCTATTATCCTCCCACTAGCCCCTTCAATGATAAACACCTTTATCTTAGAAGGTAGTGTGTTTCGCAACAAACACCTTTTGCTAAGTAGGATTATAGAACATATACCCTAAACTTACTTTAGGACGTCCCATAAATCTACACTTGTCAAATCTTGTCCCAAGCTTATCATTTGAAACCTTTTCACATAAGTTGGACAACCCCTTATCTTAACATACTTAAGATTAGGAATCCTCCCTATCCATAACTTTTATGGAGTCTTGGGGCCGGATTTTGAGGTTACATTTTTGTAGATATGCAGCCATTTCTAGGACATGACCCTAGAGGGATACTGAAATGTCGGTAAAATCATTATGAACCGCACCATGTCCAATAAGGTACGATTTTTCATTCAAATACATCAATCAATTATTGCGTATCAGGAGGCGTCCATTATGAGAAAACCATTTGAGATGATCTAGAAACTTATTGCACAAGTATTTATTCCTTGATCTAATCAAAGAATCTTAATACTTTGTCAATTTGTTTCACTTCTGAATTCTTTGAACCTTTCAAATAATTTATACTTGTATTTCAGCAAATACACACATTCAACTCTTTGAATGATCATCTCCTTTTCTTATTCTAATTTGTTCAATATGCAAAATTATTTTCATGTAAGTCAAGTATACAAAATTTATTAAGTAATATTCCAGTTCTATACAAAACATTATTATTATAAATAGAACAACAATTGTTCTTAACTATAATACCAAAGATTTCATTGTCCAACAATAAAATGGAAATAATATTTTTAACAAGAACTGGAATACAATAACAACTTATTGACTTAATAGATTTGCCCGTAGGCATTGCTAAACTATAAGTTTTTATGGCTAATGTGGCAACCTTTGCTACATTTCCCGTACATAGGATTACTTATATTTATTTAGCTTTCCACTTCTACTTGGTCCCTTCATAAATCTATATTTATGATAACCAAAGTCGGTATCCAATACCCAAGTAGAACCTTGACTTAAAGCAAAATTTATTTCAATCATGAACAAATTTGTATTTATAACCGAAACTTCAATAAGCTTCTTTGGTTAGCCTCTGCAAGATTCTTCTCACAGTTTCTTTCCAGTGTCCAGGCTTATGCAGTGGAAGCAAACTCCTTTGCTATCCGTATCAGTTTTGTTCTTATTATCCTTTATTTTTGCCTTTCTATTTACCTTCTTTGAATCGTTCTTTTTTTCAGAAGATCCTTTGGCTCCTACCAGTAAGACAAGGTCTTTCTTGGTTGAAAAGTGACTCTTAATATTTTTTAACATGTTAAGCAAATCAGCGAGGCTGATATCTAGCTTGTTCATATGAAAAATTCACAACAATTGTGAAAGGAGTCCGGGAGTGAGTGTAAGATCAAATCTTGGCTCAACTCTCCATCCATGACAAAACCCATTATCCTAATTGTTCAATCATATTGATTATGTTTAGGACATGTGTCTGTACTGTAGTGTCATTGATCATTCTAGATCGGAAGAGCTCCTTAGATATCTGATATTTATCAGTCCTACTTTCCTCACTATCAACTACTTGATGTGCAGGAATATAGTAGGAGCATCCATAGTTTCATACTGACGCTGAAGCTCGTTACTCATGAATGCGAGCATGATGCATTGAGCTAACTATGCATCATCTTGCCACTTTCTAAAAGTAGCAATATCTTCCTCAGAGGCATTGTCTGCAACCATTGTAGGGATAGGCGTATTAAGGACATAAGATAGCTTTTCAGCCATGAGAACTATTCTCAAATTCCTTAATCAATCCGTTTAATACGGTCCAATTAATTTAGCATCTAATATGCTACGCAGTGATAGTAATTTAGACATTGTAAAATTCTGTAAATAAATTTGTAATTAACAATATTTTAGCATACATTCTTTTATTAATTACAAAAATAATTTAGGTCTTGTTTTAAATTGGTATCTCCCACTATTTTTTTCAAACTATATTACCCTCACTTATATAGTTCGGCTAAATCTAATTAAAGATTTGCTAGTGAGAATAAGGATCTCATTTCAAATGTATATAGCCTTGTGGTGACACAACAAACTATATATAAATAAATAGGTAGACAACTCTTGTCAATTACATCAACTATGCAACTCCTTGTATTTTGCCTCTTAGATTATTTTGATCAAGTGGTGGCACATCCGAATCAAAATTATCCAAGTTAAGTCCAACCTAGCACTTCATATATTCAAAAAAGAAAAATATCATCCTTGTGGTGACACAACAAAATAATATTGTTCAATTTTCTTTATAAGCATCAAATGTGATAAATTAACATCTTAAATACTTAATACCTGCCTTGTGGTGACACAACAAACTCATATTAAATATTTAATACTCTATTAATTTTATCATACTAGAAGGCGACGTTCGATATTCTAAATATCTTTGAACGCTTATGACTTAATATAAAAAAAAATTGAGGGTTTTGTTATTAAGTTGTCTCATCTTGTTTAGTGCGCATGCACATATATATATAAAATACGCGTCATATTAATTAACATGCGAAGCATGTTTGCATAATATATATAATTTATATAGTATAAGCATGCACATATAGAATACTATATTCTACCCGGATTGATTATGGACTTTTATTCTAGTTTGGTTCACTAGAGCCACCAAGTGAACCAAAAGGTCAAACCCTAGGGGTGCAAAAATTAATATTTAAATATAACTATTACATTTAAACCCGGGCTCCATTACAAACGGGTCTTCACGCGCTCCTTGCTCCTTGATCTCCAATTCTTCAAAATTTAATTCTAACTATTCCTATTACAGAACTTATTTAAAATAAATAGAAATCTTGATCAGCAGTCAAGGAGAAGTACATAGGAGGGAGATAGAATTTACATTAACAAAAATTAGAGAAGACGAGGTACGCAGACCCCATTTAATAAAACCCATACTTTCATGCATCCAACTAAAATAAAATCCAATCACATTGGTCAATAGTCCATAATCAATCCCATTTATTATCATACATATCACCATATGCATCAATAAATTATATTCATCTCACGGATAATAAACATTCAATATATATATTGATATCATTTAATGGGCAAATTTAGTTAGTATAAAATCTAATTTTGAATCAAAATAAACTCCTTTATTTTAATCCAAATTTAAATCAAAATAAAACTATTTTATTTTAATTTATCCAATTTTGAATAAAATAAACTATTTTATTTTAATCAAAATCTTTAATCAAAATAAACTCCTTTATTTTAATTAATTATGGAATCCAATTCCATGTAAAAAAAAACTTTCTTAAAGGAAATACGGATTCTCTTTCCTATTCACAAATAAACTCCTTTATTTTGAATATTATGAAATCTTATTTCATATTTAAATAAACTCTTTTATTTAAGGAAATACGGATTCTTTTTCCTATTCACAAATAAACTCCATTATTTTGAATAATATGAAATCTTATTTCATATCTAAATAAACTCCTTTATTTAAGGAAATTAGGATTCTCTTTCCTATTCACAAATAAACTCTTTTATTTTGAATAATATGAAATCTTATTTCATATTTAAATAAACTCTTTTATTTAAGGATATACGGATTCTTTTTCCTATTCACAAATAAACTCCATTATTTTGAATAATATGAAATCTTATTTCATATCTAAATAAACTCCTTTATTTAAAGAAATTAGGATTCTCTTTCCTATTCACAAATAAACTCTTTTATTTTGAATAATTTGAAATCTTATTTCATATCTAAATAAACTCCTTTATTTAAGGAAACATGAAATCCAATTTCAACTCCAATTAGTTATCATGGAATCAAATTCCAACTCTAATTAGTTAGCATGAAATTCTAATTTTAAAATTAAAATAAACCTTTTTATTTTAAGATTAAAATAAACTTTTATTTTAATTATAAAATTATTAAAAATATTATATATATATATATATATATATATATATATATATATATATATATATATATATATATATTAGTAATCATATGTTACCAAAGCCATGAATCTCTTGTTACGTGAATCACGCAATTAATGCCCAGCATATACACGGACTCAACGAGATACCGATTTTCAAAACAAATTGATTACGGCTTTTTCTTTTTCCTTTTCTTTTTTTTTTCATAAACATTTATACAACAAATTATGCCCAATTAAATTATTCTAAACACATCAATATACATATTAAATTAGACAATTAATAATTCGCATAAAGGTTTGGCTCTGATGCCACTGTTAGGTTTGTAATATTCATGAACGCAATCAAATTGCACAAAATAGCGAAAACGTGAAGAAATCAGAGTTTAAAATTTTTACAAACCATATACCCGGATCACCCTTTATGTACAATTATTAATTAAATGAAAAAGAAAGAACAAGAATCATACCCTTGAAGATCCGAGCTTCCTCAGGTACAAGTTCACCTCCAATCCTTTTCGCGTTCAACTTGAATCCACCGGGTTTGGTTCCTTCCTTTGATCAACATTAGCCACCCAAGTGTTTGGCCTCTAGAGGTGATCCACCAAGGAAGAAGAAGAATTCAAGAAGATGGGTATTTGGCAAAACCCTTATTTTCTATCTCTATAGAAAGGAGCGTACTCTCCAACTCTGGGAATTGTATTCACGTGTTGTGAAAGTGTCAACCACCTCACCCATAATAAGACTCCTGTTATTTATAGATGTAGGCAACCCTCCTTAACAATTAAGGAATTGGGTTTTATTTAATTAATTAAATTCTTTTAATTAATTAAGCTCCCTAATCTTATTAGGGATAATTAATTAAACTCTTTTAATTAATTTGCTTCCTAATCCTATTAGGATATTTGAGAGTACTTATATTAAATTAATTCCTAAACTCTTTTAGAAATTAAAATAATAATAATTATAATAATATTAATAAGACTCCTCTTATTACTTTATATTTAATATTTCTAAAATATTAAATAATAAGTATTAAGCTATTTAATTTATTCTATTACCATAGATTAAATTAAATATACTTAACTTATTATTACGATTATGTCATTAACTTCTTAAATAATTATTCTTCCTTTTATGGTGTGACCCTTTAAGTTCTCCATATTAAACCGGTTGTAAATAAATCAATTAGAACAATTCTAATCTTATTTAAATAAATAAATTAAAATATTAATTTATTTAAATAAATAATATTTATTCTACAATAGGGATAAGCCTCCCTAGCGATTAACGACTTTCCAGATAATATAGATTTCAACATTAATCATAAAAGAACATTTGAGTAAATAGTTACCGTACATTTCAATCCTTCCACCATACAATGTCCCAATTAAATATAAGACATGAAATTACTGTCAAGTCTTATTTTATTTAATTATATGTATTTCGACTCTTAAATGCACAACACCAAATAATGCAAATTAGAAACTCCTTTCTAATTTCATTCTACCTTGGCCAAGGACTACCGGGTTGTCATTTATCGAATCACATAGGACATTTCTCTTCTTTTACTAGAAGTGGTAGATTCTTTATTGATCATACATTATCTCCATGTACAATTTATTATACCCAAGCATACCCTTTGATATACCCTAAGGGTCTTAAGGAATAAGTCAAAGTATAACTCATCATACACAAGATACTATGATGATCTCAAGTCCAAGGATCACTTGTACTACTATCACTACAGGAATTCCTATTGACAGGCAAGTAAAACTCCATTAGGTATTCCTTAGCGAGCCACGTTCAGTGAACTTATTCTCTAATAAGCACCTACATACTTGCTTTAGTGTCTCCACACAAATGATTATGAGATCAATCATCCTCATCCAATGAGCAAGCAACGTATGTACCAATCTATCCGGATTCACTAATCCCCAATTTAGTAATCCAACGATTGGGAACTATTTTAGTTTTAAGCTTTCTAAGAATTTAGATCTCATTAGAATGATCATCATCATTATTCTAAAATCATTGCTTAAAACTATGGGTTTATCACATATTATAAAACAACATTATGTAGATAATTAAAAGCCTTTAATAAATAAATACTTTTTATTAATAAATGAATAAGATTGTTACAAAGTATATGCTTTATCATCATATATGATTGGCTTGTGTGCATATTACTTTCACAATTATCCCGCGCCGCAACGCCGGAATGACCCTCAGCCTCTGTTAGTTCACGCCGCATCACCGAGTCCGGTCTTTTGGTATTAATGCATGGCGCCGCAGCGCGGCACAAAAAAAAGCTGGTGCCGCAGCGCCAGCCCTAGGGTTTGCATAGAGAGGATTGGTTATGAAGATAAAAAGAAAGGTAATTAAGTAGTACAAACTTTACTAAACATGAAGTAACATTGTTAAGACATGATTACACTTTAAGTATGATCACTTAGGGTTGAAGTAAGTCAATTGCATACAAAAGTAAGAACGACGTAACGAAAAGTCGGAACCGATAATAACAAATCTAATACAGAATTAGATTGAGAAGAAGGGTAAGATTCTTTAGAAAGTATGTATATTATTCATGACCTAATGTGCTGTGTGATGTTATCATCTACTGTAAAGACCTTAAAGACCTACAGTGCACGTGTTATATCTATAAGCAGACGCTAAAGGCAAGTACTCTAACCCTTGTTCCAGTTCGATCTGGACAAGTCTTTGTGATTCATGTATTCTTACGCATGAGTTAATGTCTGATGAAGTCAAAAGCAAATTCATTCGGCTAGACTTATGCTATGTTGGATTTCTTATAATCTATCGAGTATTGACAAGGATTTACCAAACTAATATTGTTGTGGTTTTCAAAAGGAGACTGAGTATGCTAAATTGTTTTGTCGTCAAACGACATGCACGTGAGGTTGCCACAACTTAAACGTATACACGTTTAATGAATGTAGTGTTGATCAACATAGAGTACCATAGGCTGATCACCTAGACGTGCTCGTAAGCTATACCGGACTTACGGACTTCGTGTCGGGATGTCCTTTTTCAAAGTACTTATGAAATGCTCACGGTCTTGAACCGGAATTAATGTTTTACTGAATATTGTTGTTGTAAAACGTTTTGAATGAAAAGAAGTGCTATTTTGATTTATCGATAGTACTTCGTAACTATTGTTCAGTTAATGAAGATATACGGTTCCTATGTTTCAAGCATGTTATTTTACTAGAATTGTTGTACTTGTTGAGCTAGTTAGACTCATTCTTGCTTGAACCATATGAATGCAGCTAAACCTGAACGGACCGATGGATCCGACAAGGATAAAGGAAAGGCGAAGGCGAAGGAGAATCCATAGACTACAATTGTAATAGTATAAGTTTTGTAAGAATAATATGTGATATTATAACAAAGACAAGTGTATTGGTTGTAAAGAACCTGGGGTATGTAAATATTCTTTTTTTATATATATATAAGATATATCCGTTCTTTTGAGGCATTTCAATTGAATATTTATGTGAATTGTAGCACCGTGTAGCACCATCTGTCGGGTTGGAAGAAACCCAAATTTGGGGGCGTCACAGATTGGTATCAAAGCATTAGGTTATAAAACTTGAGGGGGGAATTAAAAACCTTACGTCATAACCTTAAGAAAAGTTAAAGAAATAAAAGATGGAAGTTAACCTTATAAAATGCATTATATATGTTATGTGTTTTATTCTACTGACGTTTACTAATTAAACTTTTGTGTTGTTGTAGATGTCAGGAGAAAACAGAGAAGTGCAGGTAGTCAGTGAAGGGTCAGTAAACCAGATAGAAATCATACCGAACCCCATAGCAGCAGATCCCGAGATAGTGGTGGTTGAGTCTGGAGATTCAGAGAGTCTAGACTATATGTTCGTGTTTGACGGCATGTTGGAGGAAGAGGTGGAGGCAGTATCCTTTAACCCAGTAGCTATAGCAGCTGAGATGGCTTCGGGGGAGTCAATGATGTCCCTTTTCATGACAGTGTTGGATAGAAACATCCACTACTGTCAGGAGGTTAAAGAGCTAAAAGTAGAGCTCCAGGCGGTGATAGAAGACAAGACGGATGTGGAGTCCATGTGGGAACAGAAGCATGATGAAAGGGTTCTGGCAAAGGACAAGGTCCATGAGCTAAAACAGGAGGTCTTTGAGCTCAGAAGTGATCTAAAGACCAAGAAAAAAAAGATAGGGAGAATGTCCTATATCCATAGGAGTTCTCATGTTGACTTCCAGCTGCAGGTAGCTGGTTATCTTGTAGAGACAGGGCAGACGCGGCATACTATCAGCCGTGATATTATTGCCGGTCTTGCCAAGGAGGATTTCGAGAATGCCTTAAGGCAGATGTGACCTAGTAGTGGCTAGAGTAGTAAGATATGTACATATTTTTGTATCTAGTAGTGACGCAAAACCCTCTTTTGTATAACCAAGGGTAGTCTTTTGTAAATCCCAATTTTTGGAAAGTAATTGCGGGAAAGCAATGTAATCCGATTCGACTGTGTAATGTAACTGAGATAGTGTTATACTACCATGAATCAATATAAGTTATTTTTTTCGAAACATGTGGAATAATGATTTGGACCGAAAACGAATCAATTTTTATCATGAATAGTACCCCGGGCGAATAGTATCCCGTGAATAGTACTTCGTGAATAGTACTTCGTGAATAGTACTCCGTAAATAGTACTCCGACATGAAAAAAAGTTCAAACTTATCAAGAATGCTCATAATAATATTTTCATGAAAAGATACTGGATGAAGTGCATATATCAAGGATATTCTACTAATTTCATGGAGTATAGAAGCCAAAATTTTAACAAAATGAGTATAGAATTCGAAATCTGAAACGAAATAATATTACTTACATACTATAGAGTATGAAAGAAAATATTATTTCAAGAAAATATTGAATAAAAATAACATCCCTTACGAATATTAAACGAAAATAATATTCCTTTCGAATATTGAACGAATATAATATTCCTTACGAATATTAAATGAAAATAATATTTCTTGCGAATATTGAATGAAATAATATTCATACGAATACGAAAAATAATATCTCTTCAGAATATGAAATAAATAATACCCCTTACCTTAAAAAGAAGAGTATTCCAACTGGTATAGCAGATATATTCTTGAAGAAAACTTTCACTGTTTTCTACGCTCAAAGCTTTCTAAAACTCAAAAGAAATACACTCAATATTATAGAAGAATAATTATCTGATTCTGGTGTGATTTTCAATTCAAACTAAGCATCCTATTTATAGGAGAATGGAAATGATACTATTTGAAAATTTTAATCACGGACGCACAGAACTTCGGACGAAACAAATTGAAGAATCACGGACGGCGAAAAAATAAATTCCTCAGTCGTCCAAAATTTTGAAATATTAATATAATATTTAATAAAATATAATATATTCTATTTTTCATAAAAAAACACTTATTATAATTGTAACAACCCCAAAATAGGTTCATTCCATCCAACCTATTCTGAGTCGCCAAATATATGGTACAAAAAATAACTACAACTTTATTACAACAATTGTCGTGTAAAATACAACAACACATATGTTGTGAGGTTTGATACAATTATATATATCAACTGTGACTCGCATCACAACCTTGGATAGCACGTCACAATGGCACCTTACATAAAGGTATAGTCAAAAACTGTTTTAGAAATTAGAATTTTTGGGAAGTGCTCAAGGAAACCTTCGTACATGGGAGGCCATGCGTCTAGGTTATGATAGATATCATATGTCCAAAGAATTATCCTTGGTTGACACAATAGACCCCAAACAAAAACGAGAAGATTACTATCATGCTCTTTCCAATGGTGAGTCTTCTCTTGACATATAACTATCTCTATTGTCTCCAGTTGAAAATTATATTTCAAATAAACTCCAAAATCATATAGGTAGTGCTCATAGATACACTCAACAACTGGAAGTGCACAACCCTGTCTTATGATGACACGAGGTTGTATGTCGTTAGACATCTTGTATGATAATGACAAAACACCCTTCCAACGTTGGGTACGCCTTACCCTATTGGATTCACCAAATATAACTACTAAATGAACTTTTCTATACTGCTTAGGGAGAACCTCCACCGCTAGAGACCACCGTTCTATTCTCATGTTACCCCCGCTCGACCCAGCTACACTCTTATTACCTGAAAGGAATTGTGAAGCAAAAAGGTGAGCTCAACTAGCCCAGTAAAGAATATCATAACTAAAGATAAATAAATTATCAATAGCCTTCAACAGTAATAAATCAGAGATTTAGAACATATGGTAGATGATAAAAATTTTCAACCATAGTTACAGCGGAACGAGCAATCCATTAGAAAATTCAAATAGACCATAAAGTCTATTATCTTCTCCATGTTAAAAATCTACCAACAATATTTTATCCCTGTAACATCAATCAACAGTTCTGGTCCACAATCATATGAATAACTCATAATCATAATTGTGGTTCTAAATTCTTCTTCTCATTCAAGACGAAGATAATTTTCATTCCCTGTCTTTACCTGAAACATCAAAGATCATGGTTATATCAAATCACATTTCATGTTCATAATCATACTGATAAATTCATCTTTGCACTACGGGCCAAAGATATTCATCAACAGTTCATCTTTGCACTACTGACCAAATATATTCAACCACAGATCATCTTTGCACTATATGCCAAAAATATTCAACAACAGATCATCTTTGCACTACATGCCAAAGATATTCAACAACAGATCATCTTTGCACTACAGGCCAAAGATATTAATATCTCAAAAAAAATATATAATCATTTCAGAATTTATATAAATAATAATTATAACCATGTTGATCAATTCACCTTTGCACTTAAGCTAAAGATATTCAATTATAAATTCAATGGTCATGATCATACCAGTAAACAATTCAACTTTACACTACTGGCCAAAGGATACCCATAGTCATGCTCATACCAAAAATCTACCCATCTTTACACTCAAGTCAAAGAGAAATATCATCATTAGCGTTATAAAAATGTTATTTATGATAGTAAAATTAATATAATCAACATATAGATTTAATCTCAAGAGTAATATTCATACATCAACTATAATTTGATCAGAAAAAAGAAACTAATTTTGTCGTGAATAGTAACTCGTGAATAGTAATTCATGAATAGTAACCCCGACATGAAAAAGTTAAAAATTTCACAATAAAATTCATACCAATATTTCGATATAATGATATTGAAAGAATAACATTTCTTAAACTTATAAACAATTTATTTTAATTGTTTACACTTTACTAAATAATGCATTTAATAATTCTAAAATGTCAAATTCATAAGATTTCATCACCAATAACCAAAACCCTCATCAAAAATCTGCATATACCTCATATAGGATTCTCAAGCCATAAAATTCTATTTTTCACTTTTCTTACTTCACATAACATATTTAATTCATTTACTCATAACTAGTCCATTTTTATAAAAAATACCAAATCAGTCCCAAAAATATTTCTTTTCTGAGATTTAGCAGAATATAGTCTCATATTGAACATATATTTTTCTCAAAATTTTTAAAATTCATTTATTATTTTTTATATGGCCAATACTGCCGAATATTTAGACATTTATCATAAATTTTACTTTTGTCCAAAAATTCTGAAATTTACAGAGTATACTTCTATCATATACATGTACTCTCAATAAAAATTTCATCAATTTTGGAGTTAACCACAAGGAGTTATAAGGGTTTACTTTTAAAATAGTATTTTCCCATAAAATTCATAACTCTTAATTTATACATCCAAAAATCGTCATTTTTGGACACAATCTAGAAAACTCATCAAATTATCATTTCAAAATTTTCCAAAATTTTTGAAGGTTCAAAAAAATTACGAAACTGAAAAACATAATAACCCTTAAAATCCCTTACTTCAAAAGAGCAGTATTTTTTACTGGAATGTAAAGCCGAAGGAAACTTGCACTGTTGAATAGCAACTCTCAAAGTATCTAAATACTCACAAAATACGCTCGATAATATAGAGAGAAAAAGAGAGAAAACTTATGAATTCTGATATGATTTTCAATTCTAACTTAGCCCTCTATTTATAGGAAAATGTTAGCACGCCGAAGCAGACTTAACCTGCTACCTGATGGCTTTACCTGTTACTATTGCCACCCACCATATTTGAAATAAAATTCAGCACATTTCTTCACCAATCACAAGTGGGGCCCACTCAATTCTAAAATTTTCTACCAAAATTATTTATAAACCTAATTTTTGAATCAGTCACATCTTAAAATTCATAACAAATCATACGTTCATTTTTAACAGTTTAAAATTTGTGGACATATACTCAACTTATATATGTATAACATATCTAAAAATCACAACGATCTAACGATCGGATTAAAAAATATAACTCACGCAATATAGCTCAAGAACACTGGTTTGATCTAATAATACCTCCAATCCGACAAAATATTGATAAAACATCTCAACATTAATTCCTTCATTTATAACCACATAAATAAATCCATCATTTATATCCACATAAAATAAATATTTCCTTATCATATAAATCAATAATTAATTATTCGCAAATAATATTATAGAATCACAATTATGACAACCAGGCAGTTCTCAGGAAAGAGGGGCCTTTCCGATAAGGATTTCTCCTTACTGGAGCGCAATTAGGTGACCAAACCTCTCCATGACAGAACTTTCTAGACATTGCCAATAATGCTATCTAATAATATTATTCAAATAATACGAATTATTGATCTGATAATGGAGATACTGTGAAAAGACAATTATTGAAACAACAATAATATAAAACATCAACGCAGTAATTATTGAATCAATAAAATAAAATATTAAACAGTAACTACTGTAACAATTATTGAGTAGTGCCTTCTTACGTAAGAATCAATAACTCAAAAATATTGTGCAATACCGTGTGCTACTGTGCAACAACGCGTATTACTTTACTTTACCCACCTGGTATTCCAACAGTGTTAACGGTAACAACTACGTCGTTATTTATAAAAACTCAATTTTGTCATTTTCTTCATCCGACAGTTATTATGTTATGGGACCCACAAATGGCTGCGCCGTCGTACGAATAATCCCCGACAACAAGAATATTTCACGACCAAACGAATATTCTCCGACAACAATAAGTATTTTATATCCACTTACTTATTTTAAAAAAAAAATTCACATATCACCCTTAACTTTAACTTTTTATCAATTTAACTATTTACTAAATAGAAAAATTGAATACTTTTATTTCATAAAATTTGGGGTCTTACAATCTTCCCTCCTTATGAAATTTCGTCCTCGAAATTTACGTACTTGGTATTTCAAAGAGTTGAGAATACCTTGCTTTTATTTCAGATTCCATCTTTCCTGTCATCATGATTTCTCAATTGCTCATCTTCTGTATTCCAGATATCATTCTAGAATACAGCTTCAAAATAAAGGTTAATTGACATATCATAATTTGTCAATTTAAGTAAGAAAATTCAGCTTAGGAAGGACACACACTAGCGAAGGATATTACTCGTCTCTCCCTTCCTAGTTCTAATCTCGGATCTCCGCCAGAGATCATATCCCTAAGCTCTGATACCAAATGTAATAACCCCAAAATAGGTCCATTCCATCCAACCTATTCTGAGTCACCAAATACATAGTACAGAAAATAACTACAACTTTATTACAACAATTGTCGTGTAAAATACAACAACACATATGTTGTGAGTTTTGATACAATTATATATACCAACTGTGACTCGCATCCCAACCTTGGATAGCACGTCACAATGGCACCTTACATAAAGGTATAGTCAAAAATTGTTTTAGAAATTAGAATATTTGAGAAGTGCTCAAGGAAACCTTCGTACATGAAAGGCCATACGTCAAATTTATGATAGATATCATATATCCACAGAATTATCCTTGGTTGACCCAATAGATCCCAAAGAAAAATAAGAAATTACTATCATGCTCTTTCTAATGGTGAGTCTTCTCTTGACATATAACTATCTCCATTGTCTCCAGTTGAAAATTATATTTCAAATAAACTCCAAAATCATATAGGTAGTGCTCATAGATATACTCAGCAAGTGGATGTGCACAACCCGTCTTATGATGACACGAGGTTGTATGTCGTTAGACATCTTGTATGATAGTGGCAAAACACCCTTCCAACGTTGGATACGCCTTACCCTATTGGATTCACCAAATATAACTACTAAATGAACTTTTCTATACTGCTTAGGGAGAACCTCCACCGCTAGAGACCACCGTTCTATTCCCCTGTTACCCCCGCTCGACCCAGCAACACTCTTATTACCTGAAAGGAATTGTGAAGCAAAAAGGTGAGCTCAACTAGCCCAGTAAAGAATATCATGACTAAAGATAAATAAATTATCAATAGCCTTCAACAGTAATAAATCAGAGATTTAGAACATATGGTAGATGATAAAATTTTTCAACCATAGTTGCAGCGGAACGAGCAATCCATTAGAAGAGTCAAATAGACCATAAAGTCTATTATCTTTTCCATGTTAAAAATTTACCAACAATATTTTATCCATGTAACATCAATCAACAGTTCTGGTCCACAATCATATGAATAACTCATAATCATAATTGTGGTTCTAAATTCCTCTTCTCATCCAAGACGAAGATAATTTTCATCCCCTGTCTTTACCTGAAACATCAAAGATCATGGTTATATCAAATCACATTTCCTGTTCATAATCATACTGATAAATTCATCTTTGCACTACGGGTTCATCAACAGTTCATCTTTGCACTACTGGCCAAAGATATTCAACCACAGATCATCTTTGCACTATATGCCAAAGATATTCAACAACAGATCATCTTTGCACTACATGCCAAAGATATTCAACAACAGATCATCTTTGCACTACAGGCCAAAGATATTAATATCTCAAAGAAATATATAAACATTTCAGAATTTATATAAACAATAATTATAACCATGTTGATCAATTCACCTTTGCACTTAAGCTAAAGATATTCAATTATAAATTCAATGGTCATGATTATACCAGTCAACAATTCAACTTTGCACTATTGGCCAAAAGGAACCCATAGTCTTGATTATACCAAAAATCTACTCATCTTTACATTCAAGTTAAAGATAAATATCATCATTAGCGTTATAAAAAAGTTATATATGATAGTAAAATTAATATAATCAACATATAGATTTAATCTCAAGAGTAATATTCATAAATCAACTATAATTTGATCAGAAAAAAGAAACTAATTTTGTCGTGAATAGTAACTCGTGAATAGTAACTCATGAATAATAACTCGTGAATAGTAACCCCGATATGAAAAAGGTAGAAATTCCACAATAAAATCCATACTAATATTTCGATATAATGATATTGAAAGAATAACATTTCTTAAACTTATAAACAATTTATTTTAATTGTTTACACTTTACTAAATAATGCATTTAATCATCCTAAAATGTTAAAATCATAAGATTTCATCACCAATAACCAAAACCCTCATCAAAAATCTGCATATACCTCATATAGGATTCTCAAGCCATAAAATCCTATTTTTCACTTTTCTTACTTCACATAACATATTTAATTCATTTACTCATAACTAGTATATTTTCATAAAAAATACCAAATCAGTCCCAAAAGTATTTCTTTTCTGAGATTTAGCAGAATATAGTCACATATTGAACATATATTTTTCTCAGAATTTTTAATATTCATTTACTATTTTTCATATGGCCAATACTGTCGAATATTTAGATATTTATCATAAATTTTACTTTTGTCCAAAAATTCCAAAATTTACAGAGTATACTTCTATCATATACATGTACTCTCAATAAAATTTTTACCAATTTTGGAGTTAACCACAAGGAGTTATAAGGGTTTACTTTTAAAATAGTATTTTCCCATAAAATTCATAACTCTTAATCTATACATCCAAAAATCGTCATTTTTGGACACAATCTAGAAAACTCATCAAATTATCATTTCAAATTTTTCCAGAATTTTTGAAGGTTCAAAAAAATTACGAAACTGAAAAAAATAATAACCCTTAAAATCCCTTACTTCAAAAGAGCAGTATTTCTGACTGGAATGTAAAGCCGAAGGAAACTTGCACTGTTGAATAGCAACTTTCAAAGTATCTAAATACTCACAAAATACACTCGATAATATAAAGAGAGAAAGAGAGAAAACTTATGAATTCTGGTGTGATTTTTAATTCTAACTTAGCCCTCTATTTATAGAAAAATGTTAGCACGCCGAAGCAGACATGACCTGCTACCTGATGGCTTTACCTGCTACTATTGCCACCCACCATATTTGAAATAAAATTCAGCACATTTCTTCACCAATCACAAGTGGGGCCCATTCAATTCTAGAATTTTCCACCAAAATTATTTATAAACCTAATTTTCGAATCAGTCACCTCTTAAAATTCATAACAAATCATACGTTCATTTTTAACGGTTTAAAATTTGTGGACATATACTCAACTTATATATGTATAACATATCCGAAAATCACAATGATCTAACAATCAGATTAAAAAATATAACTCACGCAATATAGCTCAAGAACACTGGTTTGATCTAATAATACCTCCAATCCGACAAAATACTGAAAAAATATCTCAGCATTAATTCTTTCATTTATAACCACATAAATAAATCCATCATTTATATCCACATAAAATAAATATTTCCTTATCATATAAATCAATAATTAATTATTCGTAAATAATATTACAGAATCACAATTATGACAACCAGGCAGTTCCCAAGAAAGAGGGGGCTTTCCGATAAGGATTTTTTCTTATTGGCGCGCAATTAGGTGACAAAACCTCTTTTGACAGAATTTTTTAGACATTACAAATAATGATATCTAATAATATTATTCAAATAATATGAATTATTGATCTGATAATGGAGATACTGTGAAAAGACAATTATTGAAACAACAATAATATAAAAATCAACGCAGCAATTATTGAATCAGTAAAATAAAATATTAAACAGTAACTATTGTAACAATTATTGAGTAGTGCCTTCTTACGTAAGAATCAATAATTCAAAAATACTGTGCAATACCGTGTGTTACTGTGCAACAGCGCGTATTACTTTACTTTACCCACCGGGTATTCCAACAGTGTTAACGGTAACAACTACGTCGTTATTTATAAAAACTCAATTTTATCATTTTCTTCATCCGACAGTTATTATGTTATGGGGCCCACAAATGGTTGCGCCGTTGTACGAATATTCCCCGACAACAAGAATATTTCACGACCAAACGAATATTCTCCGACAACAATAAGTATTTTATAGCCACTTGCTTATTTTGAAAAAAAATTCACATATCACCCTTAACTTTAACTTTTTATCAATTTAGCTATTTACTAAATAAAAAAATTGAATACTTTTATTTCATAAAATTCGGGGACTTACAATAATATATATAATAAATATATATATAATAATAAATATAATACAATTCTCTCCCGTTCAAGTAAAATTCCCCCCCCCCCTTTTCATGCTTTCATTACACGTGGCCCCCACCCACTTATTATATTAATAAAATTAATAATTACTCCCTCCTTCCTCAGCCACCCAAACTTCCCCCCGTGACCAATGATTTTTCAACACATGTGGGCCCACATGTGGCTCCCACATTTATTATATAAATAATTTTCTACATATTATTTTAAAAAATGGGTAAGTGAGGGTCCATAAAATAAGCAAAATTTGTAAAATTCCAAATTTTACGAATAATATTTAATTTTCTCGAAATAAAATTTTTTAATATTATGGTGTGGATTTGTTATAATATTATAATTATTGGTAGTATTTATAAACTATGCAAGTAGTCATATTATATTCGGTTGGTTGGAGAATATTCATTTTATCAGGAAATATTTGTACAACGGCACAATCATTGGTAGACCCCGCAACGGAATTATTGTCGAATTGAGAAAATGACAAAAATATTTTTATGAAAATAACGGCAGAAGTTTTACCGTTAAAACTGTTGAACTACTCGGTAGTAAAAGTACATTAATACGCGTGGTTGCATAGTAGAACACGGTATTGAGTATTGATATTTACGTGAGAAGCCACTCAGTTTTGTTCAATTATTGCTACAGTAGTTGCTGCATAGTATCTCACGTTATTTGATTCAATTATTGTTGATTGTTATATATATATATATATATATATATATATATATATATATATATATATATATATAATATAAGTTTTATTTTATTAGTATTAATAATATAATAAAACAGAAAAGCTTTTTATATAAAACAGAATACTTTTATAAAGTTATTCATTTTGTTAGGCTAATAGTAAAATCTTTTTATATAAAACAGAATACTTTTATAAAGTTATCTGTTTTATTAGACAATAATTAGAATATATTATATTTTATTATGCATAGTGTTGCATAGTGCCTGCATAGTATTTTGCATAGTAAAATATTTTTATATAAAACATAATACTTTTATAAAGTTATTCGTTTTATTAGATTATAAATAGAATATATTATATTTTATTTAAAAGATTTTGCTTTAAATATGGACCGTCAGATTAAAAGTAAATCAATCTGGACCGTTCATGAACTAGTTACTATGCAGTCCATTCTTCTATAAATAGAAGCTCATTCCTTCATTATTTCTTACGAATTCACTGAAACTCTAGAGAGAGAAAATTATAGAGAGAAAGAAGAAGAGAAGTCTGCTACCTTTCTTTTCCTCTATTCAGTTTCTTTTACGATAAGGGGTATTATTTCTTTTGTATTCATGAAGAGAACTTCTGTTATTCCATTAATTATTATTATGTTGGAATAACCTGTCTGTGCGATCTATCGCATGCATGGTGATTTCTGTTATTCCATTCTTTAATATTTTGTTAGAATATCCTATCTGTGCGTTTTACGCCGGACTTGGTTCCGTCTTTATTATTCTGTTGGAATATCCTGTCTGTGCGTTTTACGCCAGACTTGGTTCCGTCTTTATTATTCTGTTAGAATATCCTGTCTTTGCGTTTTACGTCGGACCTGATTCCGTCTTTATTATTCTGTTGGAATATCTTGTCTGTGCGTTTTACGCTGGAACTGGTTCCATTATTTATTATTCTATTGGAATAACCTGCCTGTGCGGTCTATCGCATGCCTGGTGATTTCTTTTGTTATTCCATTCTTTATTATACTCAATTGGTTAAAGTTTTAGTTTCTATACTCCATAAAATTAGTAGAATATCCTTGATATTTGCGCTTCATCCTGTATCTTTTCATGGAAATATTCTTCTGAGCATTCTTGAGTTTTACTCCACAAAGCAGTATCATGTTGACAATTTGGACGTTATTGGTTCCTGGATAAAATAATTCTTGAACTTGTTTTATTGAATTATTATGTCATTGTCATCATCCTCATGTTTATATTATGTTGAAATTCATCTATGGCATGTAGTGCATAGATGGAGTTGGTATGATTATGACCAAGAATTATTCAGTATAATCATGACCGTAATGTTACAAATAATGTGGAAAAATCCTCATTGGCCCGTAATGCAATGATGGACAGTTTTTGGTATAATTATGGCTATGGATTCTCTTCGGCCAAGGGTGCAAAGATGAATTATTTTATGGCATGATCAGGACCGTTGATAAAAATACGATTATCTTTGGCCCGTAGTGCATGGATAATTCGTGGTCATGATACTAAAGAATAACCTTAGCCTGTAGTGCAGGGATAATTTAATGATTTGGATTATTTATTGAGCTGAGTCTCAGCGATAAAAGTGATGAAAAACCTTTTAAACCATAAAAGATAGTAGATTTTATTCTCTACTTGACTCTTTTAATGGATTGCTTATTCCGCTGCAGTTAAACTTGATGTCTATCGTATTTTATCAGTTTAACATTGTTGAAGACTAATGATAATTTATTCTGCATTATCTTAGTCATAATATTTCTTACTGGGCTAGTTGAGCTCACCCTTTCTTTCACTGTTCTCTTCAGGAAATGAGAACGTAGCCGGGACTATTCGGGGAATGGAGTGACGGTCCAGATGATAGTATTAGTAGTCCTCACTATTCGATTAAATAGTGTGACAATAAATGTAATGAGGACTTATTCTGAGAGTGGATATTGTCTAGAAAATAGTATTTATATTAAAACTCACAGCTCTCTTGTTGTATATTAAAGATTGTATTTGTATTATGTACCATGTATTTGGCGACTCAGAATAGGTGATGTATATCTATTTTGGGGGCGTCACAGTTGGTATCAGAGCTTAGGGATATGATCCCTGGCTGAGATGTGAGATAAGAACTAGGAGGGGAGAGACGGGAAATTCCTTCGCTAGTATGACCTACCTAAGTTTACTTGTTATTTAATTGGTCGGTCAGAGTATAGAGATAATATGTGATATGTTAATTAACCTTTATTTTGTGGAAGTATTTGAAAATGGCATCTGAAAATGTTGAGATAAGCAATGAAGCACAGAAGACCGTTGAATCTCCACAGATCAATAATCAGGACAATGTGCAATAGGATGGTGATAATCCTCCTGTAAACAACAACACTTATCAATTGACGAACGACGGTATGTTTAGGAGTTTTTTTGAATTCATTCAACATCAGGCGAAGGCGGCTCCTGTTCATAATGCAGGTAAAAATAATGGCAACCCACGGTTGGTCACCGCTAAGCAGTTCAAGGAGTTGGGACCACCGGAGTTTTTGGGAAAGCCAGAACCACTTAAGGCAGAGACATGGTTAAAGCAGATCACCAGGATATTTGATGTCTTGGGATGCTCAGAGGAGCAAAAGGTTCCCTTTGCCACCTTTATGTTACGTGAAGAGGCAGATTACTGGTGGGAATCTGTAAAACGTACACAGCCTGACGCACTCAAGATGTCTTGGGAGAAGTTCCAAGAGTTATTCAATGACAAGTACTTTTCCGAAAGCATTCGTCACATGAAGGAGGTGGAATTTATCAAGTTGGAGCAAAACAACATGACTGTGTCGCAGTACGAAGCAAAGTTTACCGAGTTGTCCCGATTTGCGTCCCATTTGGTTGATAATGAGGAGAGAATGACGCGAATGTTTCTAAGAGGTTTGAAACCTGAGATACGTCAATATCTTATCTCTCATAAACTGTGTTTGTATTCAGATGTTATTAATAGGGCTCAGTTATTGGAGCGCAATAACGAGTCAACCCAACCAAAAGAGAGCAGCCGACAAAATGATAATACCGGTGATAACAGTCATCAAAGAGGTGACAATAAGCATGGAAGGAATCAACATGCCAGAAATGGTAACTACCTCGGTGGTAATTATGGCCAAAATAATAAGAATGGACATTTCAAGAAGAGAAGGTTCAACAATGACGTGAAGACGTCGGCACCAGCACTCGTTTCAAAGGAAGAAGAACGACCACCGGTCGTATGTTTCAAATGCGGACAGGAGGGACACATCCATGCAAATTGTACGCAGCAATCCAAAGCGTGTTTTAATTACGAAAAAGAAGGTCACCAAGCTCGATTTTGTCGTATGGTGAAGTCAAGTCTAGCTGGGATAGTGATGCCAAAGGATGTCCCAGACAAGCCAAAACCGGTAGTTTAAGAGAGAGCGTTTTTTTTTCTGTGACGAGGAACCTGAATAAAATTATCACGGGTATGTTAGTCATAAACTCTTTTGAAGTCTATACCGTGTTAGATATCGGTTCTACTCACTCTTTTATTTCACCTAGTTGTGTTCAATGTTTGAACTTAACTCCGGAGAAGTTAGACTTTGATTTATCTGTTGAAATTTCATTGGGAGAAACCTTCGTTACCTCCACTATTTATAAATCTTGTTTGATTCAAATCAACACTTTCACGTTACCTGTCGATCGTATCTCTTTGAGAATACTTGCCTTTGATGTGATTTTAGGAATCGATTGGTTAACTACTCATCAGGTTTTTTTTTGTAAGGTTGTTAGCTTTCATACTCCTAACCAATTTGTTATGCGAATTCAAAGTAACCAAACCATTAAAGTCAATCATTGTCATATCAAGCCATAAGTAAAGAGCTTTGAGCCTTTATCTGGTGACTTCCTTGTGTGGAATGCACTGAAGCCAGACTTTCTGTAGGCGACGTCGTGAATGACGATGGCAAGTTAATAGGTATCAATGTGACATGCTATCCAAGTCTTGGATGAGGGTCACAGTTTTGAACGATATTTCTATTGTTAATAAATTTTCTGACGTATTCCTAAAGACTTCTTAGCCTACCCCAGAGCGTGAAATCGAATTTTGTATTGACCCCAGTACAAAACCCATTTCTTAAACCCTCAAATATTTCTTCAACTAAAACGAACGTATTATGCGCCAAAGACGTTGGCTCGAGCTGTTGAATATTACGATCGTACCATTCAATATCATCGTGGAAGTGCGAACGTGGTAGCTGACGCGTTGAGTAGAAGATCGTATGCGAGTGAGATGTTGTTAACACAAAGACCCATTTCGTATAACTTACAAATGATGAAGATAGAGTTAAAGACTCTAGGGACCCACGTGAAGATAATGAATATACGATTAGAATCGACTTTAATCAATAAAGTTAAACCCGCTCAAGCTACACACTCAGAGCTGATGAATGTGAAGAAGAAGGTTCAAGAGGGCGTTATTCTAGAAGCAAGAATTGATTAAGAGAGGAAGTCTCAACCCTCGATTTAATTGGCCCATTTGAAATCCTCGATCGAGTAGGAACTGTGGCTTATAGACTCGTTTTACCGCTAAGTATGTCGCGTGTTCATAACGTTTTTAACGTATCGACGTTACGTAAATATGTGAACGACCCGAACCACATTATTAATTTAGAACCGGACGAGATAGCGAATGATTTAACGTATGAGGAGATGCATGTTAAAATCTTGGATAAGAAGAATTATATTCGACACCCAAAGGTTATACCTCAAGAGTTAGAATCTGAAATAAAGTCAAGGTATCCTCACCTGTTCGGCATACTAGGTACGTACGTAAATTTCGAGGGCAAAATTTCATAAGGAGGGGAGATTGTAAAACCCCATATTTTACGAATAAGATTTAATTTTCTCGAAATAAATTTTTTTAATATTATGATGTGGATTTGATATAATGTTATAATTATGGGTAGTATTTATAAATTTTGTAAAGTATACAAGTGGTCATAATATATTCGGTTGGTCGGTGAATATTCATTTTATCAGAAAATATTTGTACAACGGCACAATCTTTGGTAGATCCCGCAACGGAATTATTGTCGGATTGAGAAAACGATAAAAATATTTTTATGAAAATAACGGCGTAAGTTTTACCGTTAAAACTGTTGAACTACTAGGTAGTAAAAGTACAGTAATACGCGTGGTTGCATAGTAGCACACGGTATTGAATATTGATGTTTACGTGAGAAGTCACTCAGTTTTGTTCAATTATTGCTACAGTAGTTGCTGCATAGTATCTCACGTTATTTGATTTAATTATTGTTGATTGTTATATATATATTATATATATAAGTTTTGTTTTATTAGTATTATTAATGTAATAAAACAGAAAAGCTTTTTATATAAAACAGAATACTTTTATAAAGTTATTCATTTTATTAGGCTAATAGTAAAATCTTTTTATATAAAACAGAATACTTTTATAAAGTTATCTGTTTTATTAGACAATAATCAGAATATATTATATTTTATTATGCATAGTGTTGCATAGTGCCTGCATAGTAAAATCTTTTTATATAAAACATAATACTTTTATAAAGTTATTCATTTTATTATATTATAAATAGAATATATTATATTTTATTTAAAAGATTTTGCTTTAAATATGGACCGTCAGATTAAAAGTAAATCAATCTGGACCGTTCATGAATTAGTTACTATACAGTCCATTCTTCTATAAATAGAAGCTCATTCCTTCATTATTTCTTACGAATTCACTGAAATTCTAGAGAGAGAAAATTATAGAGAGAAAGAATAAGAGAAGTCTGCTACCTTTCTTTTCTTATATTCAGTTTCTTTTACGGTAAGGGGTATTATTTCTTTTGTATTCATGAAAAGAACTTCTGTTATTTCATTAATTATTATTCTGTTGAAATAACTTGTCTGTGCGATCTATCGCATGCATGGTGATTTTAGTTGTTATTCCATTCTTTAATACTTTGTTGGAATATCATGTCTATGCATTTTACGCCGGACCTGGTTCCGTCTTTATTATTCTGTTGGAATATCCTGTCTATACATTTTATGTCGGACCTGGTTCCGTCTTTATTATTCTGTTAGAATATCCTGTCTGTGCGTTTTACGCCGGACCTAGTTCTATTATTTATTATTCTATTGGAATAACCTGCCTGTGCGGTCTATCGCATGTCTGGTGATTTCTTTTGTTATTCCATTCTTTATTATACTCAGTTAGTTAAAGTTTTAGCTTCTATACTCCATGAAATTAGTGGAATATCCTTGATATTTCCGCTTCATCCAGTATCTTTTCATAAAAATATTCTTCTGAGCATTCTTGAATTTTACTCCACAAAGCAGTATCATGTTGACAATTTGGACGTTATTGGTTCCTGGATAAATTAATTCTTGAACTTGTTTTATTAAATTATTATGTCATTGTCATCATTCTCATGCTTATATTATGTTGAAAGTCATCTATGGCCTATAGTGCATAGATAGACTTGGTATGATTATGACCAGGAATTATTCGGTATAATCATGACCGTAATGTTACAAATAATGTGGAAAAAGTCCTCATTGGCCCGTAATGCATTGATGGATAATTTTTGGTATGATTATGGCTATGGATTCTCTTCGGCCAAGGGTGCAAAGATGAATTATTTTATGGCATGATCAGGACCGTTGATGAAAATACGATTATCTTTGGCTCGTAGTGCATGGATAATTCGTGGTCATGATACTAAAGAATATTCTTAGCCTATAGTGCAGGGATAATTTAATGATGTGGATTATTTATTGAGCTGAGTCTCAGCGATAAAAGTGATGAAAAACCTTTTAAACCATAAAAGATAGTAGATTTTATTCTCTACTTGACTCTTTTAATGGATTGCTTGTTCCGCTGCAGTTAAACTTGATGTCTATTGTATTTTATCAGTTTAACATTGTTGAAGACTAATGATAATTTATTCTGCATTATCTTAGTCATAATATTTCTTACTAGGCTAGTTGAGCTCACCGTTTCTTTCACTGTTCTCTTTAGGAAATGAGAACGTAGCCGGGACTAGTTGGGGAACGGAGTGACGGTCCAGATGATAGTATTAGTAGTCCTCACTATTCGGTTAAATAGTATGACAATAAATGTAATGAGGACTTATTCTGAGAGTGGATATTGTCTAGAAGACAGTATTTGTATTAAAACTCACAGCTCTCTTGTTGTATATTAAAGATTGTATTTGTATTATGTACCATGTATTTGGCGACTCAGAATAGGTGATGTATACCAATTTTGGGGGCGTCACAAAATTTACACAAATATTTCATAAAAATTCCCTCAATATTTTTAATAACATTCATTAATATTATTATAACTCGCAATAGTAACAACCAGATCGTTCCTAGGAAAGAGGGGTTTTTCAATAAGGATTTCTTCCTATTGGCGCGCAATTAGGTTGTAAAACCCCAACTTATTAATAAGTGAAATTAAATTTTCTCTATTTATTATTTTGAAATAGTGAGGATTGATTTGATTAATGTGGTTAGTTATGGATAAAATGACCAAATATTTTAAATAAGCAAGTGGTTATAAAATATTCATTTTTGGTCTGTGAATATTCGTTTAGTCGTGGAATATTCTTGCTGTCGGGGAATATTCGTACGATGGCTCAGCCTTGTGTGGGCCCCAGAACGGAAAGCGATTGGATGAAAAAAACGACAAGTATAAGTTGTTTATAAATAACGGCGTAATTATTACCGTTAATACTGTTAGAATACCCGGTGGTTAAAATACAGTAGCACACGGTATTGCACCAATTATTGATTCTTACGTAAGAAGGCATTACTCAATAATTGTTACAGTAGTTACTGTTCAATATTTTATTTTATTGATTCAATAATTGCTGCGTTGATATTTTATATTATTGTTATTTCAATAATTATTGTTGCACAGTATTTTCCATTATCAGATCAATAATTCATATTATTTGTGACGCCCCCAAAATAGGTATACAACACTCATTCTGAGTCACCAAATACATGGTACAGAAAGCAAACTACAACTTCATAATACAATTGTCGTGCAAAATACGACAACACATACTGTGAGTTTAAATACAAATATTATCTTCTGGACAATATCCACACTCAAATAAATTCTCATTACAATTATTAAAACACTATTTTACAGAAATAGTGAGGACTGCTAAAACATCTATCTAGAACTATCACTCCATATCCCGACTAGATCCTGCTATGTTCTCACCTCCTGAGAAGAAAAAATTGAACAAAAAGGAAAAGGGTGAGCTCAACTAGCCCAGTAAAAAATATTATGACTAAGATAATATACAACAAATTATCGTTAGTCTTCAACAGGGAAAAATCTGATAGAATATAATCGACAACAAGTTTTAGATCAACAACTGCAGCGAAAACAGCAAACCATTAGAAGAGTCAAGTAGAGAAAGAATTCTACTATCTTCTAAGATTTAAAAGTCCATCATCAATATTTTATCCCTGTAACATCAATTAATAATCATCTTTATCCAAATATTCATCTTTGCACTACAGGCCAAAGATATTCATTTGTATCACATGTCAGTCATGTTCATCTCAACACCTGTTCATCTTTGCACTACAGGCCAATGATATTCATCAAATAATCATACATCTTTGCACTACAGGCCAAAGATATTCAGTAATATCATCATTTAGGACTGAGGATGATGAAAAATATCTTAAAGAGAACGAATCCAGTGAGACAGAAGGACAATTATTAGGGATTCGTATAACAGTTTATCCAAGATCAATAATACTTCATAATAATCAATTGTGAAGCAGGATTCAAAAATAAAGATCAAAACATGGATACAATCAAAGATAGTAACCATAATAGACATCTTGGACAAAAAGGGAAAATTTTATTTTTTGGTGAATAGTGCCGTATTCGTGAATAGTACCGTATACGTGAATAATACCGTATACGTGAATAGTAATCCCGACACAAAAAGTTCCAAATTTGATAAAAACTCATATCAATATTTCAGCATAATGATATTGAAGAAAATAATATCATTAAGAAGAAAATAATATCCCTTACCTCAAAATATCAGTACTTTTGGTCGGAATACCGGTATAAGGCTGAAAGAAACTTGCTCTGATGAATAGAAACTCTCAAAGTATCTAAATACTCGCAAAATACACTCAATAATCTAGAGAGAGAAAGAGAAAAAACTTATTTCTGGTGTGATTTTTAATTCTAACTTAGCCCTCTATTTATAGGAAAATGTTAGCACGCCGAAGCAGACTTAACCTGCAACCTGATGGCTTTACCTGCTACTATTCCCACCCACCACATTTGAAATATAATTCAGCACATTTCTTCACCAACCACAAGTGGGGCCCACTAATTCTAGAATTTTTCATCAAAATGATAAACTCCGAAAATTTAATAATTTTTGAACCAGTCATCTTGTAAAATTCATAATAAATCATACGTTCATTTTTAACGGTTCAAAATTTGTGGGCATATACTCAACTTATATATGTATAACATATCCAAAAATTACCACGATCCAACGGTCGGATTAAAAATTATAACCCCCGCAAAATATCTCAAAAACACTGATTTTTAATACCTCCATTCCGACAAAAATACTGATAAAAACCTCAACATTAACTCCTTCATTTTTAACCACAAAAATATATCCCTCATTTATATCCACATAAAATAAATATTTACTTATCATATGAATCAATAATTAATTATTCACAAATAATATTACAGAATCACATTTATGACAACCAGGCCGTTCCCAGGAAAGAGGGGGCTTTCCAATAAGGATTTCTCCTTACTGGCGCGCAATTAGATGACCAAACCTCTCCTTAGACAGAACTTTCTAGACATTGCCAATAATGTTATCTAATAATATTATTCAAATAATATGAATTATTGATCTGATAATGAAAAATACTATGCAGCAATAATTATTGAAACAACAATAATATAAAATATCAACGCAGCAATTATTGAATCAATAAAATAAAATATTGAACAATAACTACTGTAACAATTATTGGGTAGTGCCTTCTTACGTAATAATCAATAATTAGTGCAATACCGTGTGCTACTGTATTTTAACCACCTGGTATTCCAACAGTATTAACGGTAACAACTACGCCGTTATTTATAAATAACTTATACTTGTCATTTTCTTCATCCAATCGCTTTTCGTTATGGGACCCACACAAGGCTGCGCTGTCGTACGAATATTCCCCGACAGCAAAAAAATTCCACGACCAAACGAATATTTCCCGACAAAATGAATATTTTATAACCACTTGCTTATTTTGCAAAATTTGCACATTTCACCCATAACCAAAGTATTATATCAAATTAACCCCTTATTATTTACAATAATATTTAGAGAAAATTTGATTTTATTCATTAATAAGTTGGGGTCTTACATTATTTGAATAATATTATTAGATAACATTATTGGCAATGTCTAGAAAGTTCTGTCTAAGAAGAGGTTTGGTCATCTTATTGCACGCCAGTAAGAAGAAATCCTTATTGGAAAGCCCCCTCTTTCCTGGGAACGGCCTGGTTGTTATAATTGTGATTCTATAATATTATTTGTGAATAATTAATTATTGATTTATATGATAAGAAAATATTTATTTTATGTGGATATAATTGATGGATATATTTATTTTATGTGAAGGAATTAATGTTGAGGTGTTTTTGTCGGAATGGAGGTATTAAAAATTAAATCACTGTTCTTGAGATATATTGCGCGAGTTATAATTTTTAATCTGACCGTTGGATCGTTGTGATTTTTAGATATGTCATACATATATAAGTTGAGTATATGTCCACAAATTTTGAACCGTTAAAAATGAACGTATGATTTGTTATGAATTTTAAGAGGTGACTGATTTGGAAATTATGTTATAAATGATTTTTGGTAGAAAATTCTAGAATTGAGTGGGCCCCACTTTTGGTTGGTGAGAAATGTGCTGGAATTTTTATTCAAATGTGGTGGGTGGGAAAAGTAGTAGGTAAAGCCATCAGGTTGCAGGTCAAGTCTGCTTCGGTGTGTTAATATTTTCCTATAAATAGAGGGCTAAGTTAGAATTGAAAATCACACCTGAATTCATAAGTTTTCTCTCTTTCTCTCTCTCTATATTATCGAGCGTATTTTGTGAGTATTTAGATACTTTGTGAGTTTTTATTTATCAGTGCAAGTTTCCTTCAGCCTTATACCGATATTCCGAACAGAAGTACTGTTATCTTGAGGTAAGGGATGATATTTTCTTCTTAAATGATATTATTTTCTTCAATATCATTATGCCAAAATATTGGTTTGAACTTTTTATCAAATTTAGAACTTTTTGTGTCGGGGTTACTATTCACGTATACGGCACTATTCACCAGTACGGTACTATTCACCGAAAAATAAAATTTTTTCTTTTTATCCAAAATGGCTAGTATGGTTACTATCTTTAATTGTATTCATGTTTTGATCTTTATTTTTGAATTCTACTTCACAATTAGTTGTTATGGAGTATTATTGCACTTGGATAAACTGTAATACGAATCCCTAATATTTATCCTTCTGTCTCACTGGATTCCTTTTCTTTAATATATTTTTCATCATCCTCAGTCCTAAATGATGATATTATTGAATATCTTTGGCCTGTAGTGCAAAGATGAATGATTAACTGATGAATATCTTTGGCTCGTAGTGCA
This sequence comes from Panax notoginseng, assembly GCA_016801055.1. Classification (NCBI taxonomy): domain Eukaryota; kingdom Viridiplantae; phylum Streptophyta; class Magnoliopsida; order Apiales; family Araliaceae; genus Panax; species Panax notoginseng. The sequence continues at coordinate 1,113,651 of CM029016.1, read as the reverse complement.
AAGATGAACAGGTGTTGAGATGAACATAACCGACTGGTGATACAAATGAATATCTTTGGCCTGTAGTGCAAAGATGAATATTTGATTAAAGATGGTTATTGATTGTTGTTACAGGGATAAAATATTGATGATGGACTTTTAAACCTTAGAAGATAGTAGAAGTCATTCTCTACTTGACTATTCTAATGGTTTACTGTTTCCGCTGCAGTTGTTGATCTAAAACTTGTTGTCTATTATATTTTATCAGATTATTCCCTGTTGAAGATAAATGATAAGTTGTTGTATATTATCTTAGTCATATTATTCTTTAATGGGCTAGTTGAGCTCACCCTTTTCTTTTTTGTTCCATTTTTCTCAGGAGGCGAGATTATAGCGGGAACTAGTCGGGGTGTGGAGTGATGTTTCTAGTCAGTGATGTTAGCAGTCCTCACTATTTTATTAAATAGTGTTTCAATAATTGTAATGAGAACTTATTTGAGTGTGGATATTGTCTAGAAGATAATATTTGTATTTAAACTCACAGTATTGTGTTGTCGTATTTTGCACGACAAGTGTTTTAATAAAGTTGTATTTGTTTCTGTACCATGTATTGGCGACTCAGAATGGGTGATGTATACCTATTTTGGGGGCGTCGCATAGGTGACCAAACCTCTCCTTGACAGAACTTCTAGACATTGTTAATTATGCAAATAATAATATGAATAACTTGTCATCTCAATTATTGATTTAATAATACAAAATATTGTAACAATAATTGAATCAAATAACGTAAGATACTATGCAGCAATTACTGTAGCAATAATTGAATAAAACTGAGTGACTTCTCACGTAAGCATCAATAATCAATACCGTATGCTACTATGCAACCACGCGTATTACTGTACTTGTATCACCGGGTGATTCAACAGTTAACGATAAAACTTCTACCGTTATTTTTATAAAAAGATATTTCTGTCGTTTTCTAACTACGACAGTAATTCCGTTGTGGGGTCCACCAATGATTGCGCCGTTGTACGAATATTCTCTGATAAAACGAATATTCCCCGACCAATCGAATATTTTATAATCACTTGCTTACTTTGCAAAATTTATAAATATTACCCACAACTATAACATTATATCAAATCCACACCATAATATTCAAAAAAAATATTTTGCGAAAATTAAATCTTTTATTTATAAAATTTGGGGTCTTACAATCTCCCCTCCTTATAAAATTTAGCCCTCAAAATTTACGTACGTACTTGGTATGCCGAAGAGGTGAGGATACCTCGTTTGATTCTAACTCGTTTGATTCTAACTCTTGAGGTATAACCTTTGAGCGTATAATGTATTCCTTCTTATCCAAGATTTTAACATGTATCTCCTCATACGTTAAATCTTCCGCTATCTCATCATGTTCTAATTTAATAATGTGGTTCGGGACATCCACATATTTACGTAACATCGATACGTGAAAAAAGTTATGAACACACAATATATTTGGTAGTGAAACGAGTCCATAGGCCACAGTTCCTACTCGATTGAGGATTTCAAATAGACCAATAAAATCGAGGGTTAAGATTTCATCTCTTCATCGACTCTTGCTTCTAGAATAACGCCTTCTTGAACCTTCTTCTTCACATTCATCAGTTCTGAGTCTATAGCTTGAGCATCTTTACTTATCGATTAAAGTCGGTTCAAATCGTATATTCGCTATCTTTACGTAGGTTCGTATATTCACACTCATAAACGCATACGATCTTCTACTCAATGCGTCAGCTACCACGTTCGTTTTTCTAGGATGGTATTGAATGCTATAGTCGTAACCTTCAACAGCTCGAGCCAACGTCTTTAGCGCATGTTTCGTTCGTTTTGGGTGAAGAAATACTTGAGGGTTTTAGAAATGGATTTTGTACTGAGGTGAATACAAAATTCAATTTCACGCTCTGGGGTAGGCCAAGAAGTCTTCAGGAATACGTCAGGAAACTTATTAACAATAGAAATATCATTCAAAACTGTGACTCTCATCCAAGACTTGGATAGCAAGTCACATTGATACCTATCAACTTGCCACCGTCATTCACGGCGTTGCCTACGGAAAGTCTGGCTTCGGTGCATTCCACACAAGGAAATCACCAGTGAAAGTTTCGGGGCTCTTTACTTATGGCTTGATATGACAGTGATTGACTTTAGTGGTTTGGTTGCTTGAATTCACATAACAGGTTGGTTAGGAATATGAAAGCTAGCAACCTTACAAAAAAAATTAATTTTTAGCATGATGAATAGTTAACCAGTCAATTCCTAAAATCACATCAAAGACAAGTATTTTCAAAGAGATAAGATCGACAGGTAACGTGAAAGTGTCGATTTGAATCAAACAAAATTTATAAATAGTGGAGGTAACGAAGGTTTCTCCCAACGGAGTTTCAACCGATAAATCAAAGTCTAACTTCTCTGGGGTCAAATTTAAACGTTGAGCGCAAGTAGGAGAAATAAGAGAGTGGGTAGAACCGGTATCAAATAAGGTATAGACTTCTTATGAGTTTATGATTAACTTACCCGTGATAACTTCGTTCGGGTTCCTCGACAAACGCTCTCACTTAAACTACCGGCTTTGACTTGTCTGAGATATCCTTTGTCGTCACCATCCCAGCTGGACTTGACTTCACTACACGACAAAATCGAGCTAGGTGACCTTCTCTTCCACAATTGAAACACGCTTTGGGTTGCTGTGTACAGTTTGGACAGATGTGTCCCTCATGTCCGCATTTGAAACATACGACCGGTGACCGTTCTTCTTCCTTGAAAACGGGTTCTGCTGTCTTTCCATCATTATTGAACCTTCTTTTCTTGAAGTTGTTCTCACTTAGTTCACCTTTCCTATTATCCTGGCCATGATTACCACCGAAGTGGTTACCATTTCTGGCATGTTGATTCCCTCCACGTTTGTTGTCACCGCTTCGATGACTGCTACCACTGGTATTATCATTTTGTCAGCTGCTTTCTCTTGGTTGGGTTGACTCATTATCGCGCTCCAATAACTGAGCCCTATTTACAACATCTGAATACAAACACAGTTTGTGAAAAATTAAATATTGACGTATCTCGAGTTTCAAACCTCTTAAAAATATCCGCGTCATTCTCTCCTCATTATCAACCAAGTGGGATGCAAACCGGGATAACTCGGTAAACTTAGCCTCGTACTGTGACACGGTCATATTGTTTTGCTCCATCTTTGATGAATTCCACCTCCTTCATGTAACGAATACTTTCGGGAAAGTGCTTGTCGTTGAACAATTCTTGGAACTTCTCCCAAGACATCTTGAGTGCGTCAGGCTGGGTACATTTTACAGATTCCCACCAATGATTTGATTCTTCACGCAACATAAAGGTGGCGAATGGAACCTTTTACTCCTCTGAGCATTCCAAGACATCAAATATCTTGGTGATCTGCTTAATTCACGTCTCTGCCGTAAGTGGTTCTGGCTTTCGCAAAAACTCTGGTGGTCTCAGCTCCTTGAACTGCTTAGCGGTGACCAACCGTGGGTTGCCATTGTTTCCACCTGCATTATGAACACGAGTCTCTTTCGTTTGGTGTTGCATAAATTCTAAAAAGCTCCTAAACGTACCGTCGTTCATCATTTGGTCGGTGTCGTTGTTTACAGGAGGACTATTGCATTCTTGATGCACATTATCCTGGTTATTGATCGTTGGTGATTCAACGGTCTCATGTGCTCCATTGCTATTCTCAACATTCTCGGATGTCATTTTCAAATACTGCCACAAAATAAGGGTTAATTGACATGCAATTACAGGCTAAGGATATTCTTTAGTATCACAACCACGAATTATTCATGCACTACGGGCCAAAGATAATCGTGTTTTTATCAACGGTCATTATCATGCCATAAAATAATTCATCTTTGCATCCTTGGTCGAAGAGAATCCATGGCCATAATCATACCAAAAACTGTCCATCAATGCACTACGGGCCAATGAGAATTTTTTTTACCACATCATTTGTAACATTACGGTCATGATTATACCGAATAATCCCTGGTCATAATCATACCAAGTCCATCTATGCACTACGGGCCAAAGATGACTTTCATAACAATATAAGTATGACGATGATGACAATGACAATGACATAATAATTCAATAAAACAAGTTCAAGGATAAATTTTAAAGATTTATAATTTAATTTATCCAGAATTCAATAACGTTCAAATTGTCAACATGATACTGCTTTGTGGAGTAAAATTCAAGAATAATATTGTACCAAAAATAATTTAGACAGAAAATGAATCAATTTTTATCATGAATAGTACCCCGGGTGAATAGTACTCGAGTGAATAGTACCTTGTAAATAGTACTTCGTGAATAGTAACTCGTTAATAGTACTCCGACATGAAAAAAAGTTAAAACTTATCAAGAATGCTCAGAATAATATTTTCATGAAAAGATACTGGATGAAGCGCAAATATCAAGGATATTCTACTAATTTCATGGAGTATAGAAGCCAAAACTTTAACAAAATGAGTATAAAATTCGAAATCTAAAACGAAATAATATTACTTACATACTACAGAGTATGGAAGAAAATATTATTTCAAGCGAATATTGTATAAAAATAACATTCCTTACGAATATTAAATGAAAATAATATTCCTTTTGAATATTGAACGAATATAATATTCCTTAAGAATATTAAATGAAAATAATATTTCTTGCGAATATTGAACAAAATAATATTCATACGAATACGAAAAATAATATCTCTTCAGAATATGAAATAAATAATACCCCTTACCTTAAAAAGAAGAGTATTTTAACTGGTATAACAGATATATTTTTGAAGAAAACTTTCACTGTTATCTATGCTCAGAGCTTTCTAAAACTCGAAAGAAATATGCTCAATATTATAGAAGAAGAATTCTCTGATTCTGGTGTGATTTTCAATTCTAACTAAGCATCATATTTATAAGAGAATGGAAAAGATACTATTTAAAAAATTTAATCATGGACGCACAGAACTTTGGACGAAACAAATTGAAGAATCACAGACGGCGAAAAAAAAATTCCTCAGTCATCCAAAATTTTGAAATTTTATTATAATATTCAATAAAATATAATATATTCTATTTTTCATAAAAAATAAAACTTATTATAATATATAATATAATATATATATATATATATATATATATATATATATATATATATTAATAAATATAATACGATTCCTTCCCGTTCAAGTAAAATTCCCCCCCCCCCATTTTCATGCTTTCATTACACGTGGGCCTCACCCACTTATTATATTAATAAAATTAATAATTACTCCCTCCTTCCTCAGCCATCCAGACTCCCCTCCCTCCCCCCGTGACCAATGATTTTTCAACACATGTGGGACTAAATGTGGCCCCCACATTTATTATATAAATAATTTTTTACCGATTATTTTGAAAAATGGGTAAGTGAGGGTCCATAAAATAAGCAAAATTTACATAAATATTTCATAAATATTCCCTCAATATTTTTAACAACATTCATTAATATTATTATAACTCACAATATTAACAACCAGATCGTTCTCAGAAAAGAGAGGGCTTTCCAATAAGGATTTCTCCCTATTGGCGCGCAATTAGGTGACCAAACCTCTATTTGACAGAACTTCTAGATATTGTTAATTATGCAAATAATAATATGAATAACTTGTCATCTCAATTATTGATTTAATAATATAAAATATTGTAACAATAATTGAATCAAATAACGTGAGATACTATGCAGCAATTACTGTAGCAATAATTGAATAAAACTGAGTGATTTCTCACGTAAGCATCAATAATCAACACTGTGTGCTATTATGCAACCACGCGTATTACTGTACTTTTATCACTGGATGATTTAACAGTTAACGGTAAAATTTTTACCGTTATTTTTATAAAAAGATATTTCTGTCGTTTTCTAACTACGACAATAATTTCGTTGTGGGGTCCACCAATGATTGTGCTGTTGTACGAATATTCCCTGATAAAACGAATATTCCCCGACCAATCGAATATTTTATAACCACTTGCTTACTTTGCAAAATTTATAAATATTACCCACAACTATAACATTATATCAAATCCACACCATAATATTCAAAAAAAATATTTTGAGAAAATTAAATCTTTTATTCATAAAATTTGGGGTATTACAGTAATTACTGCATAGTATCTCACGTTATTTGATTCAATTATTGTCAATATTTTATATATTATTAAATTAATAATTGAGAAGATACAATTATTCATATTATTATTTGTATAATTAACAATGTCTAGAAGTTCTGTCGAGGAGAGGTTTTGTAACGCCCCCAAAATAGGTCCATTCCATCCAACCTATTCTGAGTCGTCAAATACATGGTACATAAAATAGCTATAACTTTATTACAACAATTATCGTGCAAAATACAACAACACATATGTTGTGAGTTTGGATACAAATATATACCAAATGTGACTCATGTTCCAACCGTGGACATCACCTCACAATGACACCTTACATAAAGGTATAGTCAAAAACTGTTTTAAAAATTAGAATCTTTAGAAAGTGCTCAAGGAAACCTTCGTACATGGGAGGCCATGCGTCTAGGTTATGATAGATATCATATGGCCACAGAATTATTCTTGGTTGACCCAATAGACCCCAAAGAAAAATGAGAAGATTACTATCATATTCTTTCCAATGGTGAGTCTTCTCTTGACATATCATTATCTCCACTGTCTCTAACTGAGAATTATACTTCAAACAAACACCAAGATTATATAGGTAGTGCTCGTAAATATACTCAGCAAGTGGATGAGCACAACCCTGTCTTATGATGACACGAGGTTGTATGTCATTAGACATCGTGTATGATAGTGACAAAACATCCTTCCAACGTTGGGTTCGCCTCACCCTATTTTCTTCACCAAATATAACTACTAATTGATGACCACCGTTCTATTCCCTTGTTACCCCCGCTCGACCCAGCTACACTCTTATTACCTGAAAGGAATTGTGAAACAAAAGGGTGAGCACAACTAGCTCAGTAAAAAATATCTTGACTAAAGATAATTAAATTATCAATAGCCTCCATCAATAATAAATCAGAGATTTAGAACATATGGTAAATGATAAAAATTTCAACCATAGTTGCAGCGGAACAAGCAATCCATTAGAAGAGTCAAATAGACCATAAAGTCTATTATCTTCTCCATGTTAAAAGTCCACCAACAATGTTTTATCCCTGTAACATCAATCAACAGTTCATTTCCACAATCATATGAATAATTCATAATCATAATTGTGATTCTAAATTTCACATCCAAGACGAAGATAATTTTCATCACCTGTCTTTACCTGAAACATCAAATATCATGGTTATACCAAATCACAGTTCCTGTTCATAATCATACTAATAAATTCATCTTTGCACCACGGGCCAAAGATATTCATCAACAATTCATCCTTACACTACATGCCAAAGATATTCAACAACAAGTCATCTTTGCACTACGGGCCAAAGATATTCATCAACAACTCATCTTTGCACTACAGGCCAAAGATATTCCTTAATAGTTCATATTTGCACTACAGGCCAAATATATTATTATCTCAAAGAAATATATAATCAATTCAGAATTTATATAACCAATAATTATAACCATGTTGATCATTTCACCTTTGTACTTAAGCTAAAGATATTCAATTATAAATTCAATGGTCATGATCATACCAGTCAAAAATTTAACTTTACACTACTGGCCAAAGAGAACCCATAGTCATGATCGTACCAAAAATTTACCCATCTTTACACTCAAGTCAAAGAGAAATATCATCATTAGGGTTATAAAAATGTTATATATAATAATAAAAAATAATATGATCAACATATAGTTTTAATCTCAAGAGTAATATTCATAAATCAACTATAATTTGGTTAGAAAAAGAAACCAATTTTGTCATGAAAAGTAACTCGTGAATAGTAACCCATGAATAGTAACTCGTGAATAGTAACTCGTAAATAGTAACTCGTGAATACTAACTCATGAATAATAACTCGTGAATAGTAACTCATGAATAATAACCCCGACATGAAAAGATAAGAATTTTACAAGAAAAATTCTACCAATATTCCGGTATAATGATATTGAAAGAAATAATATCATTGATAAAAAAATAACATCCCTTACGACAATATCCCTTACTATCCCTTACAATCCCTTACCTCAAAAGAGCAGTACTCCTGACTGGAATAACGCTGAACGAACTTGCACCGTATAGCAACACTCAAGATATCAAAATACTCATAAGAATACACTCGACAATATAGAGAGAGAAATAGAGAGAAAACTTCAGTTTCTGGTGTGATTTTCAATTCTAACCTAAGCACCCTATTTATAGGAAATTGCTTAGAACACCAAAGTAAAAAATTGAATATAATATTAATATATTTATATAAATTTTCCTTAGCACACTTTTTTGGTCAACAAATCAGCCACCAACCCACCAAAATCACAAAAAACGTTTTTGTTAAAATAAATAATTAAAACTTCCAAAAATCAATTATTTCGGAACTTCAATAATCCATAATAAATAGCCATTTGATCAAAAAATTCGAATCTCGCGAGTTTTTATAGGAAATTCAATTCTCTACAACTTTGCAGAAGAAAGTTTTTCCAAATTCCAAACAGAAATTGATCGAAATCCACAAACGGGCGATTTTACCGTCAATAATAAATTTTCGGTCAAGAATTATGTCCACCAACACACAAAACATGTGTTAATCATTTAATGCCACAAAAATACTCTTCCTCCTTATATACTCATATATCCCACATTCATTGTAAAAATACCATCATCAATATATTATTAAAATAATATATTTAAATGAATTATTTTATCAGAAAAAGATAAAATATTAATTTTCAACAATTGTCACATTTAAAAATTTTTCCATCTATATCCACATAAAATTAATATTTTCTTCATCATATAAATCAATAATTAATTATTCACAAATAATATTACAGAATCACAGTACTGGCAACCAGGCCGTTCCCAGGAAAGAGGGGGCTTTCCAATAAGGATCTCTTCCTTACTGGCGCGCAATTAGATGACCAAACCTCTCCTTAGACAGAACTTTCTAGACATTGCCAATAATGTTATCTAATAATATTATTCAGATAATATAAATTATTGCTCTGATAATAGAAAATACAGTGTAGGTACAATTATTAAAATAACAGTAATATAAAATATCAACGCAGCAATTATTGAATCAATAAAATAAAATACTGAACAGTAATTACTGTAACAATTATTGAGTAATGCCTTCTTACGTAAAAATTAATAATTCAAAAATTCTGTGCAATACCGTGTGCTACTATGCAATAACGCGTATTACTGTATTTTAACCATCGGGTATTCTAACAGTGTTAACTGTAACAACTACGCCGTTATTTGTAAAAACTTAAATTTGTCATTTTCTTCATCCGACAGTTATTCTGTTATGGGGCCCACAAATAGTTGCGCCGTCGTACAAATATTCCCCGACAGAAAGAATATTCCACGACCAAACGAATATTCCCCGACAAAAATGAATATTTTATAACCACTTGCGTATTTTTGAAAAAAATTCATATATCACCCTTAACTTTAACTTTTATCAATTTAACCATTTACTGAATAGTAACTATAAGAAAAATTGAATACTTTTATTTCATAAAATTCGGGGTCTTACAGGTTTGGTCACCTAATTGCGCGACAATAAGGAGAAATCCTTATTGGAAAGCTCCCTCTATCCTGGGAACGACCTGGTTGTTAATATTGCGAGTTATAATAATATTAATAAATGTTGTTAAAAATATTGAAGGAATTTTTATGAAGTATTTGTTATAATTTATACATGTGCCTTAAATGAAACTAAAGGAGGGTGGGATTTTTGTCAAGGAAGTTCACGGGGGGGGGGGGGGGAAGGCTAATGCCTTGGTCAGGAGGGAATAACATTATTATTATTATTATATATTATAATAAGTTTTATTTTTTATAAAAAAAAATAGAATATATTATATTTTATTGTGCATAGTGCAGCATAGTCAAATCAAAATTTTTAAAATTTTCAGCCAGTGAACGCCCGCGACATTTTCCGTCACTATGCATCCAAATAGTATCCTTTCCATTCTCCTGTAAATAGGATGCTTAGTTAGAATTGAAAATCACACCAAAATTAGAGAATTCTTCTTTTATAATATTGAGCATATTTCTTTCGAGTTTTAGAAAGCTTTGAGCATAGAAAATAGTGAAAGTTTTTTTCAAGAATATCCCCGCTATACCAGTTGGAATACACTTCTTTTCAAGGTAAGGGATGTTATTTTTGTTCAATATTCATATGAAATAATATTTTCTTCCATACTCTGTAGTATGTAAGTAATATTATTTCGTTTCAGATTCCGAATTCTATACTAATTTTGTTAAAGTTTTGGCTTCTATACTCCATGAAATTAGTAGAATATCCTTGATATTTGCGCTTCATCCAGTATCTTTTCATGAAAATATTATGCTAAGCATTCTTGATAAGTTTTTACTTTTTCATGCCGGAGTACTATTCACGGGGTACTATTCACTCGAATGCTATTCATCCGGGGTACTATTCATGATAAAATTTGATTCATTTTCAGTCCAAATTATTTTTGGTACAATATTATTCTTGAATTTTATTCCACAAAGCAGTATCATGTTGACAATTTGAACGTTATTGAATTCGGGATAAATTAAATAATAAATCTTTAAAATTTATCCTTGAACTTTTTTATTGAATTATTATGTCATAGTCATCATCCTCATGCTTATATTGTTATGAAATTCATCTTTGGCCCGTAGTGCATAGATGAAACTTGGTATGATTATGACCAGGGATTATTCGGTATAATCATGACCGTAATATTACAAATGATGTGGTAAAAGTCCTCATTGGCCCGTAGTGCATTGATGGACAGTTTTTGGTATGATTATGGCCATGGATTCTCTTCAGCCAATGGTGTAAAGATGAATTGTTTTATGGCATGATCATGACCGTTGATGAAAACACGATTATCTTTGGCCCGTAGTGCATGGATAATTCATGGTCGTGATACTAAAGAATATCCTTGGCCCGTAGTGCAGGGATGATTCGATGATGTGGATTATTTATTAAGCTAAGTCTCAGCGATAAAATTGATGATAAACTTTTTAAATCATAGAAGATAGTAGATATCATGCTCTACTTGACTCTTCTAATGGATTGCTTGTTCCGCTGCAGTTAAACTTGATGTTTATTATATTTTATCAGTTTAACACTGTTGAAAGCTAACGATAATTTATTCTGCATTATCTTAGTCATAATATTTCTTACTAGGCTAGTTGAGTTCACCCTTTTTTTTCATTGTTCTATTCAAAAACTGAGAATATAGCTGGGACTAGTCGGGGAGCGGAGTGACGGTCCAGATGTTTGTATTAGTAGTTCTCACTATTATGTAAAATAGTGTGGTAATAAATGTATTGAAGACTTATTTTGAGTTTGAATACTGTCTAGAAGATAATATTTGTATTAAAACTCATAGCTCATGTTGTATATTTAAGTTTGTATTTGTATTTTGTACCATGTATTTGACGACTCAGAATGGATGATATATACCTATTTTGGGGCCATCATCATTACTTCTATAGAATCTAATATTTTATAACGACAAAACTCTAGTTGGTTGATCCTAGAAATATAAAATTTTGGCATTTAATTCAATTTGGCTGTTTTCGTTGGAACTTTACTATCATATAATAAATAATGAATAATTTTTTTTCATTCAACTTATTATTGATTGGATAAATCTAAATTCGAGATTTTTTTCTACTTCTTCCTTATTTATTTTCCTATCTAAACTTTTTTGCATCTATATAGTGTCAATACAATACATATCAATAAAATTATAAAATATTAAAAAATCTTATTGGTAAATAACTTTTAAAAAAATAAAAGAACTCCATTCATCATCATACTGTATGATTTTTTTTAATACAACAAAAACAATATTATTTTGATATGAAAAGAATCTTACAAAACATTACTTACAAAATGATGTGATTGGTTGTTATCACTAGGCCCACCTAGGAGAGAGTTAAGGAACTATATTTGTAATCGCAACCGTATAAAACCGCACAATTTGTGGATGCAGTGCGATTTTTGTTTTTTAATAACCACACATTGTAGTTGCGATTGCGGATACACCACTAAAATCGCACCCGCACCTCACTTTATAATAAACTATATATATATATATATATATATATATATATATATATATATATATATATATATATATAATAAATATCAAGTTGCGATGCATATAATGAAGTTGTAAGTGAATTAGGTAGTACTCCCTTCATTCCTATATGTAAGTCGTTTTAGACTTTTTTTGTTATTCCTAATTATTTGTCGTTGTGGTTATTTAGGAGAATTGATCACTATTTTTTTTCAAATTGTCCCTTATTACTCCACCTAATTTTTTTATCCATATTTATTATTATCCTATACTACTCCTCTACTCTTAAGTATTTCTCTCCTTCTCCCGATAAGTGAGGTGAAGGGTATTATAGATAATTGATAGTATAGTTAATGCTTTTCAATCATTTCATTAATTCTTGTGCACATGTCTAAAACGACCTATATTAAGAAATGAAGGGATTATAATTTGTTTTTTATGAGTTTTAGTCACTTACACGTATAATATTGTATTTAGTGTATATCTTTCTAAAAATTCATTAGTTCCCTAAAACTAATATAAAAAACAAGACAATCCATGATAATCACTACCCGTATAAAAAACATAAATGACGTCTTGGAACTTTATTTGTGGTGAGTTATTAAAATCTCTTTAATTAATATAATTAAATTCACGATATTATTTATTTTTCGTTTAAAATATGTAATAATAGTTTCTTACATTTTATTAATGTATAATTGCAATTTGCAAATTGAACTTTTTATTATTATTGTTATACAAAAATTTTTTAAATAAGTACATGTTGAAGTGAAAATAATTTTCATAATGTGAATTAGTAGTATATAAAAATTATATATTATAATATTTTCAAATATATACAAAAGTGGTTACGCAACTGCAAGTAACTGTAACCGTTAATAACCGCACATTGTCGTTGCGGTTGGTGCTTATAACCGCACCACACCATACTGCGCTCTCCTAGACCCCCATATATGACGGATCATTCACTAATTTGACTTAATTTTTTTTTTTCAGATTCAACTCGTAGCATCAAATTATCAACAGGTGAAAAAAAAAAGCCTCAATTTTTTTTTTCAGATTCAAGGAAGAATCGGTATGTCGGGCATGAGAGAAACATGAAGTTAGAAGTTTTTGAAGTTGTCTAGGTCATATTAAGAAAGTACCATGATCAATTCCTGATCTCGAATAATTATATTTAGAAAAAAATAATCCACCGGCCAAAGCAATTATATAATCGTAAATGACTAAATTTGGCACCACGAATCACTTTTTTAATTAAGAATTAATCCTTGTTTTCCAGTAGTATACATTATAATTATATATTAATTAAAATATCATTATCCAATTAGAAACTTGGTTAAAAAGTCAATCCACCCTTACAAAGAATAATATTCCACCCGTACCTTAATATAAATCGTTTTAGAGTTGTGCACGAAAGCACAAGTGTTGAAATAATAATTGTATAATATTAAATATAATATCAATTGTCTATATTATCCTTGTATTGAAAAAAATGTTATTTATTAGGCCAAAAATAGTGAGGGAACTCCAGTTATATTTAATATTCAAGTAATATTAAAAACTAAACAATTAATATTTACTTGAAATTTTCAAACGACATATATTAAGAGACAAAAATATTTATTTAAAATGATTTATATTAAAGAATGGAGGGAGGAAAAATGTTTTATGCAACTTAGGAATCTCCACCATTAACTGAAAAGTTGGTAATAATTTATTAATCAGCTTAATTAGCAGGTTGGTGCTTGGTATAAAGTAGTAGTAAGTAGTTAATAAATAACTCATGAAACTGCAACATAATTTAATTAGTATAATAATTTAATGGAGATCTGTTTAATTATTCCTAATTATTTAAATGTATATTTGCAACTTGATAACTTTATGGAACATTCCAATTCATGGAAGGAACTAGGAACCTCCCTCCTTCCTTCCCAGTTCCCACTCGGTTAATTATATGAAGTGTGGCATTGCTGCATGTGAATAAATAATGAGCGGTTATCATGAAGTTAATTTTAATTAATTGATTAATACAATGTTGATATATAAATCTAGAGATAATATCTTTCTGCGTGTCAGCACTGTATTGATCAATTGACCATCTTATTATGAAGTTAACTTTATGGTAATCGAATCCAAATAAATATATGACAAAATTAGATTACAAATAAATGTAAATCGGTGTGATAAAATAAAATAAATTAAAATAAAATTATTCTTAATTTTTACATATTATATATATATATATATATATATATATATATATATATATATATATACACACATCTTAATTATAATTATAAATCGATTAAAAACTTTCTAAATACATATCCAGTCATTTATAAATAAACACTGTTCCGTAGAGTTCCTTTGACCGTATTAAAATTGCATAAAACAGAAGATATTCAATTGGTAATTTACCTGGGAGTTCGAGTCTTTGGGTTCTAACGTATATAGTACTATATATATATATATATATATATATATATAATGTATAAAGTACAAGAATATTGGTAAAAAGAACAGTAATTAGGTACATGTGTGGACTTTAAGTTTATATAAATTGACTTACTTTATGTGTATAAAAAAATATAGGGTAATATTTAATTACTTTATCGGTATATTATATTTATATTTTGTAATATAACTGTCTTTCATAAATATTTTTACAATTCGTTAATTGTTGTTATGATTGAAACTCTCTTTCTAATTAATTTGACATTTGTTATTTGTTTAAAAAGATTATCACTTTAAATTTTTTTCCCTTAAAATTGTTTCATCATTTTTAATATATTTTAATCATTTGAATTGTTTTCTTCTTTCTTTTTTTAATATTTTTTCCTTAAAAATAAAGTATATACGGATGACTTGTAAATTTATAGTTTTACACCTTCCAATAACAACATGACATGTAATGAATTTAAGACAAAATCAAGAAATTTGAATTGTATGGATACATTTTGTATTTATTAGTTATTGATAAAATTATTTAACTAACCACATTGGATTCCAAATTAAATCCCTTCATTTTTTTTTGAATTTCCTGTGTGACATTATTATTAGGTATAAAACTCTAATTTTACTGGTATATTATTTATTCTCATAAATAATGCATGAAGTACTAAATTTTTGAACAAGAAAGGCAGTAATAGAGTTAATTTCGCTTGCCTAATAAAATTATATTGAAATATTTAACATTTTAAAAAAACATGTACAAAGTATGTATATGGTTTGTCAGTGGGACTTTTTTTTAACCCTAGATATTGTTGGAGTAAATGATTATAAGAGCGTTCTAATGCGTTGTAGAATATTCTTATTTCAAAATTAAAAGCACCACTGACTTTTGCATGTGCTAAGCATGTCGGCGTTCATTCTGAACTAGAATCGAACTATCCAGAACTTTCCATGCATGAGATTCATAGTTGCATCACTTTTAAATTCGTTGTTTGTAGACAAAGCGAATTCAAAATAACAATATGCATTCTAGAATATTCTTATCCAAGATTAAAATTAAAAACCCCTTTTTATCTGACTTGCACGTGCTAAGCATGTCGGCATTCATTCTAAACTAGAATCGAACTATCCAGAACTTTCCATGCATGAGATTCATAGTTGCATCACTTTTAGATTCGTTGTTTGTAGACAAAGCGGATTCAAAATAACAACATACGTTGTAGAATATTCTTATCCAAGATTAAAAATTAAAAACCCCTTTTTATCTGACTTGCACGTGCTAAGCATGTCGGCATTCATTCTAAACTAGAATCGAACTATCCAGAACTTTTTATGCTTGAGATTCATAGTTGCATCACTTTTAGATTCGTTGTTTGTAGACAAAGCGGATTCAAAATAACAACATACATTGTAGAATATTCTTATCCAAGATTGAAATTAAAAACCCCTTTTTGTCTGACTTGCACGTGCTAAGCATGCCGGCGTTCATTCTGAACTAGAATCGAACTATCTAGAACTTTCCCATGCATGAGATTCATAGTTGCATCACTTTTAGATTCGTTGTTCGATCGTAGACAAAGCTAGCGGATTCAAAATAACAACATGCATTGTAGAATATTCTTATCTAAGATTGGAATTAAACATCCCTTTTTGTCTGACTTGCATGCCGCCGTCGGCGTTCATTATGTGTCAGAAATCGAACTCTCTATGAGATTCATAATTGCGTCACTTATAATTTCGTTGTTCGTAGTCAAAACGGATTCAAAATTCTTGAACGATAAAAATAATCTCAGACCAACTTATACGTCAATCAAAATTAAATCTCTCTCCGAACGATTTTAAGGGCACATTTCCATTCCATACTTACTCGGTGTTGGTCCTAAAATTAAAAATTAAAAATTAAAAACTAAAAAAATAAAAAAATCAAAAGAAAAAGAAATTTTCTTTAACCACTGCCAACAACCCTATGATGAGGTAAGTAAGAGTGTTACTTGAGGACATGAGAAGCATTAACACTGGATTTGAGAATCTTTTTTATTTATTTTTCTCTCTCCCCGAGATATTGAAACCGTCGCAGCTCTCAATGCGTTACTTGAACAGCAAGCGTTACTCGAGACTTCCACATCACTCCCCTCGCTTTCACACTCCTTTTTCTCTCTCTTCAATATTCACAATTATACTATTCCGCTCGCCGTTTTAACGCTCACAAACTGTGTTCTATTGCCCATGTCTCTCTCCCCCATTAATTAATCATCTGATCAGCTGATCTTAGCTTGGCCAATCCTTCTAGGGTTCATGCATAAGTTCAATCATACTCCCACCCTAATCACATTTAATACAAAATTATCATTAAATTATTTATGAAAACAACACTAAAATCCACATCCCACATGTTAAACCCCTCTCTCCTACTGCAAGCTTATTATATCATATATATATATATATATATATATATATATATATGTACTCCACTAACTCTTTACCATGCATCCCCCTATTTATACTCTTCCTAACCCCCTTTTCTCATTGTACCTTCATTTATAGTCTCTCTCTCTCATCTTCTCTACTCTTCTCTACTCTTCCTACTCTCTTTTACAAAAGCACATACAAGCTCACAAAGCTAAGGAACCAAATAATCTTAACCGGGTATGGATTTGAGTGTGGTTTCAAAGGATACAAACTGGTGGATTTTCACTCTACCAGCATTTCTCGGATCTAATAACCTTCTAGATGCTTACGTTTTATTTTCTCTCCTCATCACCTTCATTTCCCTCACACTTCTCGCATGGGCCTTTTCCACCGGCGGCGGCGTTGCGTGGAAAAACGGCCGCAACCATAACGGCATCGTTCCTATCCCTGGACCTCGAGGCCTCCCTATATTCGGAAGCCTCTTCACTCTCAGCCGCGGCTTGGCTCATCGCTCCCTCGCTTCCATGGCTTGGTCCCGAGCAGGAGCCGCCACCCAGCTCATGGCCCTCAGCCTCTGCTCAACCCCACTCGTTGTAGCTTCCGATCCCCACATAGCCAGGGAGATTCTCACTTCCCCTCACTTCGCTAACCGCCCAATCAAACAGTCAGCTAAAACCCTCATGTTCAGCCGAGCCATCGGCTTCGCTCCGAACGGCGCATACTGGCGCCAACTCCGAAGAATCGCATCATCTCATCTCTTCGCACCCCGGCGCATCGCAGCCCACGAAGCTGGCCGGCAGCTAGACTCCTCCGCCATGCTGCGCAACATAGCGACCGAACAATCCCGTCACGGGGTGGTCACGTTAAGGAAACACTTGCAAGCTGCGGCGCTGAATAACATAATGGGTAGTGTTTTTGGGAAACGTTACGACCCTGCGCACGATAGCGAGGAGGTGAAAGAGCTAAGAGAAATGGTGACAGAAGGGTTTGAGCTATTGGGCGCATTTAATTGGTCTGATTATTTGCCTTTGCTCAATTATCTATACGACCCTTTTCGTATTGTTGAACGCTGTAAGGCTCTTGTCCCCCGAGTTAGAAAACTCGTCCGAGCCATAATTCGAGAGCATAAACTCAGTGAGTCGAGTAAGGACTCTGATAATGCTGATTTTGTCCATGTTTTATTGTCACTCGAGGGCGATGAGAAGTTACATGAAGATGACATGGTAGCTGTCTTGTGGGTACGTATATAGTATTGTAATTTTTTGTCTGCTAATTTATTAAACTGAGTTAATTCGGTGAGTGTGATTTTGTATTTTGGCCATGCAGGAAATGATATTTAGAGGAACCGACACGACTGCTTTGTTAACTGAGTGGGTCATGGCCGAGTTAGTGTTGCACCAAGACATTCAAGCCAAGCTACAAGAGGAACTAGACGGGGCTGTGAGCAACAGGACCGTGACAGACGCTGACGTGGCCAAACTACCCTACTTGCAGGCCGTGGTCAAGGAGAGTCTCCGTGTCCACCCACCCGGTCCGCTTCTCTCCTGGGCAAGGCTATCCACGTCAGACGTCCAGCTCAGCAACGGCATGGTGATTCCTGCCAACACAACGGCCATGGTGAACATGTGGGCCATCACGCACGACTGCCACGTGTGGGCGGACCCACTTGAGTTCAAGCCCGAGAGGTTTCTCGGGGAGGGTGCTGACGTGGACGTGAGAGGTGGGGACCTAAGGCTGGCACCTTTTGGTGCTGGGCGTAGGGTTTGCCCGGGCAAGAACCTAGGGCTGGTGACCGTGACACTTTGGGTGGCTAAATTGGTGCACCATTTCAAGTGGGTCCAGGACATGGCTAACCCAGTTGACCTGGGCGAGGTGCTAAAATTGTCTTGTGAAATGAAGCGTCCACTTTCTGCCGTGCCCATAACAAGGAATGTTCCATCTTAGCTATTTGTGGTTCACACAATTTTGTGTAGTATGGGTTTAAGAAATGTAGTAGTAGTAGTAGTATTTTGGTGGTAGGGTTTAGGGGTGTTGTGGTTATGGTATGAAAGTTGTACCTAATAGGTCGTTGGTGTACTACTTTTGTATTGATTTCCTATATATGCACTAGTGTTTAATTATTATTATTATTATTATTTACTATATTTAGTGTGCTCTTTTTGATTGGTCATAGGTTTATAGTTTGTGACTTGTGACCAAAAGAATATAGAATTATTGTGAGGTTTAGAAAGGTTGGGATGGTTTTATTTTGTAGTATTATTATATTTTGTGCTGGTTGCCAGGAGTCATGGTCTTGTAATGTTTCAAAAGAATAGGTTTTTTATTTCTCTCCTCTTAAAGAATGGTTTATTCTCTTCCCTATTAAGATGTATGGTTTATTCTTGTCCAAAATTCTTATTTACGTAGAAACATTCTATCTGGTTTCACATTGAGAAATTTTCTCACTAGTATAATAATGTCATCTCATAGTGTATACTAATAGTCAAATTTGGTAAAATTTGAAATTCCCCCAAAATGTAAGGACACAGTTCCTCTGAAGGTCTTAAGAATTTTTTAATTTTGGGTCCCTAAATTTAAGTTCTCGACTATCCAAATAAAATCAATGATTAACAAAATAACACATAATATTATTTAAAATAGTAGTATTTTGTTAGATTTTGTTTACCACACCTCACATCACTTGGTCTCTCCTCTCTATTTGTTTCCTTAATTTCCTAACTCTCTTTATTTCCTAGATTTAGGGGTGGTTTATTTTTTACTGAATGAATAACCTATTCAGTTATTTAGTGTATTTGTTTTTTTAAAAGATCGTCTGAATGGTTAAATCGGTCATCCATTTAGATGATTTGGGTTGAATGATTTAGTCTCATTTTTTTTAGCTGAATGGGCTGAATGAGTGGTTGAATGTTTTTTATTTTTTTTACAATATTAACTATTATAGTAAGTAATATTAAATAAATTAACAACAATTTTTTGAATTTTTTAGAGGGGTAAAATAATAAAAATTTATTTTTATTATATTTCAAACATGTCAATTATCAAAAAAAAAAAATTTATTCAGTTTTTATCAAACACTTCCTACTTGGGGATTGTTTGATTAATAATTATTGAGCTTGAATGACTTCAAATCTGAATCGCTAAATCGTTCGAATTGTTTAATTTGAATACAACAAGGTCTCAAGTTAGAGATCTGAATGAACTTTTACTTAAATACTCTCGCACAACATAAAAAATTATATTTAATATCCTCCCTCCCACACTCACGCCTTCTCTCAATTTCAATAAAAAAACCCAAATCTCGCCGAAAAACTTACTTGCTACTTTAAATCGGCCTATATCTATGTATAATCTTAAAAATCAAAGCAAATAAAACTCTCAAATTTCATCAAAAATCCATTTTTTAGCCAACAAACTCCATCAATCTTAGTTTGAAATTCACTGGTGCGGAAAGACATCCAAATCCCCACATGAATAACCAGTCACGACAGAAATTTTCGGTGCCGGATCTGATCTCAAGGACCGTATCAATCGGCTTTATATCAATTTTTTGGATAATGGAATCAAGTACTTGTTGGTTGGTGAGAATGTATTGTCCCCTGCTTTTGTATATCAATATTCAGCTCCTCCCCTTTGTTGGTTTCATTTAAACTTCTCGGCCAATAACAAATTCCAGTCTTAGTTCTCCTATTTTTCTATCTTATCACCCCTTTTTCTCTATTCAAACCTGCATAAAACTTCACTGTTATATGCTACACAATTTCCATATAACTTTATATAATATAAATATATATATACGGGGGAGTCCTCACCTGATCCTCTCTCTCTATATATATATATCTGCGAACTGGAAGGAGCGAACTGGTTTTTTCCGTCACTATAGCCGATTTGTTCTTAGTTCGCGAGTTCGCTGGAGAAGCAGACTATATATATATATATATATATATATATATATATATATATATATATATATATGTGTGTGTGTGTGTGTGTGTGTGCGTGTGTACTTAAGATAAGTTATCTTAAATATTAGATCATTTCTAATAAAATATCATTTAATCGTCAACTTAATAATTTAATCATACGGATGTAATGAGAGCATGTAAAAATATGAGATTATGTAAAATTTCATTCGATTTGAGGTGATGCATCAACAACTTTATAATAATAGAAGTTATTAAAATTATTTACACTATTATAAAAATAATAATTTGATACATTAAATCAGACAAAATTCTACATAATCTCATATTTTTGCATACTCATTATGTTCGTACGGTTAAATTATTAAATTGACGATCAAATAATATTGTATTGAAAGTGACTTAATGATATTGTATTGAAAATGACTTGAAAGATCGATCTAAAATACCTTTTACTCTATGTATTGTCTTCTTATTCTCTAAAACAAATTAAGAGATTTATCAACTTCATAGTGTGGTGATTGTAGAAACTTGAACAAGAAACATAAACATCCAATAATATCTTCATGATTGAATTTACTATTATTAGTAACTTATTAATTCCTTATATATAAATAAATTTTTTCCACATTTTTCGATGTGGGACTAAAGTGCGTGTTACATCTAAACTATATTTTCAATAATACTAGGGTAACTAAATATTTGTTACAGAAATAAGATACAAAATGATGTGTATGACTTTGGTTGATTACAATCACTCGACCATCCATGTATAGTCAATTATCCACTAATTAAATTTTGACACATCATTTTGTAAACTATTTTTTGTAAGAGTTCTTTGTAAATGTAGCAAAACTTCTACATTTAACATACCTTTAAGAAATCCATTTCATCTTTCACATTGATTTGAACATGATAATTTTTGTAAGAAAACTGATAAATCTATAACAGAAAATGATATTTTTACATGAAAATCGTCGTTAAAGTCGTTATACATCTATAACGACACTTTTTATGTGAAAATATCAAAGTGTTGTGAAAATATCAATTTTCATTTTTGTAATTATCCCACGATGGAAAGAGGGAGGTCCGGAGGTCGAAAGATATGAGTTGATTCGATTCGGACTTAGAATTTGACTCAAAATTTATTCTGGACTCAAGATTTGTCCGGGGTTGTTTCATTAGTGTTTATGCTTTTGATTAAACAAAACCTTTTTGATTTGAAGAAGTCATTAAGTTGGAAGTTTGGGGTTGGAGGTTGGGAGTTAGGACCATGCTTCCCTTCAATTCCTTTGCATATATGGTTTGTTTACATATATATATATATATATATTGTGATAAGAGTCATAGTCAGTTAACACCTCTTGAGTTCAAATAGATGAGATAATATCTTATAGATAGAGGTATTTAATTTGTATTTTCAATTATTAATAAGTCTTTATGTTTTTCACACTTGTAAAATGATACGATTGTACGCAATTGTTATATAAATGAAATGCATGGCCAGCGAGTTAGCCATGCCTTCAAAACAACTTTCGTTTCGAACTCTTCATGCTTAATTGTGGTCCTCATTTCGACTCAAATTGAGAGTTTTGGTGCTTTTCTTTTCTATTCTGAATAGAAATGAGATTGATATATATCAATGACTTTGTCCTCTGGATCAAGATCTCTCTTCCCTTTCTAACATTAATTAAACAAATGTTGAATTAGACTTGGACCCACATCCATTAAACAAATAGTATGTCGGAATAAATAAAACGAGTCGAGCCGAGTATATATTGAATTGCTCAAATTTAGTTCACAAAATTTATCAAGTATAAAACAAGATTTTATTGATTCTCGTTCAGCTACCGAGTCGAGTATGATCTTAAATCGAGCATGAATAGTTTGAACTTTTCGAACGAATATTATCCGAGTATAATAGAAAATTATAATTTAAATAGATTCGAATAATTTATCGAATTTTAAAATTTACGGGTAATTTTTATATATTTATTGAAATAAGCATTTGTGGGAGTGTATAATTATTATCTCTCTTTTGTGAAATCCTTTTTTCTCTCTCTCCCTCCCTCTCGTTTGTGAGAATTAATTTTCATTGCAATGATTGAAGAAAACAAATCTTTTTAGATTTGGAAAAAGATTCGAGTGTAGGACACAAATACTTGTTATTTAATACATATACATATAGCAAGGATCAAAAGTATTTTCATTATCTAATATTTCTCCTTAAATAACACTCTTTTATTAAAATCAAGTTGTTTTAGATATTTTTAAAAGAGAGTGGTCCCACTTTTTTTTCTTTTATTTATAAAAATGACACACGCGGCCCCACTTATTTTTTAAAAGAAACTCTAAAACAACATAATTTTAATAAAGGAGGGTTATTTAAGGAGGAATGCTAAATAAGGGGAATGCTCTTTATTCTTCCTCCATATACATATTGTTACTATGATTGTCTGTTTTTGATTTAAAATTTTATTATTTGTTTAAAAGAATTCATTTACTACATTTAAATAATTATTAAAAAAATAAATAATTCCTAAAATCGTTATTCATGCACACTAGTAGAATAATGCTCTAGAGTAAACCAAATTTTCACTAGTACTCACCCCACTTTAAAAGTAAATCCATAAATACGCAGTGATTTTAATTTATAGTACCATAAATAGATTTCATAAGAGAAATCTATTTATATAGAAAAATATTTGTTTTTAAAAAATTGAATCTCATTGCTTCTGATGATATATATATATATATATATATATATATATATATATATATATATATATATACGGGAAGCTTCAAGAGCATAATTTTTAAATAGCATAATGTCTTAAGTAGCATAATTTTATCAAAACGACGCCGTTTTATAGGTACGCGGTGGCATTTTTGTAAATACCATGCCACCGCGTACCTATAAAACGGCATCGTTTTGATAAAATTATGCTATTTAAGGCATTATGCTATTTAAGAATTATGCTCTTGAAGCTTTTCGTATATATATATATATATATATATATATATATATATATATATATATATATATATATATATATATATTGTCCGGCTCTTTTCAACGAACTGGTGACAACAAACTAAGAGCGAATCCAGGGACGGAGCCAGGATTTGTTCTTTGGGAAGGCCAAAAAAAATTTTAACATCATAAAATATATTCATCACTAAAAAATAAAATTTCACTATTACAAAACATATTTTTTACTGAAATAAAAATAATATAGTAATAGAATTTACTTTGACAAAAATAATAAAACATAACAAAAAAAGTCTTTTAAAACATATCAAAGCTTCGTTAGAACTTGGGGCCGTAACCTTACAAAATTTGCAAACCAAACCAAATGTGCAAGTGAATTTTATAAAATTTTCAAACTTTGAGAGTAAATTTTACAAAAATTTCAAACCTTGGGGGGGGCCGTGGCCCCTTCTAATATACATGTGGCTTCGTCTCTGAGCGAACCGACTATAGCGACGATTTTATATATATATATATATATATATATATATATATATATATATATATATATATATAACTAATATTTTGAAAGAGATATTATAACTAGGAAATTGATATTTTTATTTGTATTTTTTATATTATTACTAGAAAATTGATATTTTTATATATGTTTCTGATATTCGTAAATAGTTCTTTTAGATGAAAAAAAATTAGTTTCACCTTAACGTGAAAAATAACCAAAACTCAGGTGAAAATAGTGTTGCTCTATTATTATCACCGACATTAATGGAGGAGGTGTGGTTGGAGCAGGACCTTAGATGTGGCTGGTTAGATGGAATCAGACGACAGAATGTACCCGACCCCGACCCCAACCCCAACCCCAACCAAACCCAACCCAACCAAACATAACTATCAGAAACTTTTTCAGTTTTGGCTCGTATCCCAAGGAAGGAGGGGGAGGCTTCTGCTTGAAAGGGAAAACCCTAACCCTAGCTATGCAGAGCATAAATATTGTACTTTGTCTGCAGTGTATATTTGTCAAAAAAGCCAGGCTAGCTCTCTCTTTCTATAATAGCCGTACGATATTGTAGAATATCTTCATCATTTCTTTTCTGGCTTTTTGCCTGTGCTGCTGTGCACAACACACAAAGATCACAAACTTGATCTTCTGCCAATTATCATACCCATAGATAGTACCATCGGTCGGTAAAACTACTGTGCTAGTATAAATTAATCTACTAGCTTTAGCTCATCCTTATGAGCAGTAAGCTTGTTAATTTGATATAATTAAATTATTTTTTTCAGTCTGACCCTAAATAAATACTGTCTTTCATTTTAAAATTAAAGATACAATTTAACTTTTAAAATATATTAAATTTTAAATTAATATGAATATATTTAATTTTAATTGATACAATTATTATATATAATTATATAGTATATAACAAAATTTATCAATCACAAAATTTATTCATGCTAAACTTTTATGAGTCTCACACAGAGATGTTTATATGTTTAATTTTGAAGGGGTATTTATACACGAGATGATGAAGGGGGAAAAACACTGGATGAGTTGTAAAGAAAACAACGATAGTCTGATCACGAGATCGAAAAATTCTTCTTTATTATTAATAATAATAAAAAAAGATGGGATGTAACAAGTGATTTGTAGGCTTTGGAGAGGGGGGAGCACAAAAGTCGAAGAGGAAACAAAAGCACGTGAAAAAGTCCAATTATTAACTGCTATCTGCATGCATGCATGCATGCTTAAATCCCTTCGTCACCAGTTACGTCTCCGTCCTTTGTATTTCTCCTGCTGTGCTAAATGAACCAAGACAAAATAAAACCATCTTAATGCATAAAATTGGCGCTTTATTAATTGATAGAGTAATTTAATTCACAACACACAAATAATTTTAAATTTTCTGCTCATCCTAATAAACGATCAGAATCGTCTAAAATTTGGGATAAATTTTACCGTCTATTATATCCTCTTTAATTTTAAAGGATAAAAAATTATTCTCTCTCACTCACTCTCAGATCCTCTTCCGTTCTTCCTCCTCTCGAACTCGTCATATGGCTCCTCAATTTTCTAGCGTTGACAATCTTTCTTCTCTTTCGTACGTAATGTCGGAGGCACGGTTAGTACCGCTAATATATAATATTGAAAGTTATAAAATTTAAATTAAAAATTAATTTGTACGTAAAATTACATTTCATTGAAAGTTTTAAGAAAAAAGAAAAAGTGTACCGGTTCAAATATTAAAAATATAGTACAGTTATGGAAGATGATTGTTGGTGTAAAGCAGTGTGGTAGACTATTAAGGCTCGTGGGGATGGGCGGGTGTGTATAGCTGAAACGTAGGTAGCAGCTTTTTCCAGTGCCAACTCAAATGGGTCAGTGAGGTAACCTAGCAAACCTCAGGCATGAAACCATTTGGATGGATGTTATTGTTGCCTAACAGCCTATTTGGCAACTCGACTTATAAGTTAAAATATAACTTAATTTAACTTGCGACTTAAAAATAAAAATATTTGTCATTAATTTGATTTATAAATTAAAACAAGTTATAAATGTGTTCAGTTCAGAATGACTTAGAAGTTAAAATAACATAAGATTACTAAATAGACATTAAATTTGTTGAAACTAACTTATTTTAAAATGACTTATAAATTATTTTAAAATAAATCACTGATAGGTACTTATTTTTTTGACTTAAAAACTAATTTATAAGTTAAAAAAATAAGTAGGAAACACTCATACAGCGACAAAGAACTTATAAATTAGTGTGACCAACTTATAAGTAATTGTCCAACACCCCCTTATACTACCTGTCTCTCTCTCATTCAAAACTGATTTAGCTTGAATTTTTTAAAATAATATTTAAAAAATAATTAATTTAACTCAAAAAGTCAAATTAAATTAGTTTTTATAAGATGAAGAGAGTAGTACTTCAAATTTACAACATATATAATTTTTTTTATTTCAACACACATTATGTAATATAAATAATATAACTTTAATTGCATCAGACATTATGCGTGAAAATTTTTGAGTAAAAAATATATGATTTTTTATTTTGAGGAAGAATATATGTATATGCATATTCATTGTCACATCTAAAGACACGTACAAAGATAAAATAGTAATAAAAGAATATGTGATAAATATTTTTACTACTAGTGTTTTTGAATGTGATATTGAATATGTATATAAACGGTCTAGATCTTAAGCTTCTCTATTATATATCTAACATACCTTGCATACCCTCTTTTAACGACGGATCAGGCAACGGTTCGATCCGTCGCTATATGTTGTTCGTCATTATATGTTGTCGGTCGTTAAAAGTTAAGACGACGGTTCTATATATAGCGACAGATCGAACTGTCGCCCGGTCCGTCGTTAAATGGTACAAAGTATGTTAGATAAGGGGTAAGCTTAAGATTCGGACTGTGTACATAAATATAGTGTTTATTTGTCTATTATCGATGTTTAAAGCGTTTGTGTTTAAAAGTTTTAAATATAATTAAGAATCTTATTCGTTTATAATTAATTTATTTTAAACGTAATTTATTTAACTAATAAATATTATATTTGAAGTTCAAACACAATATTCTTATAAACATAATATAATATATTTAGATTTCTAAGTGCACTAAACTTTAGCTAAGCTTACAAACTTTCTAAATGCGAATCACCGAGTATATCTCCAGGGGTGAGTATGGTGCGATTTGAAATTCAAATCGCACAGGAAACCATTTAGGTGCGGTTTGACAAATTCAAAATCGCACATGAAACCGTTTATGATTGGTGCGGTACGGTTTCATTTAGTACGATTTCGGTTCCAAAACCAATTGAAATAATAAACCCGAAAATTTGGTTACAAGACCAACTCTTGTTTGATCCCCCTCTCTTGTGGCCACAGTTTAATTTGGGTAATAAATTTGGAAGCTTTTCAATGCATCCTTAAATCTCACAATAATCTCTGGGCTTTAAACCACCAAATTTTCATGCAAAATCTGTTTAATGTGGTGGCCACAACTCATGGACCTTTGATGAATCTAAGAATCTGAAAACGTATTATGCAGTGAACACAATCATAGAGTTAACTTAGCAAAATTAAATAGTTCCAGGCATTAACAATTATATGTTTAATTAATACAAGTTATCACATTTGATTTAGGAAATAGTAAACCACTCTTGAATTGCAAACATAATTGATACTGATGATTTTTCATTCAATCCTGCAATATCTGTATTCTAGAATAAAATGATGAGAATAAGTTACAGTAGATAAATTATATATACTCGTAGCAAAATTGAGAAAACATGATGATTATTTGATGCGGTTTTGGTTTTATGCATGCAGTTTTTGCTAGTAACCAAATCAAAACTGTAAATTTGATTTTTCAACCCACCTAAAACTACCACATACGCCGGAACCGTTAGTGCGATTTATACAATTTTTGATACGATTTCGATTTCAATTTGATTCTTTATTCAGCCCTATATTTCTCGACTCTTTAAAGGAAGTGACAAAGCAATCCCATTGCCCCCCTCCCATCCCCATCCCCATCCCCACCCCCACCCCCAACCCCAAATAGCAGTCAAATTCCGCCAATGGACCATAAGTGTGTATGTATACATACATGTATATATATATATATATATATATATATATATATACACTGTATTTTTAGACAGCCCTAAAAATGAGTCAACGAAAGGCGCATCTGCATGTAGTGATTGGTGAATGTAAGGCCAAATCACATCTGTTTTAGCCTACTATTAATTGCTAGTACTACAGCTGCGAGGGGTAGTAGTACAAGAGTAGCTCTAGCCTCTAGCTGTATAATTAATTACTCAAATACATATATTACTACGTACCAGAGAATCTCATATGGAAGAGTGCACGCCTAATATCTATCTCCGCTGGGTTGTCCCTGAAAGCCACATGCACCCACGCCATCCCCCGCACCCTTTCTCCCCTCTCACCATCCTCTCTCTATTTCTTGAAAAAAGAAATTAAATATTACATGCAATTTGAATTTCTGTTTGTAAATTGTTGTAACTGCATGTGTTTACCTACCTAGCTAGTCTTTTTGTTTTAACGGGGTTATATTATTTTTGGTGTTATGAATTTGTAGTTTAAAAGTCGTATTTGTAAATTTAAAAAATAAAAAACGTTTTGAACAAGTTGTGTTTAAATAGATAAACTCTAAACCAAACATATATAATATAATCCAATTACTTTTATTGATTTAAAGATTAGTGCTTGCAGAGATCTTAGATGCGTTTGAAATAGAAAAAATAATAATTAAAATGAAATTAAACTGGAATGATTTATTTCAATCTCAGTATTCATCGCATTGATTTAAATGAGATCTCGGGACAAGCCGTAAACTTGGACGTTCTGGAATTGAATCCCATTAACTGCAAGTGTCAAGCTCGAAAAGGTCATAGGGTCATGGAAGCGCATATACAAACCTGTATGAAAAACCTGATCCAGGGTGAAGAGATTAGTCCGGCTGCGGTCGAAAAACTCCACATTATCAAAAAAAATAAAAATTCAAATAACTTAAAAATACGTGTTTTATTATTAATGAAATTTCGATTTCAAATTTCAGTCGGACCCTCGTTCTTTTGGATCCGGATACTCTATGAGGATTTTTATGTGTGGATTTTGCCATTCTTTTAGTGAAATCGATGAATTTGACAATCATACACTTTTAAAACATCAATTAGATTATTTCACTACCACCACCACCACTAGTCGCCGTCACTATCACTCACGGTTGTTATCACCATCCACGTACTACCCACCATTGGTTAGATTAATTGCCACCATCCACCACATGCAGTAGCCATTATCACCACCACCACCACCACCATTGCCACCATTCGCTATCACGAATATCTAACATTCGCCACCAATCCACTCGCTAAAGACACTGTCACCACTCGCTCTCACTGACACCTAACACTTATCAATAAATTTAATCCTTGATTTGAAATATATATGATCTATATAACTTGGAATGCTAAAAAAACCACTCAATTTCCTTGGACATTCTATTTTTAATTTATCCATTCATTCGATCTAAACGCAGAATTATAAAAACCATATTTTTACGTATATTTTATTTCAAAACATTTTGATTACTATTTATCATGTGTTCTACCTAAAAATAGGAAATCACATATTACTAATAACAATCTAAGCATATGATTTAAATCTCATGATTTTAGTAATATATTAAGTTAAGACCAGTTAGACTGAGATTCAAGGTTGACTTCCTCGTCTAACTGCATTATTTAACAAATAACTTGTGCTAAATAAATAATTTATTTTTATTTTTAGATGTCGTGAATCATGTTCAAACAAGCTTTGATAATAAAGAATTTCCATTGTCCCAAAACATATGCATTTTTACTAGAACCACAAATTAATTTAGTAATGTAGTCTCTCGGTTGCTTATTCTTCTTTTTTATTCAATATATATATATATGGGCTATATGTATATACACACGTGTAGTACACAGTCACTTATGGAGACAATTTTTTTGGGTTATGGCGACAGGTGAACCGTCGTTATAGACCAGGATAGCTATAGCGACGGGTGAACCGACGCTATAACCCAAAAAACTGTCGTCATAAGCGACTGTGTACTACACAGCTGTGTATATACATTTTTCCCTATATATATACACGTTATAAATTTTCAAAATTCAAATGGATACAAGCTTATTTAATACTACTACTAACGAATATATTTATTGTATACAAGTTTAAAAGTATTACTTATTATCACGTGTTCCTTTTAAATTTAAATAAAATTATATTACTTTTATATTTTAGGATTTTGCATATTGACCTCAAAAAGTCAAAATTTTAAAGATAAATTTTTGTAAGGACTTTTTATTTATTTAAAGAAAACAACTAATATATGAAAGAAAAATATTAAAAGTTTTATATCAACCCCAGCAGTTGGCGCAGTGGTTCAAATGACACCCCAGGAAAAAGGTAGATAAAACTGCTGATTAATCCGACTGCGATTGAGAAATTCCACATTATAAAAAAAAAGTTTTTTTATCATCTGTTTGACCGTAAATTTATTTTATCAATTTAATTCAACACACTCATCCAAAAATTATAAATTTCCAGTTACAGCCTATAGGCTAATTGAAATATTGTTAATTTGCCATCATTAGGCCTCAATAAAATGACTTAATGACCCATTTTACATATTCTTGAAGTCAGTAATAAAGACAGTTATCAGTATGTTTATTGAGGTGTTAAAAAAAGGTATGTTTATTCAGGTAATTTAATTTGACATTAATTGATCAAACTCCAAATTTAATTATGCTTCTTATTTTAGTAGTACTATATAAAGGAGAGAAACGTGCAATTAGTTTATTTGATAATTTTCCTTATCCAATTTGTGTATCTTCCTTTTTGTTTGATTGCAATGATTAAAGTAACATAAGGGATGAATCATGTGGAGCCTTGTATAAAATAAAACTAACAAATTTTATACGTGCAAAAAGTGGAGATGGGATCCCAATACAAAGGAAAAATCTTATTTTTGACCGAATTTTTTCACCGAAATAAGTTTATTTCATCAGAATTAATTTATGATGTACGAAAAAGTTCGTAAATAATTAAGTCGGAACTAACCCGATCAAAAATAAATTCATTAAATTTTTTATTAGAATTACTTATTTTGGATGGAAAGATATTCCGTAGAAAATGCTTTAATTCGATAGAATTTGATGTCGATAAAAATTTTGTCGAACATAAACAGTCGTGTGTCGCTCATTTATTTATCTTATGTACGATAATATTTCCATCAAAACTTCTGTAAAAAATAAAAAAAAAATCGTCCGTCGATAATAACTATTTTTTAATTATTATTATTTTTTCAATTTCCAGGCTTTTAAATCACAATGTGTATATGTACCTGTTTTTAACTAGTATATATCCCAACAATAACACATACATATATCCCAACAACCAACATGCACATCGGAATAACAATTATATCTCAAACAACAATATACACTTTGTCCTCCAAGATAACAAATAGAAGCTAAAGTACGATGGATAGTATTAATACACATAAGTTAAGCTAATAAATTATAATAAACAATGATTTACAATGAAAATTTTAGTAAACTAGAATTTGCAACTAAGACTATAATTTACAAAATAAACTAAAACTACAATAATCTACAAACGACGGTTAGTACTACCATCGCTACGAAGAGTATCGTCAGGCAGGGGTCGGCGCTGCTACTTCGATGTCTGAAAATCATCTACATCATTCCCCCGCTCGGTATCGCCAACATCTCCCACCCCCCCCCCCCCGGCATCGCCACCCTTTTAATACATTAAAAAATGTAACATATTAGTAAACATAATTGAGAATTAAAGAAAAACTTCTAAGATAAATTAAGTAACATCCAGAATATACAATTTAAAATTAATAAAATATCCAAGTAGTCGGAGGCTGAATCAGTAGCGACCTAAAAACCTCTAATAGTAGGGTAACCATCATCCGTAGCACCTATTTGTGTATCGCGACGAAACACTAGGACGAGATTCCCGTACTCTCAGCAGTGGCTCCTATTGTAATGTCCTAAGCAAGCTAATGCAGGCGAGCACGGAAAGACAGTGTCTCCTCCCTAAATAACATATCGGTGCCAAACCTACCCGACACCGTTGTCATAACTTTTTGGAATAACTCGTCGTCCAAGCTAGTCCCCGTATGAGATGGTCCAACAGGTGCTTTCAAACATTAACGCTAGATAGGGCATGCAATAATATAAACAAGTTTAGAAAGTATTTATGAAGCAATATAAATTACGAAATATCTAGAAATATAATAACATTAAAACTAAACACACATACATACCGCTTTACACTCCTCAAAGGACTGCGAGCCAGTAGTATGTATTACTCTGAGCTTGCTGTGATTTTTCTTCATCTGCTCGGACTACTTCTTGAAAGTGTTGTCATTCCAGTACGATCAAAGTCTCCTAGGTAGCATCAGAAATAATCTGGGGCTAATGATCGCGGAGGGTACTCCCAGTCTGATCCTGAAGATCTCAAAAGGCCTTATGTCTATATTGTTTCCCAGAGACACAATATGAAAGTGATATACACATAAACCAATCATATTTGATATGATGTAGCATATACTTTGTAATTTTATTCATTTATTAATAAAAGAATTACTTTATTTAAAAGCATTTTCTTTATTATCATTGTGTTGTTGATTTAATTGTATTAAATTCATAGTTTTGAACAATACTTTTAGAATTATGATGATGATCATGCTAATGAGATCTAAATTCTTAGATAGCTCAAAAACTAAAATCGTTCCTAATCGTTGGATTACTAAGAAGGGAATTAGTGAATTCGGATAAATTAGTACATGCTATGTTTGCTCTTATGAAGAGGATGATTGATCTC
The DNA here is from genome assembly GCA_016801055.1 of Panax notoginseng. Classification (NCBI taxonomy): domain Eukaryota; kingdom Viridiplantae; phylum Streptophyta; class Magnoliopsida; order Apiales; family Araliaceae; genus Panax; species Panax notoginseng. Next base: position 1,080,110 of record CM029016.1, on the reverse strand, counting down.
AAAATCATTTATGTATAGACATTAAAGCAAATATGTAGGTGCTTACTAGATAATAAGTTCACTGAATGTGACTCGCTAAAGGAATACCTAATAGAGTTTAACTTATCTGTCAATAGGAATTCCTAATGTGATACCTAGTGATCCTTGAACTTGAGATCATCATAATATCTTATGTATAATGAGTTATGTTTCGACATGTCCCTTAAGACCTTTAGGGTATATCAAAGGGAATGATCATCATAGTATCTTGTGTATAATGAGCTATCTTCGGAATCGTAGAGTTGCCGAAGTATTCGAATAGTAAAGAGAAGCTCACAGAGTCTGCTTAAGAATCGTAGAGTGCTCTTCATCAAAAGTCATTCGTAGAGTAGATGTTCTTAAAACAAGTTCGTAGAGCTCAAGTCGTAGAACAGGACGTAGAGAGCAGACTTCAAGTTCTTCATCGCTCTACTATCGACAAAAGTCCGTAGAGCAAGTCAAGTCGGGCTTGCAACGAGAAGACTCTCCGACAGACTATAAAAGTCTTCAATGATTCAAATTTGAACAAGCAAACAACAGAGAGCAGAAATTAAGAAGTGAACAACTTCGATCAAAAAGTCAAAGCTCTGTCAAAGTAAAAAGAACTCACTCTACGAATCTGAACAACTTGTTTAAGCTACTAAGTATATGAGAAGAGAAGCTTATTGCAAAGCTTATCATCACCTCTCAACATCATTCATTCAAAAGTGATTCATTGGTTGTGTGACTATGTGACGCCCCCAAATTCTCTACACTACCTGTAGCAGACTTGGTGCTCGCGTCTATAAATACTCCATAAGATATAATTTTTATATATCCAAAATTCACGGTATCCCATAACAGATAACGGTTCTAGTCAGAACAATTACTGTGTTTAGATACCCTCACTTGGATGTATAAATTTATAATCTCATGGATATTTCTTTTATATCGATAATTCCTATCTATTTGACATTCACTTTATTAATGATAAGATTGTTCTTGGAACTGAGAGGCGCAACCTCAGTACTTACAGAACTCCCAAAATCATTCAATACTCTCATTCAGATGTATAGTTCATATAAATACTGTACTACTTTCTAACTTCTCTAAAAATGTAAAAACTACGAGTTGATATAACAGAAGATGATAATATATTTCATATTTTAAATTCGGTTACATAGATTCCAAAATCAAATTATTATTACATCAAAGTCTGTCAAAACATAAACAAGTCAAACACAATAAAGCTTAATCTAGTAGTCATTTTATCCACATGAGTGTGTAATGGAACATCCAGGAATACATTCAACGCTGCAAAGGAAAATGATATTTTGAAAGGATGAGCTAAAAAAGGCTCAGCAAGTTTAAAATAAATTATACTTTATACTCACACTGTATCTGAATTGAATGAACATATAGTTCAAAGTTTTCCACATATATATATATATATATATATATATATATATATATATACTGAGATTTGTCTGTCAAACCACATCATTCTGATTTCCGTCAGGCATAAAGACTTAGAAACCAGAGGTTGATCTGTTCAACCAGGCATAGTAATCATTCCAAAAGATCATAGACTTAGAAGTCATTAGTTCAGATACTTAATAGGGGATCAACCTATTTATATCTTAGGAGTATGCATATCATCCGAACAATAGTGTCCCAGACACTCAAAGGTCAGTTTTGTACTACCTATAAATCACGGTCAGTATATATTTGGCTGGTCATCACTCTTTAAAAATAGGTAAATAGTATCAGTATATATATTGTACCAAACATTATTGGTTTCATCACAGTTTATGCTTTGATATCAAATCAAATCAAATTTACACAAATAATAACTCATTTCATTAAGTTATGCTTGAACAATAAACAATAACCTCCCAACAATAGACAACACAAACAACATATATAAACAAGTTCGTACAGTAAATGTACAAGAAATAGAAGACTTGCATTTTAATACGAAAATTAAATGAAGTTAGAAAACTTGCATGTGCAAAGAACGTTTACTTTATGCTATCTGAAGTCGCTACGAAACTTAAATAAGTTACCACATATTCACAATGGTCGGTAGAATTAATAAGAACAAGTATCTAATCAAACTATTTAAGTCTGGTTTGGTTTTAGTGTCAATTCGGTGTCTCGATTGCTTTATTGGATAATTAACGAGTTGATTTTTCAATAAAACTTTATTTAAAAGCTTCAATATTATTTTAGACGGTGTTCTAAAAATTTTCGCCTAGGCGTTAAGCCCCCCTGACTAGGGGTGCTCAAAAAGTTCGGTTTTTCGGTTTTTTTACCGAACCGGTTGAAACCGGTACCGGCGGTACCGGTTTTTTTCGGTTTCGATTTTTTCGGTTTCGGTTTTTCGATTTTTTTATACTTTTCGGTACCGGTAGCGGTAATAAGAATTTGAAATTCGGTAAAACCGAAAAACCGAAAAAAAAACCGACTTTGTCCTTTTTTCTTCTAGCAATGCCGACTTTTGTGATGGTTTCTTGGATTAAAATTTTATTAAAAAGAATACTAGTAGTAATATTTACTACTTTGTCAATTAGTCACCACTTTGTCAAAAGCAAGTTACTACTACTATAGTACTATTACTTATTGCAGACTTGATTTAAAAACATCAAATCTTATTTAACCTCTATAAAATAGTAATCTCATCTTTATTTATTAATAATATAAAAAATTTATCAGAATAATTCTATTATTATATCATTACAAGCGAACTAATTATTTCTTAAAAATTTTAAGAGATATACTTGAAAAATTAATATATTTTATTATTTATAAAATTTACAGATGAGATATTTTTATTCAACGGTGCAACTAGATATTATTTATTCCTATTGTATCGGAACAAAAATATTATTATAAGATAATATGTCATTTAAATATATTAAATACTATTAAAATACTAACCGTAAAAGTATTATTAAATACTATTTTGTGACTTTTACATGCTGAAGCATCAAAAGTTTTACACACTAGCTATTGATGTAAAACCATATCTGAAAGAACAGAGCACCATATCAAATTATCAACACTGCTAGTTGCAACTAATAACCATATCAACATTCAACAAGAAATAAAGAACATTATAATCCAAAACATGAGTTTAAAAGAAAAATTAAAAATGAAGAATAAACAGTAGCTTATTAAAAATATATATTTAATTATTATTATTTATTAATAATTATATATATCACCATGCGGTATAACCGAAAACCGAACTGAAAAAACCGATACCGATTGTGTACCGAACCGGTACCGAAACCGGTAATTCGGTACCGGTTTCGGTTCTTGGTTTTTCGGTATTTTCGGATCGGTACCGGTTCGGTTTTTTCGGTACCGGTTCGGTTTTTTACCGATGAGCACCCCTACCCCTAACGCCTCATCTAGGCCCAAGGCGGCAAAAAAAATTTCTCAAGAAAATTAGGCAGGGTCTAGGCGGAGAATATAATATTTAGTTTAATTCAATATAATTCTTAAATTTATGTTTAGTTTCTTAAGTTAATATTGAATTAAATTCTTAAAATTTTAAATTTATTATTTAATAGCAAGCTTGTTTATGAATAAAACTAATACGTTAAAAATATGTTTGGACTTTGAAAAATTGAATGTTTGTGTTTGAACTTTTAAATTAGCAATATGGATGTGTTTAAACTTTAAGCAAAGACTTTTATTATCTTTATTATAGATTGTTATGCTTTATATTATTGTTTTATTTGGATAAATGTAAGGTAAAATATTAAAATTGACTTAAAATAAAAAAGCTCACCTAGGCCACGCCCAGGCCCCCCCTTAGTCACCCGCCTTCCGCCTAGCACCTTTTAGAACATTGATTTTAGATAATTTAATTATCATTTATAATATTTTTTAAAAGCTCATACTAATTTTTCAATAATTAATTATCATTTATAATAATTTTTAAAACCTTAATACTATTTTTAAATAATTTATTTAATATAAATTCTTAAATGATTTTATTATCATTAATATTTAAATAAATTAAAATATTAATGAAATTTATGTAAAAATGTTAAAAGTTATTTAATACAACTTAAAATGAAATTTAAAACTTATTTATTAATTATTAAGATTTATTACTATTATTTTTATTTAAAACCGTAGCTAAAAGCCTATGGCGACAGATAGTGTCGCTATAGGTGTTCTTCAGCCCATGAAGAGCAACTCGGTCAATGCATTGGGGGCTAGTTTGACCAGGTTTAATTTTCATTTGATTAGCTTTCTGGATGAGCAAGTGTCTCTGTGTTGTAGTACTCATGTAACTCAAAGTATATACCAATTTTGGGATCTATTTACATCATTACATGAAAATATGGTTGGTCAAACCTCCTACCCAAATTCTTCAGTTTCTGAAATTCCCAAAAATGATTGGTCAATGTCAGTCAACGGTATTTGATCTTTAATAACTTTCATCCTGTGTATTGTTTAAGTGTTTTAATGCTTCAAGTTAGTAGTATACATGTCAGGCTATAAAAGTGTGACATTATATTACTCTAACAACATCACAATTGATAGATCTAAGCCAGTCAATCTACTATCATACGCCTGTCAGACCTTCATAAGTTTTCTGGGTTTTTCAGAAAAAAGATTTTGTGATCGGTCAACGGGTTTTGAACGTCTATAACTTCCAATTCAGTGATCCTAATAGCATGATTTCAATTCTAGATTATTAACCTCATGGCATAGTACAACTAGGAAGCTTTAAACATATCAAACAACTAACAAAGCATGATCTATAAGCCCTGACATTCGAATGTCAAACAACAATTTTTCAATTTTGAACAGTTTGCTTAATTCTTCATTTTCATTAATTTAGATGTTATGAAACCATGTTTTATCAACCCTGATCACTAACATATTACTTAACATATCTAAACATTAAAACATAAAATCTACCGAAGCTTTAAAGATCCAACATTGAATTAGGTTTTTACCTTTTTGAGCAAACTTTCAATTCTCTCTCTGATGCTGATCTTTGATGGCTATGGACTGGATATAGATTAACTTTTAACTGATATTTAATGTATAATTCGTGGATTTAGTGAATGGGAGGCTTTGATATTTATAGAAGGGGCAAGGTTAGGGTTTTATAGTCTTTACCATTTCTTACAAGCTAAGCTTTGATCCAACAGGTGGCTGATCTAGGAGGTTGGTTTGTAAGTTAAAAATCTCTTATTTTATGCACATGGGATAATTACAAATGATGACTCACCCTTATCTAGTTTGTGTGTACAAAAATTTGATCTTTATCTCTTTATTTTCTTTATTTAAAGGAAAAGAAAATCAATTTTGCTTCCTCTTCTTTATGTGGCTGAGAATTTAAAGGTATTTTAATCTTTTCACATGCTTCTAGGAGGTTTAGGGTTTATCCTTTAGGTTTTGACCCTTAAGGTTTACTAATTTTAGATTAAGGTTTCCTAATTAATTTTAGGGTTTTTAAATTATGTTTTCACAATTAAATTTACTAATGTTATATCTCATTTATTAACATATAACAACACTTAATATTAATCACATAATATAAATACACATAATTCCAAGTACAAATATAGTAATACATGTATTAACATTCAAAATCTCTATTAATAATTCTTATTAGGGATTGGATTATTACATTCACTCCCCCTTATAAGAATTTCGTCCCCGAAATTAATATATATTCTACGAAAATAAATGTGGTAAATCTTCTCGCATTTTATCTTCGAGCTCCCACGTAGCTTCTCCGATATTTTGATTCCTTCAAATCACTTTAACTGATGATATAACTTTATTTCGCAACACTTGTTCTTTCCAGTCAATTATCTGAACAGGAACTTCCACACAAGATAAATCTTTCTCGATATGGACAGGTTCGTAGTTTATAACGTATTTATAATCAAGTTTATACAGTCGTAGCACGGATACGTGAAACACATTATGAATGTCTTCTAACTCGGGAGGTAGGGCTACCTCACCTATCTTGAATTGTCCAATAAATCTCGAACTCAATTTTTCCTTTTTTGCCAAAACAAATCTTGCATTTCCAAGGGGACACTTTCAAGAATACATGGCTCCTAACATTAAACTTTCGTCGCTTTCTATGTTGATCCGCATACTTTTCCAATCGATCCTAAGATGCTTGCAATCTCTCGCGTATAATTCGATTTTTCTCAGTAGTTTGCTGAACTATCTCGGGTCCTAGCATGTCTTTCCTCGACTTCATCCCGGCACAAAGGTGTTCTACATTTTCTACCGTACAAGGCTTCATACGTTGGCATTCTTATGTTGGCATGGTAATTGTTGTTGTAAGCAAATTCTACCAAAGACAACTGATCCTCCCAACTTCCTTTAAAGTCCACAATACAGGTTCTCAACATATCCTCTAATGTTTGAATGGTTCTCTCACTTTGTCCATCTGTTTGTGGATGATATGTTGTACTTAATCTCAATTAGATTCCCAAGTGTGTTTGAAGACTCCTCCCTTATTGACGTTGTTGAAATTATTTCCCCTTTTTCTAGAGTTAATAGGAAAAGTGGCATCCCACTTCCTTTTGTTATTATTGTAGTTTCCGCATGCATTTCCTTTTCCCCCATTGTTATTCCTCCTCTTTGTGAAATTTCATTAGTGCCTCTCCCTCTTTTTCAGCTATAATATAATAGCTTTTTCGAGAATCTCCGAGAACGTTTTATCTTGGAATACTGATATCTTACTTCGAATTTGGGGTTTCAATCCCTCTTCGAACCTTCGAGTCTTTCTAGCTTCGGAATCCACCTGATGTGGTGCAAACCTAGAAAAATTGTACTTCCATACGATATTTGAAAATAGTTTTCAAAGAAAATTTCTTTAAATCTATCCCACGAGATAATTCCTAATCCAACTCGATTTTTGTTCGCTTCCCACCAATGGTTAGCTTCTTCTTTCAAAAAGAACGTGGCAAAGTCAATTTTTTGTTCATCATTCACTTTGGTCACTTTAAACACTTTCTCTATTTCGGTGATCCAGGTTTGAGCTATTATCAGTTCATTGGTTCCCTTAAATTCAGGTGGTCCAACTAACTTAAAGTCTTTGAACAAGGTAACTTTTGGAGTATTGGGTTCGGCTGGTGGTGGGTTCTCTGCCTCCCTTGTAAAGCTCCTAACAAAATGTTCGCTAATTGTTGAGTTGAGTTTGCCTCTAATTGTTCCGCACTTATTTCCGCTTGTGGTCTTCTTCGTGGTGCCATTTCTAATGATAACAAAAGACCAAGTATAAATACAAGTACAATAAGTAAACAATTCAGTTTAACAAACAAAAATTTGTATTTCACATATAGAAAGTTACATATTCAACTAATGACTTATATAATATCACTAGATACACACAAGAAAAATTACATAATCGACTAGTGATTTGTATATTATCACTAGTTTCACAGAAGAATTCCCTTATTCTTATAACACATTGGGAATACCATAATATTACAAGCTACAAATCACTTCTTCCTATTCACTAGTTTCTCCTTCTCCTTGAGGTCTTTCTCAAGTTTCTTAATCCTATCCTAATGACCCCAACTGATTAATAGAGGATTCTTTTCCTGACACGGTTACACTTGATCCAACCCCTTCCTCCTGAAATGAGTCATTGGGTGCTCAAGGACCCAATGATAGGATTAAGAAACTTGAGAAAGACCTCAAGGAGAAGGAGAAACTATCAATAACATCTTATCATTGGCCAAAATCAGATACACTTAAAATGTATCACTTAGCATTAGTTTTCCATTTTAATCAAGTCACAACTATCAATAACGTCTTATCATTGACCAAAATCAGATAACTAGCCATTTACTACTCAATTCATGAACGAAATGCATAACACAATCCTAAGATGAACTTAAAATACAAAGTCTTCGTTGTGACAACTGTATACCAGGTGCTTCTAGAATTGACAACATTAGGCACATAGTATACTTAAGTCGCTTGATAAGCGGGTGGGAATTTTTTTATTTTTTTGATTTTTGGTCTAAGCGAACCGATCAGTTCGGGTTCGATACATGGAACCGGTATACCGAATTTTCGGTATCGAGAATAGGAAGGGGTTTGGCTCGTTCAGTATATACCGAACGAAGCCACTGTACCAGTGTCAAAGATTCTTCCATTTCTCTCTCTTCTATAGCAATCAAGAGGCTTCTTCTATACGTCGATTTCACAAGATAAAGATGGCTCTCCGAACTGCAATTTCCAAACAATTCCTCAGTCCGAGCTCGACCTACGGAGTGCGATCGATGTCCTCATGGTGGCGAAGCGTGGAGCCCTCCCCAAAAGACCCGATTCTCAGTGTCACCGAAGCTTTTCTTACAGATCCCAGCCTGGATAAAGTAGTTGTAAGTCTAGTATTTGTTTCCTCATTTGATCAGGACTTCTTTCCTTTATTCGTATTTATTTCCAAATTTATCTCTTTTATTGATGCAAAATTTGATTTTCGAAAGGAGCTTACCGTGACGATAATGGAAAGTCAGTCGCTCTCGTGTGTCAGAGAAGCTGAACGGAGAATTGCTAGAAATCTGAATATGCGAGTGATTTTACTACTTCTCTTCCTTTCCCTTTTTAATATTGTGTGTGATTGCTAAGCAAAAATAAATGAAAATAGAGCATTTAATTTAGGTTTTTTTTAACAGGTTATCAATTTTGAATTGGGTTCATTTGGCCGGAGATATAAACTTCAGGAGTATAAAGGAGTTTTGACTTTTCTATATGAACCAACATTGGAGACCAATTTTGCAGGCACACTTTCAAGTATTATATGCTTGATATACCATGTTCTCTTTAATTGGTGGTTTCAATTCTTCAAGGAACAATGACAAATAAAGGTTGCAGAAGAATGAAAACTGGTACAATATGAGATAAAAATCAGTATAGTGCTGATACCGGACTGGCTAACCTGTTCGGTATACCGGTCTAACCGGTACTAGTATCGATACCCAATTTTGGGTAGATTCGGTAATCGGTCCGGTACAAACCGATTAATTACCGATGAATAGGCCAAATTGGCCAACACGAATACGTCATTAGACTGTAACTTTGATTTAATGTTTATTGTGATGATTCGATTACGGTCAACTTTAACACCCATATCAGTATCAAACCAGTGACCCTTAAATGTAACTACCTTTTTACCCATAGGATAATTAAGCACAACCACCTCTTCTAAACGTCCATAATAATTGGACTCAAGACATTACAACGTCATAATTGACTAATGTCGATTCATTCAAGTCCCTCACCTCAGCTGATTCCCCGTGATGAATCAATACGAAATACCCATCCACAAACTCAAGTGAAATCAAGTCAAATTTGATGTCGTCAGCTATTTTTCAAATCAAATTTTTACACATCTCATCTTTTTGTTTGGATCATCAGCATGTTCATTTGCAAACTTTAAAAATTTGCACACACCATCACGGTACTCAGTAACTAATTCCCTCCCATCAAGCAGTGTCCTATGATACATCCAACTCTGGTCATTTGACATCTTTAATTGAACAAAAGGCACAATCAGACTAGGGTTAGCATATGTGCTCTATGCAGCGTTCTAAAAATCTCCGCCTAGGCGCTAGGCACCCCCTTGGCGCCCTAGGCCCCCCCTTGGTACCTCGCCTAGGCGCCAGGCCTTCAACCTAGGCTCAAGGCGGCAAAAAAATTCTTCCAAAAAATTAGGCGGGGACTAGATTGGATCTAGGCGGAGATTTTATTTTTTATTTTAATAACTACCCGATCTTGATATATTTATTTTTCTAATGATTTACCATATTCATAATACAGGTTGTAGCATATCAAATCACAACAAGTGAACAATATCAAGTCAAAATGGATAATTTTATTATAGTTATAATTTTTTGAACTTTTACCAACTTCAAATTATATAAATGATGATACATTTGTAATATTTAGTTTAATTCAATATAATTCTTAAATTTATGTTTAGTTTCTTAAGTTTAATATTGAATTAAATTCTTGAAATTTTAAATTTTATTATTTAATAACAATCGTGTTTATGAATAAAACTAAAACTTTAAAAATATATTTGAACTTTGAACAATTGTATGTTTGTGTTTGAACTTTGACATTAACAATATGCATGTGTTTGAAATTTAAGCAAAGGCCTTTATTAACTTTATTATAGATTGTTTTGCTTTATATTACGTAAAATAAAATATTAAAATTGGCTTAAAATAAAAAATCTGACCTAGGCCCCCTAGGTGCTAGGCCCCTCTGGCCGCCCGCTAGCGCCTTTTAGAACATTGACTCTATGCATGAATCCTACATATCTTCATCGTCGGTATAAAGGGGTCAAACTTTTATCTCATTCCTGGATGCGTCTCCTCATAGTGTCGATACTTTGATATGTTTCTTCTATTTTAAGAAAATTTTGGCAACACCTCCCCATGGTCTCCAAGTACACGAAATAGATCAAAATAACTTAGTCTAAGTATGCATTCGGAGAACATGTAGAGATACATGTCGAAAAGTCCTCAAAATAGAAAAAATGTACTCAAGTAGTTGGTGTCAACCTAAGTGAGAGACATAACATCCCGGAACAGGACTGTTCGGCATTCACTCCTAATGAGTGAATGTTGAACGAGTTTATAAATTCCTAAGTAAACTACATGCAAAAGTATTTAACTTATTATAGCAGTAGAAAACTAAGCAAATGCTACGTACTTAGTTTATTTTGTTATTTTATTTATTTATTTTATTATAATATATATATATATATGTATATGTATATATATATATATGTGTGTATTTTTTTATTTAGTAGTGAAAACTAAGTAAATACTATTTAGTTCACTTTGTTATATGATGTTGTATAATATATTATGTTATATTATTGTGTTTTGTTGTAATTTAGTTTATTTTATTTTATTATATTATATATTATATTTTATGTTAATTTATTTTATATTTATATTTTTTTAATTTAATTTATTATATTTAAATTTTTATTTTATTTTAAGTCATTTTCTTTTCTTTTACTACCTCCGTCCCATAATAAGTGATTTTTTAGTTTAAATCACACATACCAATACACAAGCTAAAATGACAAAAATACCCTTAATATATTTTCTTTGAAGTTGAAGAGTTAATAAGTGGCATTTAATTGTAGTGATTGCAAGATGCAATAAATACCATTGTCTGCATAAGGACATATATGAGAAAATATTATAAAAATTGTATTGGAGTTCCAACACATCACTTATTTTGAAAAAAAATATTAAGCCTAAAAAATCACTTATTGTGGGACGGAGGTAGTATGTTATACAATATAATTTTAATTTATTTATAAATGTTTTTTAATTATATTTTAATTTTTTATATTATTTTAATTTATTTTCTTTTCTTTTCTTTTATATTACTCCCTTTATTCCTAAAAAGATTGTCGTTTAAGGTTAATACACACAGATTAAGGAATATAATTAATACATAGCGAAAATACTATATTATCCTTATTAATTGTCTCAACAAATTATTCCCTTCCCAATGTTTCTTATTCAATTCAACCAATGTTTCTTATTCAACCAATTACTATTTGGATTATAGCATTGAATTAAATAAGAATCATTGGGAAGGGAAGAAAGCTTTAAATATGAGAAAGCTTTAAATAAGTGAAAAGTAGGAAAAAAATAGCTAATGTGTATTGATAAACTCAAAACGACAATCTTTTTAGAACAAAAATTACTTCCTAAAACAACAATCTTTTAGGAACGGAGGGAGTATATTCTATTATTTAATTTTAGTTTAATTTATTATATTTTTTTGAATTATTATTTTTATTTTAGAAGTACAAAATTAAGTAAATACTACTTAGTTTATTATATTATATTTATTTGGTCAAACTAAGTAAATGCAGTTTATATTTTTAGTAATGAAAAATTAAGTAAATATTATTTAGTTTATTTTAAAAAAAATCTTCTTTTTAAACTATTATATTAGATTATAACATCATATTTTATTATCTTACCTAATACCAAGGAAATTATGACGGAAATAGCCACAACATCCACAATCAAAATTATGGTAAAGCCAATTACATTTCATCTTGCAAAAAGACCATGTTAAAACCAAACATTCTATTGATAATCAAAAACCCAGAAATAAACAACATCCTACTCATATTATGAACAACTACTGATAATCAGAAATCAATCCATAAAGTAATTCAAAATTGTACTTTTTCAATATATAATTCAAATCAATCCACAAACTAATCCAGATTATCTAATTAAGTGTTTTTTTTAATCCGCAACATCTAATTAAGTGAATACTCACAATATAATATTGATTACACAATCCACAAATTAATATTTTTCAAGGCAACTTTAAAATCTACAAAGTAATTCAAACCAATCCACAAACTAATTACACAATGTATACAATTCTGCAAAAACAGAACCAAAATATACTTTTTCAATATTAAATAAAAATACAACCAATTGTAAAAGGAAAGAATGAAAATTACCTGGAGAAAATTGAGGGATCTGGAAATTGAGAGAAGGTATAGTAGGAGAGTACCACTGTGGCTTCGCTAGAGGAGGAAGAAGGCCGCGACGAGATTGGTTTAGGGCTATGCCGCAACTGCCCTAATGATCCAGAGTAGCGCGCCGCCAGAGAGAGGTCGTCGGAGAGGAGAGATGGCGGAGGAGTGTCGCCGCCGGAGAGAGGAGGTGAGGAGGAGATGAAGGAAGATATGAGCGTCGCCGCCGGAGAGAGGAGGTGAGGAGGAGATGAAGGAAGATATGAGCGCCGCCGCTGCAGGGAATATGGAGAGGAAAAGTTGGAAATGAAAATTGAAATTTCGTCAAAACTGTTTTGACCTAAATGAGGATATTTTCGACAAAAACTTTGTCGACATTATTCCTTCGAAAATGACGTAACTGACAAAAATTTCGTCCATGTTAGTGTTCTTTCCGTCGAGGTTAGTATAATTCTGACCGAATTCTATCGACAATAGCTTCTTTTCGACGGAATTATATCCGATGAATTATTCTGTCGATTTGATGTTCAAAAATAAGGCTAAATATAAGGCTTAAATAGTTAAATATAAATTACTATCCTAAACTTTTGATTTTTTTTTTTTCATTTCGTTGATTGACCTTTTAATTTTTTCAATTATAAAACTGTCAATTTTTTTTCACTTTAATTCAATTAAAGTTGTCACATCATAAATTGATAACATGACTTTAACATGTGACATTTTAGTGTTGATGTGTCAAAAAAAATAATTCATTTTTCAATTTCTTTTTGATGTCATTTTAATGAATTAAAATGGCAAAATAATAATAAGCGCATAAACAACTAAATAAAACAGACTACACTAAACTAACATAAAAATAGATATTAAAATCAAAAGATACTGCAACCATTCGCTTGTAACCATCACCAACAACCATGTTTCCCACCCTCGATCACCCACCACCGTACACCCGACATAAGCAAACTCACCTCTATCTTCAAAACCCTAGATTCACTGTCGTCAAAATCTTCTCCTTCTTCGCCCCGAAGACGAAGGACGAGGTGGAGCGTGGACTCCTTCTGAATGTTGTAGTCGGCTAGGGTTGTGTCGTCTTCCAATTGTTTTTCAGTGAAGATTAAACGTTGTTGGTCTCGCGGGATTCCTTCGTCGTCCTAAATTTTGGCCTTGACGTTATCGATTGTGTCGGAGCTTTCTACCTCTAAGGTAGTCGGCTTTCACAAAGATTTGCATCTGTAATTTTCAAAATAAAAAAATGTTATTAATTTGAACAAAAACTATAATTTAACCTACAAAATTCAATAAATGAAAAAGATTAAATTACCTTGACAGGAAATTGAAAGAAATTTGTTGCTAGGGATTCTGATTGCTTTGAGATTGGAAGATGTATTATTTATGTTTTGTTTAATTGTTGTTTTGTGTAGTTTAGTTTAGTTAAATTGTTATTTTATTATGTTTAGTTGTTGTTTTGATTTTTTTAAATAATATTATTTTATTTTTAGTAATAGTTTGTTATGTTTTCTTACCATTTTGTCCTATTATTTACATAAAAGAATAAAAGAAATTTTGAAAAATAACTCAATTTTAACACATAAGCATTAACATGTCATGTATGTAATACAAATCATCAATTTATGACGTTGCAATTTTAATTGAACCAAAGTAGAAAAAATTGATAGTTTAATGACCTGATTGAAAAATATAAAGGTCAATCATCGAAGTGGAAAAATGTCAACAGTTTAGAATAGTAATTTATATTTAAGCCTTTATTTAAATATAAAGTTGAATGTAACAACCCGAGTAAAATCTCGAGTCCGGAATAAATTTCGGGTCAAATCCCAAGTTCGAATCGAATCAAATCCATCCAAATATGGTCTTAAATCACTGGCTCAATAGTATTTTTTTGGGTCATCGTAGCCCACCACAGACTCCCCAAAAGGTCATGACTTGAATGTATTATTGGTAGTAACTTATTTCCTTATATGCAGACACCCTTTCTTTCGATGTGGGACTGAGGTGTTACAAACTCCCCCTGATACCATATGTAACAACCGAGGTCAAGTCCCGAGTCTGAAACAAATCTCGGGTCAAATTTCAAGTCCGAATCAAATCAAATCAATTCAAATAAGTCCTTAAATCACTGACCCAATAGTATCTTCTTGGGTCATCGTAGCCCACCACAAGCTCCTCCAAAAGGTCATGACTTGAATGTACTATTGGTAGTGACTTTTTTCCTTATATACAGACAAATTTTTCCCCTATCTTTCGATGTGGGACTGGGGTGTTACATTGTATGCTTTTTTCCGTTATAATTTCATTAAGGACAAAAATGACCTTTACCCCCTCTACCGTGGTTGTCGAATTGTCAACATTACCCCACTAAACTTTAAAAAAATAGAATTGGCCCACTGAGCTTCCACTACAAGAAAAATGCCTAACAGTGACCAATAATATCAGCGACCAATAATTCCTTCCAATTTCTAAGACGAACGTCAAATACATTGTTGAAATTTCCTACGTGGATTTTTTTAAAAAAGACAACTAAAATACTGATATGGCTCCAAGGTGGATTTGTGCCAATTACTAAATTTTAGGTATTTTTTTCTTTTTCTTTCTCTCTCCTATTATTCATCTTCAACCCAGAACATATGCTCAAATTGCTACTGTAGATCTGGGAACCAACTCCTTCAAACTCCTCATCGTTTGTGTCGACCCCATCACCGGTCGCTTCCTCACCCTCGACCGTCTTAAACACCCAATAATCCTCAGTCTCTCTTCATCACCTCTACGAAACCCTAGGACTGGAAATCAATGTCCTCTCTAGAGCCGAAGAGGTCGGTCTTGGTTCAAATTCATTTGTTCACTTTTCGAATCTTGGTTCAAATTTGGCAAAAAACTCTTTTACCCTAATGTGGTCGTCGACTTGTAAGCAAATGCCCACTGAACTTTAAAAATATGCAAATGGGCCACAATGCTAATTAAAAAGTAAAATTTTGGCGAAATTTAAATCTCGTTAGCATGATCATCATCATCATTCTAAAAGTATTGTTCAAAACTATGAGTTTAATGCAATTAAATCAAAAGCACAATGTGAATAAAGAAAATGCTTTTAAATAAAGTAATTCTTTTATTAATAAATGAATAAGATTACAAAGTATATGGTACATCATATCAAATATGATTGGCTTATGTGCATATCACTTTCATATTGTACCTCTGAAAAATAATATAGGCATAGGGCCTTTTGAGATCTTCAGGATCAGATCGGGAGTACCCTCCACGATCATTAGCCCCAGATTGTTTCTGATGCTACCTAGGAGACTATGTGATCGTACTAGGATGACAACACTTTCAAGAAGTAGTCTGAGCAGATGAAGAAAAATCGCAGCAAGCTCAGAGTAATACATACTACTGGCTCGCAATTCTTTGAGGAGCGTAAGGCGGTATGTATGTGTGTTTAGTTTTAATGTTATTGTATTTCAAGATATTTTGTAATTTATATTGCTTCATAAATACTTTCTAAACTTGTTTGTATTTTTGCATGTTCTAGCTAACGTTAATGTTCGAGAACACCTGTTGGACCATCTCATACGGGGATTGGCTTGGACGACGAGTTATTCCAAAAAGTTATGACAACGGTGTCGGATAGGTTTGGCACCGTTCTGTTATTCAAGGAGGACACATTGTCTTCCCGTGCTCGCCTGCATCATCTTACTTTAGGGCATTACAACAGGAGCCGCTGCCGAGAGTACGGGAATCCCATCCTAGTATTTCGTCGCGATACACAATAGGTGTTACGGATGATGGTTACCCTACTATTAGAGGCTTTTAGGTCGCTGCTCAGTCAGCCTCCGACTACTCAGGTATTTTATTCATTTTAAATTTTATATTCTGCATGTTACTTGATTTATCTTAGAAGCTTTTTCTTTAATTCTCAATTATGTTTACTAATATGTTATATTTTTTAATGTATTAACAAGGTGGTAATGCCAGGGGGTGGGAGATGTTGGCGATGTCAAGTGGGGGAATGATGGCGATGACTTTCAGACATTGAAGTAGCAACACCAACCCCTGTCTGATGATCCTCTTCGTAGCGATGGTAGTACTAACCATCGTTTGTAGATAATTTTAGTTTTAGTTATTTATGTTGTAAATTATAGTCTTAGTTGCAAATTCTAGTTTACTAAATTTTACATTGTAAATCATTGTTTATTATAATTTATTAGCTTAACTTATGTGTATTAATACTATTTATCGTAATTTAGCTTCTATTTGTTATCGTGGAGGACGAAATGTAAGACTCCAATTTTTTATAAATAATTAATTAATTTTTTCTAAATATTATTTTGAATAATAAGGTGTAATCTGATATACTGTTATAGTTATGGGTGATATGTGCAAATTTTGCAAGTAAGCAAGTTGTCATAAAATATTTGTTTGGTCGGAAAATATTCTTTTTATTGGGAAATATTTGTACGACGACACTATCATTGGTGGACCCCACAATGGAATGACTATCGGATATAGAAAGCAACAGAAATAACCTTTTTATAAAAATAATGGCAAGACTTTTTACCGTTAAACTGTTAAAATACCCGGTGATAAAAGTACAGTAATACGTGTGGTTGCACAGTAGCACACGCTATTGTACAGTATCTCTGTTTATTGATGTTTACGTAAGAAGTCACTCAGTTTATTTAATAATTGCCACAGTAGTTGCTGCATAGTATCTCATATTATTGATTCAATTATTGTCACAGTATCAGCTGCACAATATTTTATATTATTAAATCAATAATTGGGAGGACACAGTTATTCATATTATTATTTGTATTATTGAAATATCTAAAAAGTTCTATCGAGAAAATGGGTTAGTTTATTTAATTGTGCGTCAATAAGAAGAAATTCTTATCGGAAATCCCCTTCTTTTCATGTGAATGATCTGGTTGTCAATATATATTGTGAGTTATAATATTAATGATGAATAATTGTTGAAAGATTAAAAATGTGTTGATTAAAGATAAGTGATTTGTGGTAAATATTTATTCAATTTTTGATATAAATAGAGGGGTTGTTGTGACTCCCCCAAAATAAGTATACACCACTGAAAGACCCCGAATTTTATGAAATAAAAGTATTCAATTTTTTTATAGTTACTATTTAGTAAATGGTTAAATTGATAAATATTAAAGTTAAGGGTGATATATGATTTTTTTTTCGAAATACACAAGTGGTTATAAAATATTCATTGTTGTCGGGGAATATTCGTTTGGTCGTGGAATATTCTTTCTGTCGGGGAATATTCGTACGACGGCGCAGCCATTTGTTGGCCTCATAACAGAATAATTATCGGATGAAGAAAACGACAAATTTAAGTTGTTTATAAATAACGGCATAGTTGTTACCGTTAATACTGTTGGAATACCCAGTGGTTAAAACACAGTAATACGCGTTGTTACACAGTAGCACACAGTATTGCACCAATTATTGATTCTTACGTAAAAAGGCACTACTCAATAATTGTTACAATAATTACTGTTCAGTATTTTATTTTATTGATTCAATAATTGCTACGTTGATATTTTATATTACTGTTGTTTCAATAATTATCACTACACAGTAATTTCTATTATCGGAGCAATAATTCATATTATCTGAATAATATTATTAGATAACATTATTGGCAATGTCTAGAAAGTTCTGTCTAAGGAGAGGTTTGGTCATCTAATTGCGCGCCAGTAAGGAGAGATCCTTATTGGAAAGCCCCCTCTTTCCTGGGAACTGCCTGGTTGTCAGTAATATGATTCTGTAATATTATTTGTGAATAATTAATTATTGATTTATATGATGAGAAAAATATTGATTTTATGTGGATATAGATGGAGAAAAATTTTAATGTGACAATTGTTAAAAATTAATATTTTATCTTTTTATGATAAAATAATTCATTTAAATATATTATTTTAATAATATATTAATGGTGATATTTTTACAATGAATGTGGGATATATGAATAAACGAGGAAGAGTATTTTTGTTGGATTAAATGTTTAACACATGTTTTGTGTGTTGGTGGACACAATTCTTGACCGAAAATTTATTATAGACTGTAAAATCGTCCGTTTGTGGATTTCGGTCAATTTTTGTTTGGAATTTGGGAAAACTTTCTTCTGCAAAGTTGTAGAGAATTGAATTTTCTATAAAAAGTCGCGAGATTCGAATTTTCTGATAAAAAAGCTATTTATTATGAATTATTGAAGTTCCGAAGTTCCGAAATAATTGATTTTTAGAAGTTTTATTTATTTTTATTAACAAAAACATTTTTTACACTTTGGTGGGACCCACTTGTACATGTTGATGGCTGAATCCAGATTTTCAAAGGTGGGCTAAGGAAAATTTATAATTATATTATTATTTTATTAAATTTTCTGCTTTGGTGTTCTAAGCAATTTCCTATAAATAGGGTGCTTAGGTTAGAATTGAAAATCACACCAGAAACTGAAGTTTTCTCTCTATTTTTCTCTCTATATTATCGAGTGTATTCTTGTGAGTATTTTGATATCTTGAGTGTTGCTATACGGTGCAAGTTCGTTCAGCGTTATTCTAGTCAGGAGTACTGCTCTTTTGAGGTAGGGGATTGTAAGGGATAGTAAGGGATGTTATTTCTTCTTAAATGATATTATTTTCTTCAATATCATTATGCCGAAGTATTGATCTGAACTTTTTATCAAATTTGGAACTTTTCATGTCGGGGTTACTATTCATGAGTTACTATTTACGAGTTACTATTCACGAGTTACTATTCATAAGTTACTATTCATAAGTTACTATTTATGAGTTACTATTCACGAGTTACTATTCACGAGTTACTATTCATCAGTTACTATTCATAAGTTACTATTTATGAGTTACTATTCACGAGTTACTATTCATGAGTTACTATTCACGAGTTACTATTTATGGGTTACTATTCACGAGTTACTATTCATGACAAAATTGGTTTCTTTTTCTAACCAAATTATAGTTGATTTATGAATATTACTCTTGAGATTAAAATTATATGTTGATCATATTATTTTTTATTATCATATATAACATTTTTATAACCCTAATGATGATATTTCTCTTTGACTTGAGTGTAAAGATGAGTAGATTTTTGGTACGATCATGACTATGGGTTCTCTTTGGCCAGTAGTGCAAAGTTGAATTGTTGACTGGTATGATCATGACCATTGAATTTATAATTGAATATCTTTAGCTTAAGTGCAAAGGTGAAATGATCAACATGGTTATAATTATTGGTTATATAAATTCTAAAATGATTATATATTTCTTTGAGATAATAATATATTTGGCCTGTAGTGCAAATATGAACTGTTGAGGAATATCTTTGGCCTGTAGTGCAAAGATGAGTTGTTGATGAATATCTTTGGCCCGTAGTGCAAAGATGAATTTATTAGTATGATTATGAACAGAAACTGTGATTTGATATAACCATGATCTTTGATGTTTCAGGTAAAGACAGGTGATGAAAATTATCTTCGTCCTGGATGAGAAAAGGAATTTAGAACTACAATTATAATTATGAGATATTCATATGATTGTGGAAAGGAATTGTTGATTGATGTTACAGGGATAAAACATTGTTGGTGGATTTTTAACATGGAGAAGATAATAGACTTTATAGTCTATTTGACTCTTCTAATGGATTGTTCGTTCCGCTGCAACTATGGTTGAAAAGTTTTATCATCTACCATATGTTCTAAATCTCTGATTTAATTCTATTGAAGGCTATTGATAACTTATTTATCTTTAGTCATGATATTCTTTACTGGGCTAGTTGTGCTCACCCTTCTGTTTCACAATTCCTTTCAGGTAATAAGAGTGTAGCTGGGTCGAGCGGGGGTAACATGGGAATAGAACGGTGGTCATCATTTAGTAGTTATATTTGGTGAATCATCTAGAGTGAAGCGAACCCAACGTTGGAAGGGTGTTTTGCCACTATCATACAAGATATCTAATGACACACAACCTCGTGTCATCATAAGACAGTGATGTGCTCATCCACTTGCTGAGTATATTTACAAGCATTACCTATATAATCTTGGTGTTTGTTTAAAGTATAATTCTCAATTAGAGACAGTGGAGATAATGATATGTCAAGAGAAGACTCACCATTGAGAAGAATATGATAGTAATCTTCTCATTTTTTTGGGGTTTATTGGGTCAACCAAGGATAATTCTGTGGCCATATGATATCTATCATAACCTAGAAGCATGACCTCCCATGTACGAAGGTTTCCTTGAGCACTTCCCAAAGATTCTAATTTCTAGAACAGTTTTTGACTATACCTTTATGTAAGGTGTCATTGTGACGTGCTATCCAAGGTTGGGACATGAGTCACAGTTGGTATATATTTGTATCCAAACTCACAGCATATGTGTTGTTGTATTTTACACGACAATTATTGTAATAAAGTTGTAGTTGTTATCTGTACCATGTATTTGGCGACTCAAAATGGGTTGGATGGAATGGACCTATTTTGGGGTCGTTACAACCACCCATTCTGAGTTGCCAAATACATAGTACAGAAAATAACTACAACTTTATTATTACAATTATCGTGCAAAATACGATAACACATATACTGTGAGTTTAAATACAAATATTGTCTAATAGACAGTATTCAAACTCAAAAGGAGTTCTCATTATAATTATTATCACACTATTTTATAAAATAGTGAGGACTGCTAAAACAACCGACTGAAAACATCACTCCATATCCCGAGTAGTTTTCGCTATATTCTCGTCTCTTGAGGAAAAAAATAGAACAAAAAAGAAAAGGGTGAGCTCAACTAGCCCAGTAAATAATATTATGACTAAGATAATGTAGAACAAATTATCGTTAACATTCAATAAATCAGATAAAATATAATGGACAACCAGTTTTAGATCAATATTCGCAGCGAAAATAACAATTAATTAGAAGAGTTTAAGTAGAGAATGAAATCTACTATCATCTATGAATTTAAAAGTTGTACATCAATATTTTATCCCTGTAACAATAATCAATATACATCTTGAACTAAATATTCATCTTTGCACTACGGGGCAAAGATATTCATTTGTATCACCAGTTGGTCATGTTCATCTTAACACCTGCTCATCTTTACACTACGGGCCAAAGATATTCATCAGGTAATCATTCATCTTTGCATTACAGGCCAAATATATTCAGTTATATCATCATTTAGGACTGAGAATGATGAAAATATTTTAAAAAAAACAAATCCAATGAGATAAAAGATCAAAGATTAGGGATTCGTACTTCGGTTTATCCAAGTTCAAAAATACTCCATAATAAACCATTGCTGAATAAAATTCAAGAATGAAGATCAAAACATGGATACAATCAAAGATAGTAACCATAATATACATCTTGGACAAAGAAGAGAAATTTTATTTTTCTGTGAATAGTGTCGTATTCGTGAATAGTGACGTATGCGTGAATAGTGCCATATGCGTGAATAGTAACTCCGACACGAAAAGGTAGAAATTTCACAAGAAAATTTATACTTCATGAATAGTATCCGTAAATAGTGTCGTATTCGTGAATAGTGTCGTATACGTGAATAGTGTCGTATACGTGAATAGTAACCTCGACATGAAAAGGTAAAATTTTTATAATAAAATTCATACCAATATTTTGGTATAATGATATTAAAAGGAATAACATCATTTACGAAGAAAATAACATCCCTTACCTCAAAATAACAGTACTTCCGGCTGAAATATCAGGTATAAGGCTGAAGAAAACTTGCACTGAATAGCAACTCTCAAAGTATCTAAATACTCACAAAAATACGCTCGATAATACAGAGACAGAAAGCTTATGATTCTGGTGTGATTTTCAATGGGTTAAATATATTTTTAGTCACTGAACTGAGGTCCGATTTATATTTGCATCATTGAACTGATTTTTTTTTACTGTCAACTCATTGAACTTTCAATTTTTTACAAAAATAATTAAAACTGTCAAGTCAGTTAAATTTTTAACGACAAAATTACGTGGAAATGCCCACTCAGATTTTTTTGTACCGTAGAAGAGAGAGAAAGTTGAGCTGAAAAATTAATTAAATTAAATTAACCAAATAAAAAAAATTCAAGAACTTCTTCGTTCTTCTTCCACGACAATCACCCCCACCCATTCACCAACTAAACATCATCATTTTTCAAGCCATTTCATTTAATTAACTTTCCCTCTTCCATCATCATACATAATACATATAGATCTGAGAGAAATTCAAAAAAAAATTTATTTCAGATCTAATTTTACTTACTGATCTGAGTTTATTTTCAGATTTGAGATTATTTCCAGATCTAATTTTTCCTTTAAATTTTTTGTTGGGGAAATTGTTTCTAAGTAAGTTCCCATGATTCAAAGGTTAGAATATACATATTTTTGTTTTTATGTGATTAAGAGGCCAATGAAGATGGTATATTGGGAGAGCAACAGAGCTTGGCAAATTCTTCGTTCGGTAGTATTTCTATTATTTGCTTCTCACAGATCTAGTTTATAAATTATTGTGATTTTGAAGGGTAGAAAGTTAGAGAGAGAAAAAGAAATTTAATATTTGGAATAATTATTGAGATTGTAATGAAGAAATTTAAATTATTTAAGATAATAATGGAGGATATTTAGATTCATGGCTTATTGGTATTGATGAAGAAATTGAAGATTGAGCATGTATTGTGGGACAGCAGACCCATGATGAATCAGAAGTGCATGCCAATTAGGATTACTTTTATTCTAGTTTAATTTATTAGTTGATTCGGGTACATGAGTTTTTAATTTATATGGTGGGTTTGTTTGAATTTTATTATTAGTTTAGTTTGTTTAATTATTTTACTTTTAAGTTGTTTGTTTTCTTATTTGTTAATTTATTTAATTAATTTAATTATTTATTATGTATATTAATTTGGGATTTTTAAAAACAATAATAATTGATGTTTGAAGTGTTTTAATATTTCTTTTTTTTATATTTAAGCCTAGATTTAATGATTTCATAATATAAATAATAATTATATTAATTTTCAAAAATAAAAATAATAATTAATTTTTAACATTTTAGTTATATTTTTGAAATTTGTATTTATTTTTATGAATTTTAATTTTTAATTTGTGCTTATTATAAAAATACTTATGAATAATGTTAAATATATAAATCAAATTCAAAATTTACCAAAATTTCTCTTATTTTAATAATATATGTAATATATCTGAATACAATAAAAAATAAATTTGTCAAAGAAAAAAATATTAATAATTTTTCATTATTAATGTTGAGGGTATTATGACAAAATTAATAATACAACATGTCATACATATATTCATATGTTATTTTACTAATTTTTGTTTTATCTGAAGAGAGGTTAATTAAATTAATGAATTTAATGAGTTGTTTAAATTAAAATAAAATTACATATTTATGTGTAATTTATATAATTTATTTAAAATTGTACCATACTGGAAAAAAAAATTTGTATGCTATAATACCAAAGTTTTACCATACCAAACAAATATTAATGATTAAAATAAATTTTAAAAAATTATATTTGTTCTACTTATATTTTGAATGGATTATTTTATTTATTTGATTTTGATTAATTTAACATTAAATTTATACAAGTTTCCACCTAGGCATGCCACAAAGAAAAATGCCTGACATATAAGTTTTCTTTCTCTCTCTCTCTCTCACGTGGCAGCACATGTAATTTTTCCGTCCAAAGTCAAACAATTTAACAAAATTTGTAACGATTTGTAAAAAAATTGTACTTCAGTGAGTCGAATGAAAATAAATTCAGTTCAATGATGCATTTGTAAATCGAGTCGAGTAGAGTGAAAAAAAGTGTATTTAACCCGATTTTCAATTCTAACTAAGCACCCTATTTATAGAAAAATGTTAGAACGCCAAAGCAGACTAACCTGCTACCTGATGGCTTTACCTGCTACTATTCACGCCCACCACTTTTGAAATAAAATTTCAGCACATTTCTCATCAACCAAAAGTGGGTCCACCCATTCTAGAAAATTTCCAAAATATTTTAAATTTAAACAATAATAATCAACTTCAATAATTCATAATAAATAGCCCATTTATTAGAAAAATATGAATTTTATGTCCATTCCACAGGAATTTTAATTCTCTACAACTTTGTAGAAGAAAGTTTTTTCCAAATTCCAAATAGAAAATGCCCGAAATCCATATACAGATGATTTTTAATACCTCTATTCTAACAAAATACTGATAAAACACGTCAACATTAATTCCTTCATTTATATCCATATAAAAATAAATATTTTCTTATCAAATAAATTAATAATTAATTATTCACAAATAATATTGCAGAATCACAATTATGACAACCAGGTCGTTCCTAGGAAAGAGGGGACTTTCCAATAAGGATTTCTCCTTACTGGCGCGCAATTAGGTGACCAAACCCCTTTCCTAGACAAAACTTTCTTAGACATTGCTAATAATACTATCTAATAATATTATTCAAATAATATGAATTATTGATCTAATAATGAGAAATATTGTACAGTGACAATTATTGAAACAACAATAATATAAAATATCAACGTAGCAATTATTGAATCAATAAAATAAAATATTGAACAGTAATTACTGTTACAATTATTGAGTAGTGTCTTCTTACGTAAGAATCAATAATTCAAAAATACTGTGCAATACCGTGTGCTACTGTGCAACTACGCGTATTACTGTATTTTAACTACCGGGTATTCCAACAGTGTTAACGGTAACAACTACGCCGTTATTTGTAAAAATTCAAACTTGTCATTTTTTTCATCCGACCGTTTTTCGTTATGGAGCTCACAAATGGCTGCGCCGTAGTACGAATATTCCCCGACAGCAAGAATATTCCCCGACCAAACGAATATTCCCCGACAACAATGAATATTTTATAACCACTTGCTTATTTTGCAAAATTTGCACATTTCACCCATAAACAAAGCATTATATCAAATTAACACCTTATTATTCAAAATAACAATTAGAGGAAATTCGATTTTATTTATAAAAAGTTGGGGTCTTACAACCTCTCCTCCTTATAAAATTTTGTCCTCGAAATTGACGTACGTATTTGGTGTTTCAAAAAGGTGATGAAATCTCGCTTTCATTTCCGACTCCAACTCCCAGGTCATTTCCTCAATAGCATGGTTCCTCCACAAAACTTTAACTTGTGGTATAACCTTTGTACGTAGGACATGCTCATTCCTATCCAAGATCTTGACAGGTACCTCTTCGTACGTTAAATCTTCGATTATCTCGTCTGATTCTAACTAAATAATGTGGTTTGGGTCTTTCACATATTTACGAAGCACATATATGTGAAACACATTATAAACAAGAGACATGCTTGGAGGTAATGTGAGTCTATAGGCCACATTTCCTATTCGATCAAGAATCTTAAATAGACCAACAAATCGTGGATTGAGCTTTCTTTTCTTCCCAAATCTTGTAACTCCCTTCCATAGAGCAACACATAACAATACATGATCCCCAATATTAAATTCCACGTCCTTTCGATGAAGATCCGCATAACTCTTTTGTTGATCCTATGCCATTTGTATACGTTGTCGGATCATTTGAATCTTCTCTGTAGTTATGCGTACCAACGCTTGTCCCAACAACGTTGCTTCTCCCACCTCATCCCAACATACTGGAGAGCGACACTTTCGTCCATACAATGCTTCAAATGGAGCCACACTTATACTTGCCTGATAACTATTGTTGCAGGAGAATTTCACCAATGGTAGGTACTTATCCCAACTCCCTTTAAAATCTAGGACACAGAGTCTTAATAGATCTTCAAGAGTTTGAATAGTCCTTTCTGATTGCCCGTCTGTTTGAGGATGGTATGCCGAACTGAATCGTAAGTCCGTGCACATAGCTTTCTACAAGCTAACCCAAAATCGTGAAGTGAATCTTGGGTCACGATCCAAAACTATGGATACTGGCATGCCATACAATCTCACAATCTCATTCACGTACATACGAGTAAGACGTTCAAGGGAATAAGTCTCTCGTATCGATAAGAAATGAGCAGACTTGGTTAATCTATCAATAATAACTCAAATCGCATCTATGCCTTGAGAAACCCTGGGAAGACCCGTAACGAAATCCATGGTAATGTGTTCCCACTTCCATTTCAGAATCTCAAGTGGTTGCAATGGACCATTTGGCACTTGATGCTCCGCCTTTACACGTTGACAAGTTAAACACCTCGAGATAAACTCCGCGATCTCTCTCTTCATATTGCTCCATCAAATTGTATGTCGAAGATCATGATACATTTTGGTACTCACAGGATGGATTGCAAACGGTGTGTTGTGTGCCTCCATCATGATTCTATGCTTCAAGTCAGAATCATTAGGAACTCAAAGTCTGGAGTTGACTCAAAGTATTCCTTCTTCATCGATTCTTACTTCTGGAATAACACCTTCTTGCACTTTCTTCTTCATATGCATCAGCTCCAAGTCCGCAGCTTGAGCAGCTTTAACTTTATCGATTAAAGTCGGTTCTACTCGTATATTTCATAACATCACGTGGGTACTTGGAGCCTTTAACTCTATCTCCATCCTTTGCAAGTCATACAAAATGGGCCTTTGCGTTGACAATATCGCACTCGTACCCACATATGATCTTCTACTCAATGCGTCAGCTACTACGTTCACTTTTCCAGAATGGTATTGGATGGTATGATCGCAATCTTTCAATAGCTCGAGTCAATGTCGTTGTCGCATGTTGAGTTCCTTTTGGGTGAAGAAATATTTAAGGCTTTTATGATCTGTATAGATCTCCACTTTCTCCTCATACAGGTAGTGTTTCCAGATCTTCAACGCGAAACCGACTGTTGCCAACTCCAGATCATGAGTAGGATAACTCCTCTCATATTCTTTGAGTTATCGCGAGGCATAGGCTATGACTTTTTCATGTTGCATGAGAACATATCCTAACCCTTTGCCTAAAGCATCGCTGTAGATAACAAATCCATCCAAACCAGATGGTATTGTCAGAACAGGTGCCGAAATGAGTCTTCTCTTGAGCTCTTGGAAACTATTTTCGCATTCCTCGCTCCATACAAATTTTGTATCTTTCCGAGTCAGCTGAGTTAACGGAGTAGCGATTCGAGAAAATCCTTCCACGAATCTCCGATAATAACTAGCTAAGCCCAGAAAGCTACGTACTTCGGTCACCGTCTTCGGTTGCTTCCAGCTTTGTATTGCTTCAATATTCGTCGGGTCAATAGATACTCCATATTTTGACACCACGAGCCCAAGGAATGCTACTACCTCAAGTCAGAACACGCATTTCTTCAGCTTGGCATGTAGCTTGTTATCACGAATCCTTTGAAGGACCAGCTTCAAATGGCGTTCATGATCTTCATGGTTTTTGGAATAGGATGAGGATGTCATTAATAAAGACAACAACGAACTGATCTAAATATTTCTTGAACACATGGTTCATCATATCCATGAAAGCAGTAGGAGTATTAGTCAATCTAAAAGACATGACAAAGAATTCATAATGCCCGTACTGAGTTCTGAAGGCAGTCTTCGGAGTATCCTTAATTTTAATCTTCAGCTGATGATATCCAGAACGAAGATCGATCTTTGAAAAGAATTGTGCTCCTTGCAACTGGTCGAACAGGTCAACAATGCGAGGTAGCGGATACCTATTCTTGATGGTGACATGGTTCAATTCCTGATAGTCAATGCATCTTTCTTCTTTACGAATAAAATAGGAGTACCCCAAGGAGATGTACTAGGACGAATGAAACATATGTCTAACAACTCCTGTAGTTGGACCTTTAACTCCTGAAGTTCAATAGGAGCCATTCAATATGGGGTTTTAAAAATGTGTTTTGTACCAGGTTCAAGGTCAATAAATAATTCAACTTCACTTTCTGGGGGTAGACCGGGAAGTTCTTCAGGAAATACGTCAGGAAATTCACTAACAACGAAAATATTATTCAAATCTGACGTATTGTTGTTCAAGTCCATGACATGCGCTAAGAAAGCTTGACATCCATTTTTAATAAACGAATGGCTTTATGGCTTGATATGACAGTGATTGACTTTAGTGGTTTGGTTGCTTGAATTCGCATAACAGGTTGGTTAGGAATATGAAAACTAACAACCTTATGAAAAATATCAATTTGAGTGGTTAACCGATCAATCCCTAAATCACATCAAATGTAAGTATTTTCAACGAAATAAGATCGACAGGTAATGTGATGGTCCCAACTTGAATCAAACAAGATTTATAAACAGTGGATGTAATGAAAGTTTCTCCTGACGGAGTCTCAACAGATAAGTCAAAGTCTAATTTCTCCATAGTCAAGTTCAAATGTTGAGCACAAATAAGAGAGATAAAAGAATGGGTAGAACCGGTATCTAGTAAGGTATAAACTTCGTAAGAGTTTATGATTAGCTTACTCGTGATCACCTTGTTCGGGTTCCTCGCATTTTGGGCAGTCACGACAAACGCTCTTCCAAGAACCACCGACTTTGACTTTTTCAGGACAGCCTTTGGAGTCACCATCCCTGTTGGACTTGGTTTCACTATAAGACAATCTCTAGTTATATGACCTTCATTTCCACAGTTATAACACACTTTGGATTGTTGTGGACAGTTTGGGCTGATGTGTCCCTCTTTCCCGCATTTATTGTAAGACCCCGAATTTTATGAAATGAAAGTATTCAATTTTTTTATAATTATTATTTTTTCGTAAATGGTTAAATTGATAAAAGGTTAAAGTTAAGGGTGATATGTGAAAATTTTGCAAAGTATGAAAGTTGTTATAAAATATTCGTTTGGTCGGAGAATATTCTTTTTGTCGAGAAATATCCGTACGACGGCACAATCATTAGTGGATCCCACAATGAAAGTATTGTCGTAGTTAGAAAACGACAGAATTATCTTTGTATAAAAATAACAGTGAAAGTGTTACCGTTAAAACTGCTGAACTACCCGATAGTAAAAGTACAATAATACGCGTGGTTGCATAGTAGCGCACGGTATTAATTATTGATGCTTACGTAAGAAGTCACTTAGTTATACTCAATTATTACTACAGTAATTCCTGCATCATATCTCTCATATTATTGATTCAATTATTGTCACAGTATCATCTGCATAATATTTTATATTATTAAATCAATAATTGAGACTACAAAATTGTTCATATTATTATTTACAATATTGATAATGTCTAGAAGTTCTGTCAAGGAGAGGTTAGATAGTCTAATTGCGCGCCAATAGGGAGAAATCCTTATCGGAAAGCCCCTTCTTTCCTGGGAACGACCTGGTTGTTAAATATTGTGATTTATAATATTAATGATGAATAAGTTCGTATTGATTAAAGATGAAATTGATAGTTTTATTGTGTGAAAATTATTAGTGTTAGTGGAAATCGACATTTATTTCGATAATAATTGATGTCTGGAGGTTATATTGACCAATCGGGTAATTAATCGGATAAATGAGCAATTAATTGCTATTAATTCACATGAATGAACTATTAATTCACATGCTTATAACTATGTGTTCACATGTGTGTACTATTGTTTCACATGATTTACTATTAATTCACATTATTTACTATTAGGGGAGGTGGTGCAAGTTTGATAATACTTACATGACTAAATTAAAAATGAATTAAAAGAGGAAGGTATTATACTGTAATATTTCGAGCCCCAAAACGTGCAATTATCGAAACTATATTTTTCTATAAATAGAAGCTCATTCTTCTTTCATTTCTCACCAATTCACAAAAGCTATAGAGCAATTATTATAGAGAGAAAGAAGAAGAGAAGTCTGCTACCTCACCATTTCAGTATCCAATTTTTCTAAGGTAATGAGTATTATTTCTTTCGTATTCATGAAGAGAGTTATTTTCTTTCAATACTCGTAAGGGTTGTTATTCCATTCTTTATTATTCTGTTAGAATATCCTGTCTGTGCAGATTACGCATGACCTGGTTCCCTTCTTTATTATTCTGTTGGAATATCCTGTCTATGCGGATTACGCATGACCTGGTTTCATTATTTATTATTCTGTTGGAATATCATGTTTGTGCGTATTACGCATGACCTGGTTCCATTATTTATTATTCTGTTGGAATAACCTGTCTGTGCGGTTTATTGCATGCATGGTGAATTCTTCTGTTATTCCATTCTTTATTATTCTGTTGGAATAACCTGTCTATGTGGATTACCACATGCATGGTGAATGATCCTTCGTATTCATTCCTTATTAAATTGTGGAAATGATCTGTCTACGTGGATTACCGCATGGCGGGCGAAAATCTATTTACAGTTTCATATATTCTATTATACTCAGTTGGTTAAAGTTTTGGCTTATATACTCCATGAAATTTGTAAAATATCCTGGATATTTGCGCTTCATCCAGTATCTTTTCATGGAAATATTCTTCTGAGCATTCTTGAATTTTACTCCACAAAGCAGTATCATGTTGACAATTTGAACGTTATTGATTTCAGGATAAATTAACTTATAAATCTTTAAAATTTATTCTTGAACTTGTTTTATTGAATTATTATCATCCTCATACTTATATTGTGATGAAAGTCATCTTTGACTTACGTGCATAGATGGACTTGGTATGATTATGACCAGGGATTATTCGATATAATTATGACCGTAATGTGACGAATGATGTGGAGAAAGTCCTCATTGGCTTGTAGTTCATTGATGGACAGTTGTTGGTATGATTATGACCAGGGATTATTCTGTATAATCATGACCATTGATGATTACATAAATATCCTTGGCCGTGATGCAGGGATGATTCAATTTTATTTATTAAGCTGAGTCTCAGCAATAAAGTTGATGAAAAACTTTTTAAATCATAGAAGATAATAGATTTTATACTCTACTTGACTCTTCTAATGGATTGCTTATTCCGCTGCAGTTGTTGATGTAAAACTTGTTGTCTATTATATTCTATTAGTTGTTATACTGTTGAAGGCTAAGGATAATTTAGTTTGCATTATCTTAGTCATAATATTTCTTACTGGCCTAGTTGAGCTCACCCTTTCTTTCACTGTTCTCTTCAGGAAATGAGAATATAGCTGGGATGAGTTGGGGAACGGAGTGACGGTTCAGATGATAGCATTAGTAGTCCTCACTATTCTATTAAATAGTGTGATAATAAATGTAATGAGGACTCCATTTGAGTTTGAATACTGTCTAGAAGACAATATTCGTATTAAAACTCTCAGTTTATGTTTTGTCGTATTTTACACGACAGTTGTACTTGAATTTTGTACCATGTATTTGGCGACTCAAGATGGGTGATGTATACCTATTTTGGGGGCGACACATTTATAACAAACGACCGGTGGTCGTTCTCCTCCCCTAAGAATAGTTGATGTTGGTGCTGACGTCTTCACGTTGTTATTGTTGTACCTTCTCTTTTTGAAATCTCCCCCCGACTCGCTTCTTCTACTATCATGGCCACGATTACCACCAGAGTGGTTACCGCTTTTGTCCGTATATTTTCCTCCCCGCTGGTTGTCATTGCTCCGATGACTACTGCCACCGGTATGACCCTGGTTGTGGTCCCTCGGTTAAACATACTTATTATTTCTTTCTAATAATTGAGCCCTGTTCACAACATCTGAATATAGAGAAAATTTGTGAGAAATAAGATATTACCGAATTTCACGTTTTAGACCTCTCAGAAACTTCTGCGTCATACGTTCCTCATTCTCAACCAAATGAGGTGCAAACCTAGATAACTCTGCGAACTTAGCCTCGTATTGGGACACATTCATGTTGTTCTGTTCTAGTCTAATAAACTCTACCTTTTTCATATGACGAATACTTTCAGGAAAGTACTTGTCATTGAACAGTTTCTGAAACGTTTCCCAAGACATGTTGAGTTCGGCAGGCTGGGTACGCTTCACAGATTCCCACCAGTAATCTGCCTCACCACGGAACATAAAGGTGGCGAATGAAACCTTCTGTTCCTCCGTGCATCCCAAGACATTAAATATCTTGATAATTTGCTTAACCTACGTTTCTGCCTTGATCGGATCCGACTTTCTCACAAATTCTGGTGGTCCCAACTCTTTAAATTGCTTGGCTGTGACAAGTCGCGCGTTGCTATCATTTCCACCCGTATTTTGTACACGAGTCTCCCTCGTCTGATTTTACATGAGCTGTAAAAAGCTTTTAAACATCCCATCATTCATCGTTTGTTCGGTAGTGTTATTTACAGGAGGCATATTGTCTTCCTGTTGCACGTTCCCCTGGTTGGTGATTAAAGGTGTCTCCACGTTCTCATTCACTCCATTGTTAACATTTTCAGCAGTCATTCTCAAATACTGCCATAAAACAAGGGTTAATTACATAAATTGACATACCACATATTATCCCTATATTCTGACCGACCAATTAAATACCAAATAAGCTTAGGTAGGACACACTAGCGAAGGATTTACTCGTCTCTCCCCTCCTAGTTCTATTCCTCGATCTCTGCCAGAGACCATATCCCTAAACTCTGATACCAACTGTGACGCCCCCAAAATAGGTATACATCACCTATTCTAAGTTACAAAATACATGGTACAGAAAATAACTACAACTTCATTATTACAATTGTCGTGCAAAATACGATAACACATATACTGTGAGTTTAAATACAAATATTGTTTAATAAACAGTATTCAAACACAAAAGGAGTCCTCATTACAATTATTATCACACTATTTTACAAAATAGTGATGATTGCTAAAACAATCGACTAGAAACATCACTCCATACTCCGACTAGTTCCCGCCATATTCTCGCCTCCTAAGAAGAAAAATAGAACAAAAAGAAAAATGGTGAGCTTAACTAGCCCAGTAAAGAATATTATGACTAATATAATGTAGAACAAATTATCGTTAGCCTTCAATAAATCAGATAAAATATAATGGACAACTAGTTTTAGATCAATATTCGCAGCGAAAATAACAATTCATTAGAAGAGTTTAAGTAGAGAATGAAATCTAGTATCATCTATGAATTTAAAAGTTCATCATCAATATTTTTTCCCTGTAACATCAATCAATATACATCTTGAATCAAATATTCATCTTTGAACTACTGGCCAAAGATATTCATTTGTATCACCAGTTGGTCATGTTCATCTCAACACCTGTTCATCTTTGTACTATGGGCCAAAGATATTCATCAGGTAATCATTCATCTTTGCACTATAGGCCAAAGATATTCAGTTATATCATCATTTAGGACTGAAGATGATGAAAATATTTTAAAGAAAACGAATCCAATGAGATAAAAGATCAAAGATTAGGGATTCGTACTTTAGTTTATCCAAGGTCAAAAATACTCCATAATAAACCATAGCTGAATAAAATTCAAGAATGAAGATCAAAATATGGATACAATCAAAGATAGTAACCATAATATACATCTTGGACAAAGAAGAGAAATTTTATTTTTCTGTGAATAGTGTCGTATACGTGAATAGTAACCCCGACACGAAAAGGTAGAAATTCTACAAGAAAAAGCATACTTCGTGAATAGTACCGTATACGTGAATAGTAATCTCGATATGAAAAGGTAAAAATTTTTATAATAAAATTCATACCAATATTTTGATATAATGATATTGAAAGGAATAACATCATTTATGAAGAAAATAACATCCCTTACCTTAAAATAACAATACTTCCGACTGAAATATCAGGTATATGGCTGAAACAAACTTGCACTGAATAACAACTCTCAAAGTATCTAAATACTCACAAAAATACGCTCGATAATATAGAGACAGAAAGCTTATGATTCTGGTGTGATTTTTAATTCTAACTAAGCACCCTATTTATAGGAAAATATTAGAACGCCAAAGTAGACTAACCTGATATTTGATGGCTTTACCTGCTACTATTCATGTCCACCACTTTTAAAATATAATTTCAGCACATTTCTCACCAACTAAAAGTGGGGACCACCCATTCTAGAAAATTTCCAAAATATTTTAAATTTAAACAATAATCAGCAACTTCAATAATTCATAATAGATAGCTCTTTTATCAGAAAAGTATAAATTTTATGTTTATTCCATAAGAAATTTAATTCTCTACAACTTTGTAGAAGAAAGTTTTTCTAAATTCCAAACAGAAAATGCCCGAAATCTACATACAGATGATTTTTAATACATCTATTCTGACAAAATACTGATAAAATACCTCAACATTAATTCCTTCATTTATATCCATATAAAATTAAATATTTTCTTATCATATAAATTAATAATTAATTATTCACAAATAATATTACAGAATCACAATTATGACAACTAGGTCGTTCTGAGGAAAGAGTGGGTTTTCCGGTAAGGATTTCTCCTTACTGGAGCGCAATTAGGTGACCAAATCTCTTTCCTAGACAGAACGTCCTTAGACATTGCCAATAATGCTATCTAATAATATTATTCAAAAATTATGAATTATTGATCTGATAATGAGAAATACTGTGCAGTGACAATTATTGAAACAACAATAATATAAAATATCAACGTAGCAATTATTGAATCAATAAAATAAAATATTGAACAGTAATTACTGTAATAATTATTGAGTAGTGCATTCTTACGTAAGAATCAATAATTCAAAAATAATGTGCAATACTATGTGCTACTGTGCAACCATGAGTATTACTGTATTTTAACCATCGGGTATTCTAACAGTGTTAACGGTAGCAACTACGCCGTTATTTATAAAAATTCAAACTTGTCGTTTTCTTCATCCGATCGTTTTTCGTTATGGGGCCACAAATGGCTGCGCCGTCGTACGAATATTCCCCGACAGCAAGAATATTCCACGACTAAACGAATATTCTCCGACAACAATGAATATTTAATAACTACTTGCTTATTTTATAAAATTTGCATATTTTACCCATAACCAAAGCATTATATCAAATTAACACCTTATTATTCAAAATAATAATTAGAGAAAATTTAATTTAATTTATAAAAAGTTAGGGTCTTACAGTTGTCATGAAGTATTTGTTGTAAGTTTGACTTATTACATGGACCCTCACTTACTCATTTTTCAAAATCGCTGGTAGAAAGTTGTCTCAGTTTTGTTTTATTATTATTATAATAGTAATAAAATAGAAAACTTTTTATATTAAACAGAAAAATTTTTATATTATATATAAAGTTGTTTATTTTATTAGATTATATTATATTTTATATAAAATTTTTATTTTTTAGAATATTTTATTACACAATGATGAATAGTAAAAATCAAAAAAAATTGCGCGAATTCGTCCGTGAAAAATTTTCTGTTTATCCGTGATTTTCTTAAATAGTGTCATGTCATTATCTTATAAATAGGATGCTTAGTTAAGAAATAAAAATCACACAAGAATCAATTAATTCTTCTTCTATAATATTGTGCGTATTTCTTTCTAGTATAAGTATACTTTGAGTGTAGTTAATAGTGAAAGATTTTCTCAAGAATATCTCCGTTATACCAATCAAATTTACTCTCCTACTAAGGTAAGGGGTATTATTTCTTTCGTATTCGTAAAGAATGTTATTTTCTTTCATACTCATAAGGGTTGTTATTCTATTCTTTATTAATCTGCGGGAGTAACCTGTCTACGCGGATTACCGCATACATGGTGAATAACCCTTCGTATTCATTCTTTATAAATCTGCGGGAGTAACCTGTCTACGCAGATTACCACATGCATGGTGAATAACCCTTCGTATTCATTCTTTATTAAATTGTGGAAATGATCTGTCTACGCAGATTACCGCATGACGGGTGAAAATCTATTTACAGTTTCGTGTATTCTTTCATACTTGTATGGGATATTATTTCTTTTATACTCGTAAGAGATATTATTTTCGTTCAATATTCGTAAGGGATATTATTTTCGTTCAATATTCGTAAAGGATATTATTTTTGTTCAATATTCGTAAGGAATATTATTTTCTTCCATACTCTATAGTATGTAAGTGATATTATTTCGTTTCATATTCCTAAATCTACACTTACTTTGATAAGTATTGCTTCTATAATCCCTAAAATTAGTAGAATATCCTTGAGCTTTGCGCTTCATCTAGTATCGTTTTATTGGAATATTGGTCTGAACTTTTTTATTAAATTTCAATATTTTCATTCGGGATACTATTCATGGGTACTATTCATACGGTACTATTCATGAGTACTATTCATATGGTACTATTCATGAGTACTGTTCACAACAGAATTTAATTTTCTTTTCTGTCCAAATTATTTTTGATACTTGAATATCATTCTTGAATTTTACTCCACAATTAGTTATCATGTTGACAATTTGGACATTCTTGAACTATGGATAAATTGAATTATGAATATCTAATATTTATCCTTGATCTCACTTTATTGATTCCTTATATCATTGTCATCATCCTTATGTTTATATTGTGTTGAAAGTCATCTTTGGCCCGTAGTGCATAGATGGACTGTTGATTGGTATGATTATGACCAGAAATTGTATATTGGTATAATCATGACTTGTAATGTTACAAACAAATGATGTGGTGAAAGTCCTCTGTGGCCCGTAGTGCATAGATGGACAATTATTTGGCATGATCATGACCACTTGTGATACAAACTAATATTCTTGGCCCATAGTGCATGGATAATTCGTTGATGTGAAATATTTATTATTGGTGTTACAGGGATAAAATATTGATGACGGAATTTTAAATCACAGAAGATAGTAGACATCATGCTCTACTTGACTCTTTTAATGGAATTTTCGCTGCAGTTGTTGATTTAAAACTTGTTATCTATTGTATTTTATCAGATTTTTTCCTGTTGAGGAGAAAGGATAATTTATTCTACATTATCTTAGTCATAATATCCTTTACTAGGCTAGTTGAGCTCATCATTTTCTTTCATTGTTCTATTCTGGAAATGAGAATATAACTAGGACTAGTCAGAGAATGGAGTGATGGTCCAAGATGGTTGCTATAGTAGTCCTCACTATTCTATAAAATAGTGTGATAATAATTATAATGAGGACTTTATTTGAGTTTGGATATTGTCTACAAGACAATATTTGTATTAAAACTCACAACTTATATTTTGTCGTATTTTAGACGACAATTAATAGTTGTATAAATGAAGTTGTATTTAATTTTTGTACCATGTATTTGGCGATTCAGAATAGGTTGTGTGAACCTATTTTGGGGCGTCACACGAAATGTATATTATTATTTGAGATATTATAGTTATTTTGATGTGTATGTTGGTTGTTGGGATATATGTATGTGTTATTGTTGGGATATACTGGTTGAAAAGAGGTACAGATACAAATTGTGATTTAAAAACCTAAAAATTGAAAAAATAAAAAATAATTAAAAAATAGTTATTTTCGACAAGATTCATGTCGGAAATATTCCGGAGCAACTAATTCAGGTGCTGACATGTGGTCATTATTATCGACGATATTTTTTTTAGCAAAAGTTCTGACGGGAATATCGTACATTAGATAAATAAAGGAGCGACACACGTGACTGTTTTTGTTCGACAAAATTTTTGTCGGCATCAAATTCTACTGAATTAAAACATTTTCTACGGAATATCCTTCCATCGAAAATAAGTAATTCTAATAAAAATTTTGACGAATTTATTTTTGACTTGGTTAGTCCCGACTTAATTATTAACGGACTTTTTCGTCGATCATAAATTAATTCTGACGAAATAAACTTATTTCGGAGAAAAAAATCAATCATAAATAAGGTTTTTTCTTTGTATTGGGATCCCATCTCTAATTTTAGCAAGTATAACATACTGTTAAAAATATTAAAACACTTCAAATATTAATTATTATTTAATAAAAAAAACTCAATTTTCTAGACAATTCTGGAACTCAGCACATCCATGCCCACCCCCAACCTCTTAGGTCCGCAAAGATAAGGACACAATAGTTTTTCCTCTCCGGTAGTTTTTCGTCTTGTGATTCTTGTGATTCAGATCCATAAAGATGAGAGGACATGATCATGGGACGGTAGAACGACGCTAGGAAATATTAGATCACCACCCTTTGAAACATATTCTTTTTCTTCTTCAGCCTTGTAGATATCTGTCAGTTGAGGTCCAATATTTTAAAATTTTTATTAGATATGTGGCCTTCCATGTTGACTATCACCCGAAACACCTCTATCAGCCAATCTCCGGTCTCTATGCCAGCGATAAGCTTTAAAGGTATGTTATTGCTTGGAGATCTCCTCCTCCTCCTCCTCGGAGATACGAAAGCATTTCCCGACCCTATTTTTCGTTTAAAAGTCGATGTCCATCTCCATATTCGATATATTCAACCTAATAATTCAAATAACAAAAACATTACCTGGGATAAAAATATGTTAATATGACATTAGGATTGAAAAATCAGATTGAAAATTAGGGCTAGACGGAAATAAAAAGGCCTCGACTTGGCATCGCAAATCGCTGAAGGAAAGTAGAATGGAGGAGAAGATTGGAGAAGAAGAAGGGGGATAAACTTAACTGGCTGATCGTCAATCCCAGGCTCCAAATGAATATGATTAAGCATAAAAAGAGAAAAAAAGTAAAAAGTGAATATAATTCCACGTCAGCAAATGTGTGTGTGTTTTTTAAAAACCACGTAAGAAATTTGGCTTGATTTCTTAACATCTATTAACAAAATTGGACGGAATAGCCTAAATTTTACTTTTTAAAAAGCACAGTTGGCCAATTGCATATTTTT
This sequence comes from Panax notoginseng, assembly GCA_016801055.1. NCBI lineage: Eukaryota > Viridiplantae > Streptophyta > Magnoliopsida > Apiales > Araliaceae > Panax > Panax notoginseng. The sequence goes on along the minus strand of CM029016.1, from coordinate 1,040,726 downwards.
AAAGTTGAGTGGTCAAATGCTTACAAGTCGACTACCACATTCGGGTAAAGATACTTTTTGTCGTTCAAATTTATTTGGATAAATGTTCCAAATCCCTAGTTCTATCAGCCTTACCAAAAATTATCATCGATGAAGCGATTTCGTCGATGCACTAGGAGGTTCATCCTCTCTCTCCTCGTTGTTTCTGTCTTTGGTCCAATCTTTTCTATTCTCCCGCAGGCATTTACATCTCATTTCTGACGGCAGATCTTTATCTTTAAATGATATATATGTAAGACCCCAACTTATTCATAAATAAAATCAAATTTCCTCTAATTATTATTTTGAATAATAAGGTGTTAATTTGATATAATGCTTTGGTTATGGGTGAAATGTGCAAATTTTACAAAATAAGCAAGTGGTTATAAAATATTCATTGTTGTCAGGGAATATTCGTTTGGTCGTGGAATATTCTTGCTGTCGGGAAATATTCGTACGATGACGCAGTCATTTGTGGGCCCTATAATGAAAAACAGTCGGATGAACAAAATGACAAGTTTGAGTTTTTACAAATAGCAGCTTAGTAGTTACCGTTAACACTGTTGGAATACCCGGCGGTTAAAATACAGTAATACGCGTGGTTGCACAGTAGCACACGGTATTGAACAGTATTGTTGAATTATTGATCCTTACCTAAGAAGGCACTACTCAATAATTGTTACAGTAATTACTGTTCAATATTTGATTTTATTGATTCAATAATTGCTACGTTGATATTTTATAGTATTGTTGTTTCAATAATTATCACTGCACAGTATCTCCATTATCAGATCAATAATTCATATTATATGAATAATTTATTAGATAATATTATTGGCAATGTCTAAGAAAGTTCTGTCTAAGGAGAGGTTTGGTCACCTAATTACGCGCCAGTAAGGAGAAATCCTTATCGAAAAGTCCCCTCTTTCCTGGGAACGACCTGGTTGTCATTATTGTGATTCTATAATAGTATTTATGAATAATAAATTATTAATTTATATGATAAGAAAATATGTATTCTATGTGGATACAAATGATGGATATATTTATTGTGGTTATAAATGAAGAAATTAATGCTGAGGTATTTTATCAAGATTTTTGACAGAATAGAGGTGCTAAAAATCATCCGTATGTGAATTTCGAATATTTTCTGTTTGGAATTTGGAAAAACTTTCTTCTACAAAGTTGTAGAGAATTAAATTTTCTATGGAAAGCATGTGAGATTCGAATTTTTTGGATAAAAGAGCTATTTATTATGAATTGTTGAAGTTTCGAAAATTAAATATTTTTCGAAAATTATGTGTGGGACCCACTTTCAATGATGGCATGTTCCGGCTTGTTCAGCAAGTGTGGGCGTAGAAGAAAGAAAAAATAATAATATTATTTTATTATTTAGTCTGCTTTGGCATTCTAGCATTTTTCTATAAATAGGGTGCTTAGTTAGAATTGAAACTCACACCAGAAATAAGTTTTTTCTTTCTCTATATATTATTGAACGTATTTTGTGAGTATTTTGATACTTTGAGAGGTACTATTAAGTGCAAGTTTCCTTCGGCTTTACATCCGATATTCCGATCAGAAGTACTATTATTTTGAGGTAAGTGCTGTTATTTTCTTCGTAAATGATATTATTTCCTTCAATATCATTATGTCAAAATATTGATATGAATTTTATTGTGAAATTTCTACCTTTTTGTGTCGGGATTACTATTCACGTATACGACACTATTCACGAATACGACACTATTCACAGAAAAATAAAATTTTCTCTTCTTTGTCCAAGATGTCTATTATGGTTACTATCTTTGATTGTATCTATGTTTTGATTTTTGTTTTTGAATTCTGCTTCACAATTGATTATTATGGAGTATTTTTGAACTTGGATAAACTGTAGTACGAATCCCTATTATTTGTCCTTTTGTCTAACTTGATTCATTTTTTAAAGATATTTTTCATCATTCTCAGTCATAAATGATGATAATACTAAATATCTTAGGCCTATAGTGCAAAGATGAATGATTAATTGATAAATATCTTTGGCCCGTAGTGCAAAGATGAACAGGAGTTTAGATGAACATGACCAACTGGTGATACAAATGAATATCTTTGGCCTGTAGTGCAAAGATGAATATTAATTCAGGATGTATATTGATTGATGTTACAGGGATAAAATATTGATGATGGACTTTTAAATCTTAGAAGATAGTAGAATTTATTCTCTACTTGACTCTTCTAATGGATTGTTGTTTCCGCTGCAGTTGTTAATCTAAAACTTGTTGTCTATTATATTTTATTAGATTTTTCCCTGTTGAAGACTAATGATAATTTGTTGTATATTATCTTAGTCATAATATCCTTTACTGGGCTAGTTGAGCTCACCCTTTTCCTTTTTGTTCCATTTTTCTCAGGAGGCGAGAATATAGCGGGAACTAGTCGGGGTGTGGAGTGATGTTTCCAGTCAGTTATGTTAGTAGTCCTCACTATTTTGTAAAATAGTGTTTCAATAATTGTAATGAGGACTTATTTGAGTGTGGATATTTTCTAGAAGACAATATTTGTAGTTAAACTCACAGTTTATGTGTTGTCGTATTTTGCACGACAATTGTAGTAATGAAGTTGTATTTATTTCTGTACCATATATTTGGCGACTCAGAATGGGTGATGTATACCTATTTTAGGTACGTCACAATATATATATATATATATATATATATATATATATATATATATATATATATATATATATATATATATATACGGGGAGGATCTAAAGCGGACCAAAGAACGGACCAAGGCAAAAACACGCGGGTTTCAGGGTTCGGGTCGGACCAACCCGCGGGTTGACCCTGAAACCCGCGTGTTTTTGCCTTGGTCCGCTCCTTGGTCCGTTCTTTTGGTCCGCTTTAGATCCTCCCTGTATATATATATATATATATATATATATATATATATATATATGGGAAGTGATCCGTGGAATACGTTAGCTATTAGGGTTGTTTCAACTAATGCTCATCCAGCCGTTCAAAATTAGAGTTAATAGTTGAGATGACTGCCTAGACGCTAGAGGGAGTAGCGACCAGCAATAAATTTTAAAATTCTCTCTGTCGTCGTTTTGACTGGCCGCTACTCCCTTTAGCGGCCAGCAGAGAGGATTTTAAAATTGTGGGCATTAAGGGAATTTGGGCTAGCCGCTACTGGGAGTAGCGGCCAAATTCACCTTATCTTCCACCATAGTTCTAACAATTTTCTCCATTCCTATCCAAATGCTTAACATCTGCAGAAATATAGCTTCGGAAAGAATCTGCTAGTTCTGAAATCACTTGTTTGTGCGATAAATTTTTGGTAAGTCTTCATCAATGGATTTCATGGCTGCTACAAATATATTTTTATCTAGCTCTTCTGAATCTTTTGCTAGTTTAGAATGTAGAAATGAATCGGAGTATGTTAATGATGGTGAAAATAGTAGTACAAATGTAATGGTTCCTTATGTTGGTCAATTATTTTATAAATTAGAAGAAGCTGAAAATTTTTATAGATCATATGCCCAAAAAAGTGAATTTGAGATTAGGATTGCTACGAGTCGTAAACATGCTCACAATAATGATTTGACGTCAAGGTTATATGTATGTAAAAAAGATGGTAGACCAACTGTTGTAAAGAATTTATTAGATGATGAATGTGATAACGATAAGAAAACAAGACAACGAGACACAATTGGTCGAACACTATGCAAAGCAAGAATGTATGTTGTCCACAGTAAGAAGGAAGATAACTGGCGTATTTCGGTTATTGAGTTGGATCACAATCATCAGTTAGTGACACCTACCAAAGTAGATTTGATTGAGACACATAGAAATATTACACCGGTAGCAAGAAAATTAATTGACACATTAAATCAGGAGGGTATTGGACCAAGTAGGATGATGAATGTTTTAAGCACAATGGGTGGAGGAATGAAAAATGTAGGTTTTAGTGACAAAGATGTTCGTAATGTAGTTAGGGATTTAAGGCGTGACTCGGAGGATGAAAATGATGCACAAGCAGCAGTTAATTATCTGAAGAAATTTGATTCTAGCAGTGCGAGTAAATTTTTTTTTTGTGTCAAATCAGGTGAAGACAATCGCATAGCTTGTATCTTGTGGGTAGATGCCCGATCAAGATTTATGTATCACTGTTTCGGAGACGTGGTATTATTTGACACTACGTATAGGACAAATAGGTATAATATGCCATTTATTCCATTTACCGGGTTAACCACCATTATCACTCTGTTTTATTTGGATTTGTATTGTTAAGGGATGAGACAGAAGACACTTTCAGTTGGGTTTTAGAGACGTGGCTTGAAGCCATGGATTACAAAGCTCTTGTAACCATCATTGTAAGACCCCAACTTATTATAAATAAAATTAAATTTTCTCTAATTATTATTTTGAATATTAGGGTGTTAATTTGATATAATGCTTTAGTTATGGGTGAAATGTGCAAATTTTACAAAATAAGCAAGTGGTTATAAAATATTCATTTTGTCGGGGAATATTCGTTTGATCGTGGAATATTCTTGCTGTCGAGGAATATTCGTACGACGGCGCAGTCATTTGTGGGCCCATAACGAAAAACGGTCGGATGAAGAAAACGACAAGTTTGAGTTTTTATAAATAACGACGTAGTAGTTACCGTTAACACTGTTGGAATACCCGGTGGTTAAAATACAGTAATACGCGTGGGTGCACAGTAGCACACGGTATTGGATAGTATTGTTGAATTATTGATCCTTACGCAAGAAGCTCAATAATTGTTACAGTAATTATTGTTCAATATTTTATTTTATTGGTTCAATAATTGCTGCGTTGATATTTTATGTTATTGTTGTTTCAATAATTGTCACTGCACAGTATCTCCATTATCAAATCAATAATTCATATTATTTGAATAATATTATTAGATAGCATTATTGACAATGTTTAAGGAAGTTCTGTCTAAGGAGAGGTTTGGTCACCTAATTGCGCGCCAGTAAGGAGAAATCCTTATCGGAAAGCCCCCTCTTTCTTGGGAACGACCTGGTAGTCATAATTGTGATTCTGTAATATTATTTGTGAATAATTAATTATTGATTTATATGATAAGAAAATATTTATTTTTATGTGGATATAAATGAAGGATTTAATTTTAAGGTGTTTTATCAGTATTTTGTCGGAATAGATGGTTTTAAAAATCAAAACAGTGTTCTTAAAGCTCTATTGCGTGAGTTATAATTTTAATCCGACCGTTGGATCGTTGTGATTTTTGGATATGTTATACATATATAAGTTGAGTATATGTCCACAAATTTTGAACCGTTAAAAATTAACGTATGATTTGTTATGAATTTTATGAGGTATTGAAAAATTATCCGTTTGTGAATTTCGGATATTTTTGATTTGGAATTTGGAAAAACTTAAAACTACAAAGTTGTAGAGAATTCAATTTCGTGTGGAATGGATATGAGATTCGAATTTTTCTGATAAAAGGGCTATTTTATATGAATTATTGAAGTTACTGATTATTTAAAATATTTTAAAAATTTTTAGAATTGGTGGGCCCCACTTTTAGTTGGTGGGAAATGTGCTAAAATTTTATTTTAAAAGTGGTGGGCAGGAATAGTAACAGGTAAAGCCATCAGGTAGCAGGTTAAGTCTGCTTCGGCGTTCTAACATATTCCTATAAATAGGGTGCTGAGTTAAAATTGAAAATCACACCAGAAATAAGTTTTTTTTCTCTCTCTCTCTCTCTCTCTCTCTCTCTCTATATATATATATATATATATATATATATATATATATATTATAGAGCGTATTTTGTGAGTATTTAGATACTTTGAGAGTTGCTATTCAGTGTAAGTTTCCTTCAGCGTCATATCCGATATTTCGGTCAGAAATACTGTATTTTGAGGTAAAGGATGTTATTTTTTTGTAAATGGTATTATTTTTTTCAATATCATTATGTCGAAATATTGGTCTAAACTTTTTATCAAATTTGAAACTTTTTGTGTCGAGATTACTATTCACGTATACGACACTATTCACTAAAAAATAAAATTTCCTCTTCTTTGTCCCAAATGTCAATTATGGTTACTATCTTTGATTGTATCCATGTTTTGATCGTTATTCTTAAATTTTTCTCCATTATGTTTTATTATGGAGTATTTTTAAACTTGAATTATCTAAAGTACGAATCTCTAAACTTTGTCCTTTTATCGTACTGGATTCATTCTCTAAAATATTTTTCATCATCCTCAGTCCTTAATGAATAACTTGATGAATAACTTTGGCCTGTAGTGCAAAGATGAATGATTACCTGATGAATATATTTGGCCCATAGTGCAAAGATAAACAGGTGTTGAGATAAACATGACCAACTGATGATACAAATGAATATCATTGGTCCGTAGTGCAAAGATGAATATTTGATTCAAGATGTATATTGATTGATGTTACAGGGATAAAATATTGATGATGGACTTTTAAATTCATAGATGATAGTAGATTTCATTCTCTACTTAACTCTTCTAATGAATTATTATTTCCGCTGCAGTTGTTGATCTAAAACTTGTTGTCTATTATATTCTATCAGATTTTTTCCTGTTGAAGACTAATGATAATTTGTTGTATATTATCTTAGTCATAATATTCTTTACTGGGCTAGTTGAGCTCACCCTTTTCTTTTTTGTTCCATTTTTCTTCTCAAGAGGTGAGAATATAGCAGAAACTAACCGGGGTATGGAGTGATGGTTCTAGAAAGTTGTTTTAGCAGTCCTCACTATTTTTGTAAAATAGTGTATCAATAATTATAATGAGGACTCCTTTTGAGTTTTAATACTGTCTATTAGACAATATTTGTATTTAAACTCACAGTTTATGTGTTGTCGTATTTTGCACGATAATTGTAGTAATGAAGTTGTATTTGTTTCTGTACCATGTATTTGGCGACTCAGAATGGGTGATGTATACCTATTTTTGGGGCGTCACAGTTGGTATCAGAGCTTAGGGATATGGTCTCTGACGGAGATCGGAGAATAGAACTAGAAGGGAGAGACGAGTAAATCCTTCACTAGTGTGTCCTACCTAAGCTTATTTGTTGGTCGATCATAATATATGGATATTATGTGATATGTTAATTTGTTTAAATAACCCTTGTTTTATGGCAGTATTTAAGAATGGCAGCTGAGAACGTTAACAATAGAGTAAATGAGACCGTGGAGACACCTTTGATCACCACACAGGGGAACGTGCTACAGGAAGACAATATTCCTCCTGTAAACAACACTACCGAACAAATGATGAATGATGAGATGTTTAGAAGCTTTTTGCAATTCATGCAAAATCAGACGATAGAGACTCGTGTACAAAATATGGGTGGAAATGATAGCAACGTGCGGTTTGTCACAGCCAAGCAGTTTAAAAGTTGGGACTACCAGAATTCTGGGGAAAGCCGGATCCGATTAAGGAGAAAACGTGGGGCAAGCAAATTACCAAGATATTCGATGTCTTGAGATGCACGGAAGAACAGAAGGTTCCATTCCCCATTTTTATGTTCCGTGGTGAGGCAGATTACTGGTGGGAATCTGTGAAGCGTACCCAGCCTGCCGCACTCAGCATGTCTTGGGAAACGTTTCAGAAGCTGTTCAATGATAAGTACTTTCTTGAAAGTATTCGTCATATGAAGGAGGTAGAGTTTATCAGACTAGAACAAAACAACATGACTGTGTCTTAGTACGAGGCAAAGTTCGTAGAGTTATGCAGGTTTGCACCTCATTTGGTAGAGAATGAGGAACGAATGACACGGATGTTTATGAGAGGTCTAAAACCCGAGATTCGGCAATATCTTATCTCTCATTAATTTTTTTATATTCAGATGTTGTAAATATGGCTCAATTATTAGAGCGAGATAATGAGTATGTTCAACCGAAGGACCACAACCAGGGTCATACCGGTGACAGCAGTCATCGGAGCGATGAGAACCAGCGCGGAGGTAAAAATATAGACAAAAGCGGTAACCACTCGGGTGGTAATCATGGTCGTGATAACAAGAGAGGTGAGTCAAGTGGAAATTTCAAAAAGAGGAGATTCAACAATGATGGGAAGACATCAGCAGCAGCACCAACACCAACAATAAATTCTAGGGGAGGAGAACGACCGTCAGTTAGATGCTACAGATGCGGAGAGGAGGGACACATAAGTCCAAACTATTCACAGCCTTCCAAGGTGTGTTTCAATAGTGGAAAAGACGGTCATATAGCCCGATTTTATCCGGTAGCAAAGTCAAGTCCAACTGGGACGGCGACACCAAAGGCGACTACGGATAAAACAAAGTTGGTGGTTCAAGGGAGGGCGTTTGTCGTGACTGGCCAAAACGCGAAAAACCTGAACGAGGTGATCATGGGTAAGCTAATCTTGAACTCTTGCGAAGTTTATACCTTACTAGATACCGGTTCTACCCATTCTTTTATCTCTCCTGCTTGTGCTCAACGTTTAAACTTGACTCCGGAGAAATTAAACTTTGACTTATCTGTGGAGACTCCGTTAGGAGAAACTTTTGTTACATCCACTGTGTATAAATCTTGCTTGATCCAAGTGGGCACAATTACATTACCTGTCGATCTTATTTCTTTAAAAATACTTGCATTTGATGTGATTTTAGGGATTGATTGGTTAACTATTCATCATACCAAAATTGATTATTTTCGTAAGGTTGTTAGTTTTCATATTTCTAACCAACCTGTTATGCGAATTCAAGCTACCAAACCACTAAAATCAATCATTGTCATATCAAGCCATAAAGCTATTCGTTTATTGAAAAACGGATGTCAAGCTTTCTTAGCCCATGTCACGGACTTGAACAAAAATACGTTAGATTTGAATAATATTTCTATTGTTAGTGAATTTCCGGACGTATTTTCTGAAGAACTTCCCGGTCTACCCCCAGAATGTGAAGTTAAATTCTTTATTGACCTTGAACCTGGTACAAAGCCCATTTCTAAAACCTCATATCGAATGGCTCCTATTGAACTTCAGGAGTTAAAAGTCCAACTACAGGAATTGTTAGATATCGGTTTCATTCGTCCTAGTACATCTCCTTGGAGTGCTCCTGTTTTATTCATAAAGAAGAAAGACGAGAGTATGCGACTTTGTATCGACTATAGGGAATGGAACCATGTCACCATCAAGAATAGGTATACGCTATCTCGCATTGATGACCTGTTCGACCAGTTGCAAGGAGCACAATTCTTTTTAAAGATCGATCTTCGTTCTAGATATTATCAGCTGAAGATTAAAACTGAGGATATTCCAAAGACTGCCTTCAGAACTCGGTACGGGCATTATGAATTCTTAGTCATGTCTTTTGGATTGACTAATGCCCCTGCTGCTTTCATGGATATGATGAACCGTGTATTCAAAGAATATTTGGATCAGTTCGTTGTTGTCTTTATTGATGACATCCTCATCTATTCCAAAAGCCGTGAAGATCATGAGCACCATTTGAAGCTGGTACTCCAAAGGCTTCGCGATAACAAGCTATATGCCAAGCTGAAGAAATACAAGTTCTGGCTTGAGGAAGTAGCATTCCTTGGGCATGTGGTGTCAAAACATGGAGTATCTATTGACCTAGCGAAGATTGAAGCCATACAAAGTTGGGAGCAACCGAAGTTGGTGACCAAAGTACGTAGTTTTCTGGGCTTAGCTGGTTATTATCGGAGATTTGTGGAAGGATTTTCTCAAATCGCTACTCCGTTAACTCAGCTGACTCGGAAAAATACAAAATTTGTATGGAGCGAGGAATGCGAGAAGAGTTTCCAAGAGCTTAAGAGGAGACTCATTTCGGCACCTGCTCTGACAATACCATCTGGTTTGAATGGATTTGTTATCTACAGCGATACTTCAGGCAAAGGGTTAGGATGTGTTCTCATGCAACATGGAAAAGTCATAGCCTATGCCTCGCGATAACTCAAAGAATATGAGAGGAATTATCCTACTCATGATCTAGAGTTGGCAGCAGTCATTTTCGCGTTGAAAATTTGGAGGCACTACCTGTATGGGGAGAAAGTGGAGATTTATACAGATCATAAAAGCCTCAGATATTTTTTCACCCAAAAGGAACTCAACATGCGGCAACGACGTTGGCTCGAACTGTTGAAAGATTACTATCATACCATCCAATACCATCATGGAAAAGCAAACGTAGTAGCTGACGCATTGAGTAGAAGATTATATGCGGGTACAAGTGCGATATTGTCAACACAAAGGCCCATTTTGTATGACTTGTAAAGGATGGAGATAGAGGTAAAGGCTCCAAGTACCCACGTGATGATATCAAATATACGAGTAGAACCGACTTTAATGGATAAAGTTAAAGCTGCTCAAGCTACGGACCTGGAGCTGATGCGTATGAAGAAGAAAGTGCAAGAAGGTGCTATTCCAGAAGTAAGAATCGATGAAGAAGGAATACTTTGAGTCCACTCCAGACTTTGTGTTCCTAACGATTCTGACTTGAAGTATAGAATCATGATGGAGGCACACAACACACCTTTTGTAATCCATCATGGGAGTACCAAAATGTACCATGATCTTCGACATACATTTTGGTGGAGCAATATGAAGAAAGAGATCGCGGAGTTTATCTCGAGGTGTTCAACTTGTCAACGAGTAAAGGCAGAGCATCAAGTGCCAAAGGGTCCATTGCAACCACTTGAGATTCCGAAATGGAAGTGGGAACACATTACCATGGATTTCATTACGGGTCTTCTCAAATTTTCTCAAGGCATAGATGCGATTTGGGTTATTGTTGATAGATTAACCAAGTCTGCTCATTTCTTGCCTATACGGGAGACTTATTCCCTTGAACGTCTTGCTCGTATGTACGTGAATGAGATTATAAGATTGCATGGCATGCCAGTATCCATAGTTTCGGACCGTGACCCAAGATTTACTTCACGATTTTGGGTTAGCTTGCAGAAAGCTATGGGCACAGAATTACTATCAGTTCAGCATACCATCCTCAAATGGACGGGCAATCAGAAAGAACTATTCAAACTCTTGAAGATCTATTAAGACTCTGTATCCTAGATTTTAAAGGGAGTTAGGATAAGTACCTACCATTGGTAGAATTCTCCTACAACAACAGTTATCAAGCAAGTATAGGCATGGCTCCACTCGAGGCGTTGTATGGAAGAAAATATCATTCTCCAATATGCTGGGACGAGGTGGGTGAAACAACGTTGTTGGGACCAGAATTGGTACGTATGACTACAGATGTAAGACCCCAACTTTTATGAATAAAGAATAATTTTCTCGAAATATATTTTTGAATATTATGGTGTGGATTTGATATAATGTTATAGTTGTGGGTAATATTTATAAATTTTGCAAAGTAAGCAAGTGGTTATATAATATTCAATTGGTCGGGGAATATTCGTTTTAACAGAAAATATTCGTACGACGGCACAATCATTGGTGGACCCCACAACGGAAGTATTGTCGTAGTTAGAAAATGACAGAATGATCTTTTTATAAAAATAACGGCGAAAGTATTACCGTTAAAACTGTTAAACTACCCGGTAGTAAAAGTATAGTAATACACGTGGTTGCATAGTAGCACACAATATTGATTATTGATGCTTGCGTGAGAAGTCACTCAGTTATACTCAATTATTGCTACAATAATTTGTTGCATCATATCTCTTATATTATTGATTCAAGTATTGTCACAATATCATCTGCATAATATGTTATATTATTAAATCAATAATTGAGACGACAAAGTTATTTATATTATTATTTATAATATTGACAATGTCTAGAAGTTCTGTCAAGGAGAGGTTTGGTCACCTAATTGCGCGCCAATAAAGAGAAATCCTTATCGGAAAGCCCCCTCTTTCCTAGGAACGACCTGGTTGTTAAATATTGTGAGTTATAATATTAATGATGAATTAGTTCGTGTTGATTAAAGATGAAATTGATAGTTTCATTATGTTAGGATTATTAGTGTTAGTGGAAATCGACATTTATTTCGATAATAATTGATGTCTGGAGGTTATATTGACCAATTGGGTAATTAACCGGATAAATGAACAATTAATTACTATTAATTCACATTCTTATGACTATGAGTTCACATGTGTGTACTATTGATTCATATGATTTACTATTAGGAGAGTTGGTGCAAGATTGATAATACTTGCATGACTAAGTTAAAAATGGAGGTATAGTTGAAGGTACTATACTGTAATTATTTTTTTTACATGATTAGAACAATTGAGTCACATGATTTATTATTGATGAACATGATTTACTATTAGGGGAGGTGGTGCAAGATTGATAATACTTGCATGACTAAATTAAAAATGAAGAAAAAGAGGAAGGTATTATACTGTAATATTTCGAGCCCCAAAACGTGCAATTATTGACACTATATTTTCCTATAAATAGAAGCTCATTCTTCCTTTATTTCTCACCAATTCACTAAGTCTCACAAGAGTAATTATTATAAAGAGAAAGAAGAAGAGAAGTCTGCTACCTCACTATTCCAGTATCTATTTTTCTTCTAAGGTAAGGGTATTATTCTTTCGTATTCGTGAAGAGAGTTATTTTCTTTCAATACTCGTAAGGGTTGTTACTCCATTCTTTATTCTTATGTTGGAATAATCTGTCTATGCGAAGTACCGCATACATGGTGAAATTCTTCTGTTATTCCATTTTTTTATGATTATGTTGGAATAACTTGTCTATGCGGTCTATCGCATGCCTGGTGAATTCTGTTGTTATTCCGTTCTTTATTATTCTGTTGGAATATCCTGTCTGTTCGGATTACGCATGACCTGGTTCCCTTCTTTATTATTCTGTTAGAATATCCTGTCTGTGCCGATTACGCATGGTCTGGTTTCATTCTTTATTATTCTGTTGGAATAACCTGTCTGGGCAGTCTTTTGTATGCCTGGTGAATTTTTCTGTTATTCCATTCTTTATTATTCTGTTGGAATAACCTGTCTATGTGGATTATCGCATGTATGGTGAATGATCCTTCATATTCATTCCTTATTAAATTGTGTAAATGATCTGTCTACGTGGATTATCGCAGGGCGGGCAAAAATCCATTTGCGGTTTAATATATTCTATTATACTCAGTTGGTTAAAGTTTTGGCTTTTATACTCCATGAAATTAGTAGAATATCCTTGATATTTGCGCTTCATCCAGTATCTTTTCATGGAATTATTCTTCTGAGCATTCTTAAATTTTACTCCATAAAGAAGTATCATGTTGACAATTTGGACGTTATTGATTTCTGGATAAATTAAAATTATAAATCTTTAAAATTTATCTTGATCTTATTTTATTGAATTGTCATCATCATCATGCTTATATTGTGATTAAAGTCATCTTTGGTTTACATGCATAGATAGACTTGGTATGATTATGACCAGGGATTATTCGGTATAATCATGACCGTAATGTGACGAATGATGTGGTAAAAGTCCTCATTGGCCTGTAGTTCATTGATGGACTGTTGTTGGTATGAATATGACCAGGGATTATTCGGTATAATCATGACCATTGATGATTACATGAATATACTTGGCCGTGATGCATGGATGATTCGATTTTATTTATTAAACTAAGTCTCAGCGATAAAGTTGATGAAGAACTTTTTAAATCATAAAAGATAGTAGATTTTATGCTCTACTTGACTCTTCTAATGGATTGCTTGTTCCGCTGCAGTTAAACTTGTTGTCTATTTTATTCTATCAATTTAACATTGTTGAAGGCTAATGATAATTTATTCTGCACTATCTTAGTCATAATATTTCTTATTGGACTAGTTGAGCTCACCCTTTCTTTCACTGTTCTCTTCATGAAATGAGAACATAGCCGAGACTAGTCGGGGAACGGAGTGACGGTCCAGATGATAGCATTAGTAGTCCTCACTATTCTGTTAAATAGTTTGACAATAAATATAATGAGGACTCCATTGAATGTGGATATTGTCTAGATGACAATATTCTTATTAAAACTCCTAGATTATGTTGTATAATTAAGTTGTATTTGAATTTTGTACCATATATTTGGCGACTCAAGATGGGTGATGTATACCTATTTTGGGGGCGTCACAGTTGGTATCAAAGCTTAGGGGTATGATCCCTGGCTGAGATGTGAGACAAGAACTAAGAGGGGAGAGACGGGAAATTCCTTCGCTAGTATGACATACCTAAGTTTATTTGATATTTAATTGGTCGGTCAGAGTATAGGGATAATATGTGATATGTTAATTAACCCTTATTTTGTGGCAGTATTTAAAAATGGCATCCGAAAATGTTGAGATAAGCAATAAAGCACATGAGACCGTTGAGTCACCAACGATCAATACCCATAGTAATGTGCAACAGGAAGACAATAATCCTCATGTAAACAATAATACCGATGAAATGGTGAACGATGGGATGTTCAGAGGCTTTATGTAATTCATGCAACATCAGGCGAGAGCGGCTCCTGTCCAATATACAGGTGAAAACACTGACAACTCTCGGACGGTCACCGCTAAGCAGTTCAAGGAGCTGGGACCACCGGAGTTTTTTGGAGAGCCAAAACCACTTAAGGCGGAGACGTGGATAAAGCAGATCAACAAGATATTTGATGTTTTGGGATGCTCTGAGGAGCAAAAGGTTCCTTTTGCTACCTTCATGTTGTGAGCAGAGGCAGATTACTGGTGGGAATCTGTAAAGCGTACTCAACCTACCGCACTGAAGATGTCTTGGGAGAAGTTCCAAGAGCTATTCAACGACAAGTACTTTCCTGAAAGTATTCGTCACATGAAGGAGGTAGAGTTCATCAAGCTTGAACAAAATAATATGACCGTGGCGCAGTACGAAGCTAAGTTTGCCGAGTTATCTCGGTTTGCGTCTCACTTAGTTGATAACGAGGAGAGAATGACACGGATGTTTCTAAGAGGTTTGAAACCTGAGATACGCCAATACTTAATTTCTCACAAACTGTGTTTGTATTCAGATGTTGTAAATAGGGCTCAGTTATTGGAGCATGATAACGAGTCAACCCAACCAAGAGAGAGCAGTCGGTAAAATGATAATACCAGTGGTAGCAGTCATCGAAGCGGTGACAACAAGCATGGAGGGAATCAACGTGCCAGAAATGGTAATCACTTCGGTGGTAATCATGGCCATGACAATAAGAGTGGACATTTCAAGAAGAGGAGATTCAACAATGATGGAAAGACGTCAGCACTAGCACCTGTTGTTAAGGAAGGAGAACGATCGCCGGTCGTATATTTCAAATGCGGAGGGGAGGGACATATCAATTCAAACTGCGTGATACAGTCCAAAGCGTGTTACAATTGTAGAAAAGAAGGTCACCTAACCTGATTCTATCGAGCACCAAAGTCAAGTCTAACTGGGATGGAGGCATCAAAGGGTGTCCCAGGCAAGACAAAATCGGTAGTTCAAGGGAGAGCGTTTGTCGTAACCTCCCAAAAAGCGAGGAATCCGAACGACGTGATCACGGGTAAGCTAATCATAAACTCTAGTGAAGTTTATACCTTATTTGATACCGGTTCTACCCATTCTTTTATTTCTCCTACTTGCGCTCAACGTTTAAATTTGACTCCGGAGAAATTAGACTTTGACTCTTCGGTTGAAACTCCGTTGGGAGAAACCTTTATTACATCTACTGTTTATAAGTCTTGTTTGATTCAAATCGGTAACCGCATGTTACCTATCGATCTTATTTCTTTGAAAATACTTGCATTTGATGTGATTTTAGGGATTGATTGGTTAACTACTCATCATGCTAAAATCGATTATTTTTGTAAGGTTGTTAGCTTTCATATTCCTAACCAACCTATTATGCGAATTCAAGAAACCAAATCACTAAAATCAATCACTGTCATATCAAGCCATAAAGCTAGTCGTTTATTGAAAAATGGATGTCAAGCTTTCTTAGCCTATGTCACGGATTTAAATAAAAATACGTCAGATTTGAATGATATTTTTATTATTAATAAATTTCCTGACGTATTCCTTGAAAAACTTCCTGGCCTACCCCCAGAGCGTGAAATTGAATTTTGTATCGACCTTGAATCTGGGACAAAACCCATTTCCAAAGCCCCATATCGAATGACTCCTATTGAACTTCAGGAGTTAAAAACCCAACTACAGGATTTGTTAGACATCGGTTTTATTT
This sequence comes from Panax notoginseng, assembly GCA_016801055.1. NCBI lineage: Eukaryota > Viridiplantae > Streptophyta > Magnoliopsida > Apiales > Araliaceae > Panax > Panax notoginseng. The sequence goes on along the minus strand of CM029016.1, from coordinate 1,024,487 downwards.
GTCATAGTACGTCTCCTTGGGGTGTTCCTGTTCTATTCGTGAAGAAGAAAGATGGAAGTATGCGACTTTGTATTGATTATCGGGAGTTGAATCATGTCACCATCAAAAATAAGTACCCGTTGCCTCGCATTGATGACCTGTTTGACCAGTTGTAAGGAGCCAAATTCTTTTCAAAGATTGATCTTCGTTCCGGATATCATCAGTTGAAGATTAAAACTAATGACATTCTAAAGACTGCTTTCAGAACTCGGTACGTGCATTATGAATTCCTAGTCATGTCTTTTGGATTGACTAATGCTCCTGTTGCCTTCATGGACATGATGAACCGAGTATTCAAGGAATATTTGGATCACTTTGTGGTCGTCTTTATTGATGACATCCTCATATACTCCAAAAGCCGTGAAGACCATGAGCAACACTTGAGGTTGATACTTCAAAAGCTTCATGAAAACAAGCTTTATGCCAAGTTAAAGAAACGTGAGTTCTGGCTTGAGAAAGTTGCATTCCTTGGGCACGTGATATCAAATCATGGAATATTTGTTGACCCAGCGAAGATTGAAGCAATTTAAAGCTGGGAGCAACCAAAGTCAATGGCCGAAGTACGTAGCTTTCTGGGCTTAGCTGGTTATTATCGGAGATTCGTGGAAGAATTTTCTCGAATTGCTACTTCATTAACTCAGCTGACTTGAAAAGATACAACGTTCGGTTGGAGCGAGGAAAGTGAGAAAAGTTTTCAAGAACTCAAGAGAAGACTCATTTCAGCACCTGTTCTGACAATACCATTTGGCTCGGAGGGATTTGTCATCTACAGTGATGCTTCAGGCAAAGGGTTAGGATGTGTTCTCATTCAACATGGGAAAGTCATAGCCTATGCCTCACGACAACTCAAAGAATATGAGGAGAATTATCCTACTCATGATCTAGAGTTGGCAGCAGTTGTTTTTGTGCTTAAGATTTGGAGGCATTACCTGTATGGAGAGAAGGTGAAAATCTATACGGATCATAAAAGTCTCAAATATTTCTTCACTCAAAAGGAACTCAACATTCGGCAACGACGATGGCTTGAGCTGTTGAAAGATTACGATCATACCATTCAATACCATTCTGAAAAAGTGAACGTAGTAGCTGACGCATTGAGTAGGAGATCATATGTAGGTACGAGTACGATATTATCAATGCAAAGGCCCATTTTATATGACTTACAAAGGATGGAGATAGAGTTAAAGACTCCAGGGACCCATGTGATGATGGCGAATATACGAGTAAAACCGACTTTAATCGATAAAGTTAAAGCTGCTCAAGCTACAGACCTGGAGCTGATGCGTATGAGGAAGAAAGTGCAAGAAGGTGCTATTTCGAAAGTAAGAATCGACGAAGAAGGAATACTTCGAGTTAACTCCAGACTTTGTGTTCCTAACGATTCTGACTTGAAGTATAAAATTATGATGGAGGAGCACAACACACCGTTTGCAATCCATCTTGGGAGTACCAAAATATATCGTGATCTTCAATATACATTTTGGTGGAGCAATATAATGAGAGAGATAGCGGGATTTATCTCAAGGTGTCTAGCTTGTCAACTAGTCAAGGCGGAGTATCAAGTGCCAAAAGGTCCATTGCAACCACTTAAAATTCTAGAATGGAAGTGGGAGAACATTACCATGGATTTTGTTACTGGTCTTCCCAAGGTTTCTCAAGGCATAGATGCGATTTGGGTCATTGTTGATAGATTGACCAAGTCTGCTCATTTTTTACCGATACGAGAAACTTATACACTTGAACGTCTTGCTCGTATGTACATAGACGAGATTGTAAGATTGCATGGAATGCCAGTATCCATAGTTTCTGATCGAGACCCAAGATTCACTTCAAGATTTTGGGTTAATTTGCAAAAAGCTATGGGTACGGATTTACGATTTAGTTCGGTATATCATCCTCAAACGGACGGGCAGTCGGAAAGGACTATTCAAACTCTTGAAGATTTATTAAGACTCTATGTTCTTAACTTTAAGGGAAGTTGGGACAAGTTCTTACCATTGGTGGAGTTTTCCTACAACAATAGTTATCAAGCAAGTATTGGCATGGCTCCATTTGAGGTGTTGTATGGAAGAAAATGTCGTTCTCTAGTATGGTGGAATGAGGTGGGTGAAGCAACGTTGTTGGGTCCGGAGTTGGTACGTATGATTACGGAAAAGATTCAAACGATCCGACAACGTATAAAAATCTCACAAAATCGACAAAAGAGTTATGCTGATCTTCATTGAAAGGACGTGGAATTTAATATTGGAGATCATGTGTTGTTACGTGTTGCTCTATGGAAAGGAGTTACGAGATTTGAAAAGAGAGGAAAGCTCAATCCTCGATTCATTGGCCTATTTTTAATCATCGATCGAGTAGGAACTGTGGTCTATAGACTCGCTTTACAGCCAAGTATGTCTCGTGTTCATAATGTTTTTCACATATCTATGTTACGTAAATATGTGAAAGACCCGAACCACGTTATTGAATTAGAACCAGACGAGATAGAGGAAGATTTAACGTATGAAGAGTTACCTATTAAAATCTTGGATAAGAAGGATCATATTTTACGCTCCAAGGTTATACTTCAAGTCAAAGTTTTGTGGAGAAACCACGATGTGGAAGAAATGACCTAGGAGTTAGAATCTGAGTTGAAGTCAAGATATCCTCACCTTTTCGATATATCAGGTACGTACCCTAATTTCGAGGACGAAATTTCATATGAAGGGGAGGTTGTAAGACCCCAACTTTTATGAATAAAGAATAATTTTCTCGAAATATATTTTTGAATATTATAGTGTGGATTTGATATAATGTTATAGTTGTGGGTAATATTTACAAATTTTGCAAAGTAAGCAAGTGGTTATATAATATTCAATTGGTCGGAGAATATTCGTTTTAACAGGGAATATTCGTACGACGGCACAATCATTGGTGGACCCCACAACGGAAGTATTGTCGTAGTTAGAAAATGACAAAATGATCTTTTTATAAAAATAACGACGAAAGTGTTACCGTTAAAACTGTTAAACTATCCGGTAGTAAAAGTACAGTAATACGAGTGGTTGCATAGTAACACACGGTATTGATTATTGATGCTTACGTGAGAAGTCACTCAGTTATACTCAATTAATACTACAGTAATTGCTGTATCATATCTCTCATATTATTGATTTAAGTATTGTCACAATATCATCTGCATAATATGTTATATTATTAAATCAATAATTGAGACGACAAAGTTATTCGTATTATTATTTGCAATATTGACAATGTCTAGAAGTTCTGTCAAGGAGAGGTTTGGTCACCTAATTGCGCGCTAATAAGAAGAAATCCTTATCGGAAAGCCCTCTCTTTCCTGGGAACGACCTGGTTGTTAAATATTGTGAGTTATAATATTAATGATGAATAATTTCGTGTTGATTAAAGATGAAATTGATAGTTCCATTTTGTTGGGATTATTAGTGTTAGTGAAAATCGACATTTATTTCGATAATAATTGATGTCTGGAGGTTATATTGACCAATTGGGTAATTAACCGGATAAATAAGCAATTAATTACTATTAATTCACATTCTTATGACTATGAGTTCACATGTGTGTACTATTGATTCATATGATTTACTATTAGGAGAGTTGGTGCAAGATTGATAATACTTCCATGACTAAGTTAAAAATGGAGGTATAGTTGAAGGTACTATACTGTAATTATTTTTTTTACATGATTAGAACAATTGAGTCACATGATTTATTATTGATGAACATGATTTACTATTAGGGGAGGTGGTACAAGATTGATAATACTTGCATGACTAAATTAAAAATGAAGAAAAAGAGGAAGGTATTATACTGTAATATTTCGAGCCCCAAAACGTGCAATTATTGAAACTATATTTTCCTATAAATAGAAGTTCATTCTTCCTTTATTTCTCACCAATTCACTAAGTCTCACAAGAGTAATTATTATAAAGAGAAAGAAGAAGAGAAGTCTGCTACCTCACTATTCCAGTATCTATTTTTCTTCTAAGGTAAGGGGTATTATTCTTTCGTATTCGTGAAGAGAGTTATTTTCTTTCAATACTCGTAAGGGTTGTTACTCCATTCTTTATTCTTATGTTGGAATAATCTGTCTATGCGAAGTACCGCATACATGGTGAAATTCTTCTGTTATTCCATTTTTTTATGATTATGTTGGAATAACTTGTCTGTGCGGTCTATCGCATGCCTGGTGAATTCTGTTGTTATTCCGTTCTTTATTATTCTGTTGGAATATCCTGTCTGTTCGGATTACGCATGACCTGGTTCCCTTCTTTATTATTCTGTTAGAATATCCTGTCTGTGCCGATTACGCATGATCTGGTTCCATTCTTCATTATTCTGTTGGAATAACCTGTCTGGGCAGTCTTTTGTATGCCTGGTGAATTTTTCTATTATTCCATTCTTTATTATTCTGTTGGAATAACCTGTCTATGTGGATTACCGCATGTATGGTGAATGATCCTTCGTATTCATTCCTTATTAAATTGTGTAAATGATCTGTCTACGTGGATTACCGCAGGGCAGGCAAAAATCCATTTGCGGTTTAATATATTCTATTATACTCAGTTGGTTAAAGTTTTGGCTTTTATACTCCATGAAATTAGTGGAATATCCTTAATATTTGCGCTTCATCCAGTATCTTTTCATGGAATTATTCTTCTGAGCATTCTTAAATTTTACTCCATAAAGAAGTATCATGTTGACAATTTGGACGTTATTGATTTCTGGATAAATTAAAATTATAAATCTTTAAAATTTATCTTGATCTTGTTTTATTGAATTGTCATCATCCTCATGCTTATATTGTGATTAAAGTCATCTTTGGCTTAAGTGCATAGATGGACTTGGTATGATTATGACCAAAGATTATTCGGTATAATCATGACCGTAATGTGACGAATGATGTGGTTAAAGTCCTCATTGGCCTGTAGTTCATTGATGGACAGTTGTTGGTTTGATTATGACAAGAGATTATTCGGTATAATCATGACCATTGATGATTACATGAATATCCTTGGCTGTGATGCAGGGATGATTCGATTTTATTTATTAAGCTGAGTCTCAGCGATAAAGTTGATGAAAAACTTTTTAAATCATAGAAGATAGTAGATTTTATGCTCTACTTGACTCTTCTAATGTATTGCTTGTTCCGCTGCAGTTAAACTTGTTGGCTATTATATTCTATCATTTTAATATTGTTGAAGGCTAATGATAATTTATTCTGCATTATCTTAGTCATAATATTTCTTACTGGCTAGTTGAGCTCACCCTTTCTTTCACTGTTCTATTCAGGAAATGAGAACGTAGCCAGAACTAGTCGGGGAACAGAGTGACAGTCCAGATGATAGCATTAGTAGTCCTCACTATTCTGTTAAATAGTGTGACAATAAATATAATGAGGACTCCATTGATTGTGGATATTGTCTAGATGACAATATTCTTATTTAAACTATTAGATTATGTTTTGTCGTATTTTACATGACTGTTGTATAATTAAGTTGTATTTGAATTTTGTACCATGTATTTGGCGACTCAAGATGGGTGATGTATACATATTTTGGGGGCGTCACAACAGAGAAAATCCAAATGATCCGACAACGTATACAAACGGCACAGGATCGACAAAAGAGTTATGCGGATCTTCATCGAAAGAACGTGAAATTTATTATTGGGGATCATGTATTGTTACGTATTGCTCCATGGAAGGGAGTTACAAGATTTGGGAAAAGAGAAAAGCTCAATCCAAGATTTATTGGTCCATTTGAGATTCTTGACCGAATAGGAAATGTGGCCTATAGACTTGCATTACCTCCAAGCATGTCTCGTGTTCATAATATTTTTTCACATATCTATGCTTCGTAAATATGTGAAAGACTCGAACCACATAATTGAGTTAGAACCAGACGAGATAGCTGAAGATTTAACGTACGAGGAGGTACCTGTTAAGATCTTGGATAGGAAAGAGCATGTCCTACGAACCAAGATTATACCACAAGTTAAGATTTTGTGGAGGAGCCATGCTATTGAGGAAATGACCTGGGAGTTGGAATCGGAAATGAAAGCGAGGTATCCTCACCTTTTCGAAACACCAGGTACGTACGTCAATTTCAAGGACGAAATTTCATAAGGAGGGGAGGTTGTAAGACCCCAACTTATTATAAATAAAATCAAATTTTCTCTAATTATTATTTTGATTAATAGGGTGCTAATTTGATATAATGCTTTGGTTATGGGTGAAATGTGTAAATTTTGCAAAATAAGCAAGTGGTTATAAAATATTCATTTTGTCAATGAATATTCGTTTGGTCGTGGAATATTCTTGCTGTCGGGGAATATTCGTACGACGGCGCAGTCATTTGTGGGCCTCATAACGAAAAACGGTCGAATGAAGAAAACGACAAGTTTGAGTTTTTATAAATAACGGCGTAATAGTTACCGTTAACACTGTTGGAATACCCGGTGGTTAAAATACAGTAATACGCGTGGGTGCACAGTAGCACACGGTATTGTATAGTATTGTTGAATTATTGATCCTTACGTAAGAAACTCAATAATTGTTACAGTAATTACTGTTCAATATTTTATTTTAATGGTTCAATAATTGCTGCGTTGATATTTTATGTTATTGTTGTTTCAATAATTGTCACTGCACAGTATTTTCATTATCAGATCAATAATTCATATTATTTGAATAATATTATTAGATAGCATTATTAACAATGTCTAAGGGAATTCTATTTAAGGAGAGATTTGGTCACCTAATTGCGCGCCAGTAAGGAGAAATCTTTATTGGAAAGTCCCATCTTTCCTGGGAACGACCTGGTTGTCATAATTGTGATTCTGTAATATTATTTATGAATAATTAATTATTAATTTATATGATAAAGAAATATTTGTTTTTATGTGGATATAAATGAAGGATTTAATTTTGAGGTATTTTATTTGTATTTTGTCGGAATGGATGTTTTAAAAATCAAAACAGTGTTCTTAAAGCTCTATTGTGTGAGTTATAATTTTAATCCGACCGTTGCATCGTTGTGATTTTTGGATATGTTATACATATATAAGTTGAGTATATGTCCACAAATTTTGAACCGTTAAAATTTAACGTATGATTTGTTATGAATTTTATGAGGTATTAAAAAATTATCCGTTTGTGAATTTCGGATATTTTCGGTTTGGAATTTAGAAAAACTTAAAGCTACAAAGTTGTAGAGAATTCGATTTCGTGTGGAATGGACATGAGATTCGAATTTTTTTGATAAAAGGGCTATTTTATATGAATTATTGAAGTTACTGATTATTTAAAATATTTTGAAAATTTCTAGAATTGGTGGACCTCACTTTTGGTTGGTGAGAAATGTGTTGAAATTTTATTTCAAAAGTGGTGGGTGGGAATAGTAGCAGGTAAAGCCATCAGGTAGCAGGTTAAGTCTGCTTCGGCGTTCTAACATTTTTCTATAAATAGGGTGCTGAGTTAAAATTGAAAATCACACCAGAAACAAGTTTTCTCTCTCTCACACTCTCTCTCTCTCTCTCTCTCTATATATATATATATATATATATATATATATATATATATATATATATTATCGAGCGTATTTTGTGAGTATTTAGATACTTTCAGAGTTGCTATTCAGTGTAAGTTTCCTTCAGCGTCATATCCGATATTTCGGTCAGAAATACTGTATTTTGAGGTAAGGGATGTTATTTTTTTGTAAATGGTATTATTTCTTTCAATATCATTATGCCGAAACATTGGTCTGGACTTTTTATCAAATTTAAAATTTTTTGTGTCGGAGTTACTATTCACGTATACGACACTATTCACGAATACGGCACTATTCACCGAAAAATGAAATTTTCTCTTCTTTGTCCCAGATGTCTATTATGGTTACTATCTTTGATTGTATCCATGTTTTGATCGTCATTCTTGAATTTTTCTCCATTATGTTTTATTATGGAGTATTTTTAAACTTGAATTATCTAAAGTACGAATCTCTAAACTTTGTCCTTTTATCGTACTGGATTCATTCTCTAAAATATTTTTCATCATCCTCAGTCCTTAATGGTGATACTTGATGAATATCTTTGGCCTGTAGTGCAAAGATGAATGATTACCTGATTAATATCATTGGCCCGTAGTGCAAAGATGAACAGGTGTTGAGATGAACATGACCAATTGGTGATACAAATGAATATCTTTGGTCTGTAGTGCAAAGATGAATATTTAATTCAAGATGTATATTGATTGATGTTACAGGAATAAAATATTGATGATGGACTTTTAAATTAATAGATGATAGTAGATTTCATTCTCTACTTAACTCTTCTAATGAATTATTGATTCCGCTGCAGTTGTTGATCTAAAACTTATTGTCTATTATATTCTATCAGATTTTTCCATGTTGAAGACTAATGATAATTTATTGTATATTATCTTAGTCATAATATTCTTTACTGGGCTAGTTGAGCTCACCCTTTTTCCTTTTGTTCCATTTTTCTTCTCAGGAGGTGAGAATATAGCAGGAACTAGCCGGGGTATGGAGTGATGGTTATAGAAAGTTATTTTAGTAATCCTCACTATTTTTATAAAATAGTGTATCAATAATTGTAATGAGGACTTTTTTTGAGTTTAAATACTGTCTATTAGATAATATTTGTATTTAAAATCACAGTTTATGTGTTGTCGTATTTTGTACGATAATTGTAGTAATGAAGTTGTATTTTTTTCTGTACCATGTATTTGGCGACTCATAATGGGTGATGTATACCTATTTTGGGGGTGTCACAATCATCACTGACCAAGATAAAGCTATGAGCAATACTATTGGTAGGGTACTCCCATCCACTCATCATTTATTGTGTTCTTGGCATATTAGTAATAAATTTCCAGAAAAATTACATCATGTTTATGCGGAACATCCATCGTTCAAAGATGATTTTAACAACTGTGTGTATAATTCATATTCCATCGACGAGTTTGAAGAGCGTTGGGAAATACTTGTGAGAAAATATGATTTGTCTCAAAATGAATGGCTCATAAGTTTGTATGATGTGAAGGAGAAATGGATAAGTGCTTACACAATGAGATATTTTGCTACAGGAATGACAACCACCGGAAGAAGCGAAAGTATGAACCATTTTTTTGATTCTTATGTGAATGCTTCAATAGGCCTGAAAGATTTTGTCATCAAGACTTAGAAGGCTATTGAAAAATAATTCGACATAGGGAGAAAGGTTGATTATGTAACAAAGCATCGAAAATGTAGTTTGGTTTTAGGAACATCATTGGAAGTACATGCTTTTGAATGTTATACAAAAGAGATGTTTAGACGTTTTCAAAAAAAGCTCGTGGATTCTTTAAAGTATAACATCAAAAAAGTTAGTGAGCTATGCATTATTGATGCAAAGGTCTATACAGTGTACAGGGAAGATGCAATTGAAAATAGTCGGAGATATCGGCAAGTTGTCAATAATTGTCAGGGGGGTCGATAACATGTACTTGTCAAATGTTCTCGCATTCTGGTCAGATTTGTAGACACATACTCAGATTCTTAAGCTTCAAGAGTATTGTACGAATACCTGCTTACATGATCGTTCCTCGATGGACAAGAGATGCTAATAGGAGTAATGGTAAAGAGGAAATGGTTTCTCCAATGAGTGCAGACTTTGAAAAAAACCAATCAATGCGGTACAATCATTTGATAAGTGATTTTCAAGAGTTATCTAGTAAAGCTGCTTGCTCAGTTAGAGGCTACAAGGCAATACTGTAACGACCCCAAAATAGGTCCATTCCATCCAACCTATTCTGAGTCGCCAAATACATGGTACAGAAAACAACTACAACTTTATTACAACAATTGTCGTGCAAAATACAACAACACATATGATGTGAGTTTGGATACAAATATATACCAAATGTGACTCATGTCCCAACCATGGACAGCACCTCACAATGACACCTTACATAAAGGTATAGTCAAAATCTATTTTAGAAATTAGAATCTTTGGAAAGTGCTCAAGGAAACCTTCGTACATGGGAGGCCATGCATCTAGGTTATGATAGATATCATATGGCCACAGAATTATCCTTGGTTGACCCAATAGACCCCAAAGAAAAACGAGAAGTTTACTATCATATTCTTCCCAATGGTGAGTCTTCTCTTGACATATCATTATCTCCACTGTCTCTAATTGAAAATTATACTTCAAACAAACACCAAGATTATATAGGTAGTGCTCGTAAAGATACTCAGCAAGTGGATGAGCACAACCCTGTCTTATGATGACACGAGGTTGTATGTCATTAGGCATCTTGTATGATAGTGACAAAACACCCTTCCAACATTGGGTTCGCCTCACCCTATTTTCTTCACCAAATATAACTACTAAATGATGACCACCGTTCTATTCCCTTGTTACCCCCGCTCAACCCAGCTACACTCTTATTACCTGAAAGGAATTATGAAACAAAAGGGTGAGCACAACTAGCCCAGTAAAGAATATCATGACTAAAGATAAATAAATTATCAATAGTCTTCATCAGTAATAAATCAGAGATTTAGAACATATGGTAGATGATAAAAATTTCAACCATAGTTGCAGCGGAACGAGCAATCCATTAAAAGAGTCAAATAGACTATAAAGTCTATTATCTTCTCCATGTTAAAAATCCACCAACAATATTTTATCCCTGTAACATCACTCAACAGTTCATTTCCACAATCATATGAATAACTCATAATCATAATTGTAATTCTAAATTTTTCTTCGCACCCAGGACGAAGAATATTTTCATCACCTGTCTTTACCTGAAACATCAAAGATCATGGTTATACCAAATCACAGTTCCTGTTCATAATATATCATGCTAATAAATTCATCTTCGCACTACGGCCAAAGATATTCATCAACAAGCCATCTTTGTACTACGGGCCAAAGATATTCAACAATAGTTCATCTTCGCACTACAGGCCAAAGATATTCATCAATAATTCATCTTTGCACTACAGGCCAAAGATATTAATCAACAGTTCATCTTTGCACTACATGCCAAAGATATTCATCAATAATTCATCTTTGCACTACAGGCCAAAGATATTCTTCAACAGTTCATATTTGCACTATAGGCCAAATATATTAATATCTCAAAGAAATATATAATCATTTCAGAATTATATAAACAATAATTATAACCATGTTGATCAATTCACCTTTACACTTAAGCTAAATATATTCAATTATAAATTCAATAGTCATGATCATACCAGTTAACAATTCATCTTTGCACTACAGGCCAAAGATATTCCTCAGTCACGATCATACCAATAATTTACCCATCTTTACACTCAAGTGAAAGAGAAATTCAACATCAGGGTTATAAAAATGTTATATATGATAATAAAAATAATATGATCAAAATTTGGATTTAATTTCAAGAGTAATATTCATAAATCAACTATAATTTGGTCAGAAAAGAAACTAATTTTGTCGTGAATAGTACCCTTGAATAGTAGCTCATGAATAGTAACTCGTGAATAGTAACTCATGAATAGTAACTTGTGAATAGTACTCCGTATTCGTACATAGTACCGTATACGTAAATAATGTCATATACGTAAATAGTGCCATATACATGAATAGTGTCGTATACGTGAATAGTGTCGTATACGTGAATAGTAACTCCGACTCAAAAAGTTCCAAATTTGATAAAAAGTTCATACCAACATCTCGGTATAATGATATTGAAGAAAATATCATTTTAAGAAGAATATAACACCCCTTACTATCCCTTATTATCCCTTACCTCAAAATAGCAGCACTTCTAACTGGATATCAGATATGACGCTGAAAGAAACTTCCACTGATGAATAGCAACTCACCAAGTATCTAAATACTCACAAAATACACTCAATAATCTAGAGAGAGAAAGAGAGAAAACTTGTTTCTGGTGTGATTTTCAATTCTAACTTAACCCTCTATTTATAGAAAAATGTTAGCACGCCGAAGCAGACTTAACCTGCAACCTTATGGCTTTACCTGCTACTATTCCCACCCACCACATTTGAATAAAAATCTCAACACATTTCTTCACCAACCAAGAGTGGGGCCCACCAATTCTAGAATTTTCCACCAAAATCATTAACTCCGAAAATTCAACAATTTCTGAACCAGTCATCTCGTAAAATTCATAACAAATCATACGTTCATTTTTAACGGTTCAAAATTTATGGACATATACTCAACTTATATATGTATAACATATCCAAATATTACCACGATCCAACGGTCGAATTAAAAATTATAACCCTCGCAAAATATCTCAAAAATCCTAATTTGATTTTCAATACCTCCGTTCTGACAAAAATACAGATAAAACACCTCAACATTAACTCCTTCATTTTTAACCACAAAAATATATCCCTCATTTATATCCACATAAAATAAATATTTTCTTATCATATGAATCAATAATTAATTATTCACAAATAATATTACAGAATCACATTTATGACAACCAGGCCGTTCCCAGGAAAGAGGGGGCTTTCCAATAAGGATTTCTCCTCACTGGCGCGCAATTAGGTGACCAAACCTCTCCTTAGACAGAACTTTCTAGACATTGCCAATAATATTATCTAATAATATTATTCAGATAATATGAATTATTGATCTGATAATGGAAAATACTGTGCAGTGATAATTATTGAAACAACAATAATATAAAATATCAACGCAGCAATTATTGAATCAATAAAATAAAATATTGAACAGTAACTACTATAACAATTATTGAGTAGTGTCTTCCTACGTAAGAATCAATAATTTAAAAATACTGTGCAAAACCGTGTGCTACTGTGCAACCACGCGTATTACTGTATTTTTAACTACCGGGTATTCCAACAGTATTAACGGTACCAACTACGCCGTTAATTATAAAAACTCAATTTTTGTCGTTATCTTTCCCCGACCGTTTTTCGTTATGGGGCCCACAAATAGCTGCGCCGTCGTACGAATATTCCCCAACAGAAAGAATATTTCACGACCAAACGAATATTCCCTGACAATAATGATTATTTTAGAACCACTTGCTTATTTTGAAAATTTTGCACATTTCAAAAATAACTTTAAACTTTTATCAATTTAACCATTTACTGAATAGTAATTATAAGAAAAATTGAATACTTTTATTTCATAAAATTCGGGGTCTTACAAATACTACAACAAAATGCACGGGGAAAAGCCCTTATTGATCAATATGACCCAGATGAGACAGACATACTAGGCGATGACAATGACCGCGCAGAATTACATGCAGCTCAGGATGTAACAACCCCAAAACAGGTCCATTCCATCCAACCTATTTTGAGTCGCCAAATACATGGTACAGAAATCAACTACAACTTTATTACAATAATTGTCGTGCAAAATACAACAACCCATATGCTGTGAGTTTGGATAGAAATATATACCAAATGTGACTCATGTCCCAACCGTGGACAACACCTCACAATGACACCTTACATAAAGGTATAGTCAAAAACTGTTTTAGAAATGAGAATCTTTGGGAAGTGCTCAAGGAAACCTTTGTACATGGGAGGCCATGCTTCTAGGTTGTGATAGATATCATATGGCCATAGAATTATCCTTAGTTGACCCAATATACTCCAAAGAAAAACGAGAAGATTACTATCATATTCTTCCCAATTGTGAGTCTTCTCTTGACTTATCATTATCTCCACTGTCTCTAATTGAGAATTATACTTCAAACAAACACCAAGATTATATAGGTAGTGCTCGTAAATATACTCAGCAAGTGGATGAGCACAATCCTGTCTTATGATGACACGAGGTTGTATGTCATTAGACATCTTGTATGATAGTGGCAAAACACCCTTCCAACGTTGGGTTCGCTTCACCCAAGATGATTCACCAAATATAACTCCTAAATGATGATCACCGTTCTATTCCCCTGTTACCCCCGCTCGACCCAGCTACATTCTTATTACTTGAAAGGAATTGTGAACAGAAGGGTGAGCACAACTAGCCCAGTAAAGAATATCATTACTAAAGATAAATAAATTATCAATAGTCTTCATCAGTAATAAATCAGAGATTTAGAACATATGGTAGATGATAAAAAATTTCAACCATAGTTGCAGCGGAACGTGCAATCCATTAGAAGAGTCAAATAGACCATAAAGTCTATTATCTTCTCCATGTTAAAAATCCACCAACAATATTTTATCCCTGCAACATCACTCAAAAGTTCCTTTCTACAATCATATGAATAACTCATAATCATAATTGTGATTCAAAATTTTTCTTCGCACCCAGGACGAAGAATATTTTTATCACCTGTATTTACCTGAAACATCAAAGATCATGGTTATACCAAATCACAGTTCCTGTTCATAATCATACTAATAAATCCATCTTTGCACTACGGCCAAAGATATTCAACAACAGTTCATCTTTGCACTACAGGCCAAAGATATTCATCAACAGACCATCTTTGCACTACAGGCCAAAGATATTCAACAACAGTTCATCTTTGCACTACAGGCCAAAGATATTCATCAATAATTCATCTTTGCACTACGGCCAAAGATATTCATCAACAATTCATCTTTGCACTACAGACCAAAGATATTCCTCAACAGTTCATATTTGCACTACAGGCCAAATATATTCATCAACAGTTCATATTTGCACTACAGGCCAAATATATTAATATCTCAAAGAAATATATAATCATTTCAGAATTTATATAAATAATAATTATAACCATGTTGATCATTTCACCTTTGCACTTAAGCTAAAGATATTCAATGGTCATGATCATACAAGTCAACAATTCAACTTTGCACTACTGGCCAAAGAGAACTCATTGTCATGATCATACCAATAATTTACCCATCTTTACGCTCAAGCGAAAGAGAATTTCAACATCAATGTTATAAAAATGTTATATATGATAATGAAAACAATATGATCAAAACATGGATTTAATTTCAAGAGCAATATTCATAAATCAAATATAATTTGGTTAGAAAAAGAAACCAATTTTGTCGTGAATAGTAACTTATGAATAGTAACCCCGACATGAAAAAGGTAAAAATTCCACAATAATATACATACCAATATTTCGGTATAATGATATTGAAAGAATAATATTTCTTAAGCTTATAAACAATTTATTTAAATTGTTTACACTTTACTAATTAATGCATTTAATCATCATAAAATGTCAACTCTTAAGATTTCATCATCAATAACCAAAACCCTCATCAAAAATCTGCATATACCTCATATAGGATTCTCAAGCCATAAAATCCTATTTTTCAATTTTCTTACTTCACATAACATATAAAATTCATTTTCTCATAACTAGTCCATTTTCATGAAAAATACCAAATCAGTTTTAAAAATATTTCTTTTTTGGAATTTAGCAGAATATAGTCCCATATTGAACATATATTTTTCTCAGAATTTTTAAAATTCATTTACTATTTTTCATATGGCCAAAACAGCCGAATATTTAGATATTTATCAAAATTTGAACTTTTATCCAAAAATTCTAAAATTTACAGAGTATACTTCTATCATATACATGTACTCCCAATAAAAATTTTACCAATTTTGGAGTTAACCACAAGGAGTTATAAGCGGTTACTTTTAAAATAGTCTTTTTTCGAAAAATTCATAACTCTTAATATATACATCCAAAAATCACCATTTTTGGACACAATCAATAAAACTCATCAAAATATCATTTCAAATTTTTCCAGAATTTTTTGAAGGTCTAAAGAAGTACGAACTGAAAAACATAATAACCCTTAAAATCCCTTACTATCCCTTACCTCAAAAGTGCAATATTTCTGACTGGAATGCAAAGCCGAAGGAAACTTGCACTGAATAGTAATCTCAAAGTATCTAAATACTCGCAAAATATGCTTCATAATATAGAGAGAGAAAGAGAGAAAGCTTATGTTTCTGGTGTGATTTTCAATTCTAACTTAGCCCTCTATTTATAGGAAAATGTTAGCACGCCGAAGCAGACTTAACCTGCAACCTGATGGCTTTACCTGCTACTATTTTCACCCACCACATTTGAATAAAAATCTCAGCATATTTCTTCACCAACCAAGAGTGGGGCCCACCAATTCTAGAATTTTCCACCAAAATGATAAATTCTGAAACTTCAACAATTTCTGAACCAGTCATCTCGTAAAATTCATAATAAATCATACGTTCATTTTTAACGGTTCAAAATTTGTGGACATATACTCAACTTATATATGTATAACATATCCAAAAATTACCACTATCCAACGGTCGGATTAAAAATTATAACCCCCGCAAAATATCTCAAAAATCCTAATTTTTAATACCTCCATTCCGACAAAAATACTGATAAAAATCTCAACATTAACTCCTTCATTTTTAACCACAAAAATATATCCCTCATTTATATCCACATAAAATAAATATTTCCTTATCATATGAATCAATAATTAATTATTCACAAATAATATGAATTATTGATCTGATAATGGAAAATACTGTGCAGCAACAATTATTGAAACAACAATAATATAAAATATCAACGCAGCAATTATTTAATCAATAAAATAAAATATTGAACAGTAACTACTGTAACAATTATTGAGTAGTGCCTTCTTACGTAAGAATTAATAATTAAAAAAAAATACTGTGCAATACCGTGTGCTACTGTGCAACTACGCGTATTACTGTATTTTAACCACCAGGTATTCCAACAATGTTAACGGTAACAACTACGCCGTTATTTATAAAAACTCAATTTTGTCGTTTTCTTCATCCAATCGCTTTCCGTTATGGGGCCCACAAATAGATGCGCCGTCGTACGAATATTCCTCGACAGAAAGAATATTTCATGACCAAACGAATATTCCCCGACAAAATGAATATTTTATAACCACTTGCTTATTTTGAAAAATATTCATATATCACCCTTAACTTTAACTTTTTATCAATTTAACCATTTACTAAATAGAAAAATTGAATACTTTTATTTAATAAAATTTGGGGTCTTACACAGGATATGGGATTGCAAGATGATGATGATGATGAAGAGTATAAGGTTAATGAGGAAGAACAAGAATATTTGCCACCAATTGCTTCTCACACAAAGGGTCAGAAAAGACAATCAAGATTAAAAAGTGACGTTGAAAGATTTGTGGGTAGTAAGTCTCACTGAAAATGTACAATATGTGGATTTGAAACTAACCATGACAAGCGCAATCATTATAGGATGTTAGGACTTCCTGAACCTAAAGATAATTAATGTCTCATTATGCGTTTATTTGGAATTTACAAGTGTTTTTATTCTTGAGTGATTATGGAGATGTAATTTAATCAGAATGTTGAAATGTTTGTTTTGTAATCAGAATGTTGAATCATTTCCAATTTAGTCAGAATGTTGGAATGTTTGTACTTTTTTGGACTAGACATGTAGTGTTGGAATCTCCTTCACGTCGAGGGCGGTGCAAGTGTCGTCGAGTAATTTTTTTGTACCACTTGAAGTATGTATCCATAGGGATAGTTTTCGCAACCTCCAGAACTTCTCCCTTGAAACAATCCATATATAGCTCCCACTCATCAATGTATTTTCTTCTCATTTGTTTGTAATCTGGTGGCTCAAATGACTGTTCTATGGGTTGTCTCAATGCATCATTTCTCTCAGCTGAGGACGGAATGCCTTGGATATACCCATATTGCCTCATTACCTGGTCGGGCATTTGATACTCGACAATATCCAAATGAATCAATGAGACCCAACCGAATCCTGCCAATCTAGCCTCATAGTTATAGTACCTCCAATCATCATCCCATCGCTGGTATGGCCGCCATACTACCTCCCACTAAGGTTACCTATCAAATTTGCCCCGGTAGAAAGATAGATGGTGATAGGGATCGTTTTGCCTATCACCATATTGATGTTTGGCGGAGTACGCCCATGCTGTTGCTCTAGGGACCCAAAATAAAGAATTGGGCCTAGGGTTAGGCCTTCTAACCAGAAAACGCTCGTATGCTCAAATTTGTAACAAAGTCACACAACCATTGACATAATTACTCTCTTTCATAGATGCTGTGTACAGACCCCGATATAAATATGACAAACATGTGGCACCACATGCATATGTGGCAATCTTATTTGAATCATAAATAAAATACATGTACCTAGGGTGTATAATATTTGTTGACCTTGTGGGAAATAAACCCCCCCCCCCCCGTATAGCCAAAGGACATATGCCTTCGTATACATAACAACCACATCTCTACTTGCATTGTCTGGACACTTGGAAAAATTTTTATGTAACCAAACTAAGGAAATATCACGTCTTTTTTTGACATTATTGCATTCCCCAGCACATTCATCCCCAAAGATTTCCCTAAAATAACTTAATGGAGTATTAAATGAAGGACAAGTTAAGGGCTTACCCAATACTGGCAAACGAAAAATGAAATGGACATCCTCCAATGTTATTATTATTTCACCACATTTCATATGAAATGTATTTGTCTCTAACCGCCATCTCTCAATCAAAACAGATATAAGACTCACATCTGTTCTAGTTACTACTGCAGGATAACTAAACCCCTTAAACCCCCACGCCTCTAATAATTTTTTTTTGTAGGTTGGTAAGTTCCCATTTATCATATGTAATTTGTGACGCCCCCAAAATAGGTATACAACACCCATTCTGAGTCACCAAATACATGGTACAGAAAGTAAACTACAACTTTAATAATACAATTATCGTGCAAAATACGACAACACATACTGTGAGTTTAAATACAAATATTGTCTTCTGGACAATATCCACACTCAAATAAATTCTCATTACAATTATTCAAACACTATTTTATAAAAATAGTGAGGACTGCTAAAGCATCTTTCTAGAACCATCACTCCATACCCCGACTAGATTCTGCTATGTTCTCACCTCCTGAGAAGAAAAATGGAATAAAAAGGAAAAGGGTGAGCTCAACTAGCCCAATAAAGAATATTATGACTAAGATAATATGCAACAAATTATTGTTAGTCTTCAACAGGGAAAAATATGATAGCATATAATCGACAACAAGTTTTAGATCAATAACTGCAGCAGAAACATCAAACCATTAGAAGAGTCAAGTAGAGAATGAATTCTACTATCTTCTAAGATTTAAAAGTCCATCATCAATATTTTATCCCTGTAACATCAATTAATAATCATCTTTATCCAAATATTCATCTTTGCACTACAGGCCAAAGATATTCATTTGTATCACCTGTCAGTCATGTTCATCTCAACACCTGTTCATCTTTGCACTACAGGCCAAAGATATTCATCAAGTAATCATACATCTTTGCACTACAAGCCAAAGATATTCAGTAATATCATTATTTAGGACTGAGGATGATGAAAAATATCTTAAAGAGAACGAATCCAGTGAGACAGAAGGACAAATAGTAGGGATTCGTATAACAGTTTATCCAAGATCAATAATACTTCATAATAATCAATTGTGAAGCAGAATTCAAAAATAAAGATCACAACATGGATACAATCAAAGATAGTAACCATAATAGACATCTTGGATAAAAAGGAAAAATTTTATTTTTTGGTGAATAGTGCCGTATTCGTGAATAGTGCCGTATACGTGAATAGTAACGTATACGTGAATAGTAACCCCGACACAAAAAGTTTTAAATTTGATAAAAAGTTCTTATCAATATTTCAGCATAATGATATTGAAGAAAATAATATCATTAAGAAAAAAATAATATCTCTTACCTCAAAATATCAGTACTTCTGGTCGGAATACCGGTATAAGGCTGAAAGAAACTTGCTCTGGTGAATAGAAACTCTCAAAGTATCTAAATACTCACAAAATACACTCAATAATCTAGAGAGAGAAAGAGAGAAAACTTGTTTCTGGTGTGATTTTCAATTCTAACTTAGCCCTCTATTTATAGGAAAATGTTAGCACGCCGAAGCAGACTTAACCTGTAACCTGATGGCTTTACCCGCTACTATTCCCACCCACCACATTTGAATAAAAATCTCAGCACATTTCTTCACCAACCAATAGTGGGGCCCACCAATTCTAGAATTTTTCACCAAAATGATTAACTCCGAAAATTCAACAATTTCTGAACCAGTCATCTCGTAAAATTCATAATAAATCATACGTTCATTTTTAACGGTTCAAAATTTGTGGACATATACCCAACTTATATATGTATAACATATCCAAAAATTACCACGATCCAACGGTCGGATTAAAAATTATAACCCCCGCAAAATATCTCAAAAACCCTGATTTTTAATACCTCCATTCCGACAAAAATACTGATAAAAACCTCAACATTAACTCCTTCATTTTTAACCACAAAAATATATCCCTCATTTATTTCCACATAAAATAAATATTTTCTTATCATATGAATCAATAATTAATTATTCACAAATAATATTACAGAATCACATTTATGACAACCAGGCCGTTCCCAGGAAAGAGAGGGCTTTCCAATAAGGATTTCTCCTTACTGGCGCGCAATTAGATGACCAAACCTCTCGTTAGACAGAACTTTCTAGATATTGCACTATCTTGCATATAAATTTTAAGTGTCTCAAATCCTGTATTCATTGATTTATTTTTCCTCGAGTAAATTTTGTAATTAAAAATATTATAAATTGATTTCAAAAGTTGACATTAATTTCATATTTTAAAATAGGAGAAGGATATAAAATACCAAACAAAATTGTCATAAAACATAGTACATAAGTATTAAATGATTTACAATTGTCAACATAAAAATATTATTTTTTATTAATTTTCAGCTTTTTGATGACTAAAAAATCATACGTGACATACAAAATAATAATTATAAATGAAGTATCAACTAATTATAATCAAATAAATGTGTTAGGACCAGAAAGACTGAAAGAGTACTCATAAAAGAGAAGTCTGGGTAATAAGAAGAGAATAATGCTAGTCCTAATTAAAGAAAGGTTCTCCAAGGGCACAATTTGGACATATCTTTCCATGGGCTGGGCCTATTAAAATAAAATGATCCTTTGATTATTCAGGGCTGGTTAGTGGGTCGGGTTCTGTGAATTCGGAATACCATTCCACACAATTTATTATATTTATGGACTATTTTTTTAAAAAAATAAAACTTAAAACAAGTGTAAATGCCTCCCGAGTCCCGTCCCGCCAAACCTACCTTATCAGTTTATCCTCAAAGTAACGGTATCTCTCTCCTAATTTTTCATTCTCTCACACAAAACACAAAGTAGAGAAAGAAGTGAGGAATGATAATGTGGATCTCTTTGCCGATCGTAGGCGGTTCTCTCTCTACAAAGCCTACCGCCCAATTAATATTGGAGTATCACAGAGAGTACTGCTGCAGCTGCACTAGGAAATGGGGGATTAGGGCTTCTTCCTCCTCAGCTGCTCCCAACATCGACTTCACCTCTCTCGATTCCGCCATTGCAAAGGTTCCCCCTCCTTTTTTCACTTTACTATAGTTTATTTCCATCAATTTAATGGACCACAAAGAAAAACCATCTCTAATCATGAAAATTACTATTGCAAGTGCGTTCTATTCTTATTTTGCAATGAATAGTTAGAGTCCTCTGAGTTTGATCTCAATTTGATTAAATGCACATAAGAATGAAAACTTTATTCAATGATTTACTATCTTCTATATTTGTTTGCAAGGATTAAGGAGGGGTTTTATTTAATCTTTCTTCTTCTTTTTTACTAAATTCATTCATGCACTTTTTATTTAATCTTTATTTCCTAATTGGGATTTATATGATTCCTCATAAATGACCTTAGACATAGTGTAAAGGTAGTAAAGTACTATAAATAAGTTTAAATAGAACACAAGGCACATATACACACATTTGGAACCCAATTTGACCCAAAAGTTTAAGCCATTAGGTCTTGCCGTCTTGGGCCCATTCATATATTATTAGTCCTTCACTTTTTCATTATTTTTCCGTTGTGCGACTCCAACTCACTTGTGAATTGCGATATCCTAACAATCTCCCCATCACAAGTGAGTTCATCTCATCAAGAGCTCCCCCTCACTTTATCACATTTCTCTTCAATCACTGCGGCACCAATTCTTGGCTAATCACTCCCAACTTTCTTCATTGAGAGTCTACTTCCATTAAGAATTGATAATATTCTCTTTAATCACACCGCTGATCATCAATTCTTGACTATTACCACCTCTTGGAACCAATATTTAGCTAAACCCATCAAGAATTCAACATCACCCTCAAGAGCTCTTTGGAGAAGCATAAACCCTTCATCGAGAATTCAACATCATTGCGTGTCTTTTGAAGAGGTTGTTTGGGATCAATTTTCGAACCACCGTCGCGTCTTTTGAAGAGGCTCACCAGCCCGAGATCAATCTTCTGTAGCTCTGATGCCAGTTGTTGGGAGAGAATCGGGGAGCTTGCATGTTGTATGCGCGTACGCAAGACACTAACATATATGTTTTGAATCCAACATGACCCAAAAGCTTAAGACATTAGGTCTTGGACCCATTCATGTATTATTAGTCCTTCACTCTTTTATTATTTATCACATCCAACTTACTTGTGATAACCTAACAAATATATGGCATGAGAATTACACTAAACTACTTTTCTTCAATTGAGTAGAAGACCGTAACTAGTAATCCAGTATCAAACCATTGTCAAATGTCGTAAATTTTCCTGAGTTCTTAGAAAATCAAATTATGCCTATTTGTTGCAGTTTATGCAATTATTGCTAATATAGCTCTCCATTTGGTGCAGAAAGATAGTGATGCAGTGAGAGAAGCACTTGATCAGCTGAGGGAAGTTGGTTGGGCAAAGCAGTGGGGTTCTCAACCATATGTCTCCCGCCGAATGGTCAGTCTACATTACAAATGTGACATTCTGGGCGAGTGCCACTCAATCATTAGCCACATCTACAAACCTATGCATACATGTACATTAATAATGTATATCTGTTTTCTGTTTTAGCTACTTACATATCAGTTTTAGTGGATTGGAGAAAAATGATCTTATAATTACTTGAATTTTTGTGTGACAGACGTCTCTACGTGAGCTGACAACTCTTGGAATTAAAAATGCAGAGAACCTTGCAATTCCAAGTGTTAGAAATGATGTAAGTTCTGGTTCACTCTCTCATTTGTTGTGTCTGTCATAGTAGATACCTTTTATAGCATGATGTAGTCTTCACTGTGTACTCCGTAGTTCTTTGTGCTGGTTGTTACACCTACGGAAATTATACAGCAGAGGCTGCAGTGGTCTAGGATAACTAAGCGAAAAATTAGGGCTTTTTACGTTCGGCATCACAAACAGGCCTCGTGAAGACTTGCATCTGTGATCTTCTCGAGTCCTATTTTATGGTCATGGGTTCATCTAGTAATTTGAATTCTCTTATAGTTGCAACTGGAAATTTGACTGCAACTTTGGATTAATGTGGTTTTTTCTTGTTCTAGTTGGGATTTGGGAATTGGTTTTTGTAATATTTTTATGAAATTGATTTCTTACAGTGATGCAGGCTGCTTTTCTTGCCACAGTGGTGGGAACAACGGGGTTTTTGGGTGTTCTTGCTGGCCAGCTTCCTGGGGTAACTTCACATTTTTTTTGTAATTATATTTAATCATCTATATAGCATGCTTCAGGTACAAGATGGTAAAGCATTTGGGAACATACTGCCATGAGTTTTTGTAATTTGATCATGTCAATGAATTTGTTTATGCAATATTCACCATATCAATAGGATGCATTTCGTGCTTGTAAACTCTAGTTTTCCTCCATCATATTTTATTTTTAGGTAAAAATGAAGCCCTTCTCTTTCTTTCTTTGTATGTAGCACTTTTAACAGTACCTTATTGTGGATCCTTTCATTTACATTGGCTTTACTGTGATGTGCTAATGCCATTGCCCAAAACAAGGTTCTGTAGTCTAATTACACATCAGATGAACAAAAATATCAAAAACGGTTTATTCTAGCACCTTTGGTTGGTTTCTGGAAAATTTGTTCCAAGAATTGCCTAGAATACACTTCTAGGATGTTAAAACTTCATCCGGATAGGACCAACCACCTTAACCAGAGTTGGGAATTTATAAAATATAGTACCCTCCTTTTCTAGTGCATGTGATGGAGTGTTATGTTGATGAAACCGGTATGACTTTCTACTTCTTCAAAGTATAACTGACTTCCACTTTAAGCTGGTCGAATTTGAGAAGCTCTTTTTGAAACACTTCTTATAAATCAAAGGCATATCCAAAACAATGTATGATTGAAATACCCCTGATTTGTTCGAATATAAGGGGACCCTTTCTGATTTGATAATTGTTAATTATGGTACTATCCTGCGTACCATGTAAGAATTCATCAGCAGCTGTTTATCACATCCGCAAAAGCTTCATCTCATATGCCCTCAACATCAGTTGGTTCTTTGCATTTGCTCCAGACTACACTTAGGGTGATGTATTTTCCACTACCCTACATCAGCAATAAATATGATTTTCTTAGTTATTTATGTATCTGCTCATAACTCTGTACAATTCCATGAATAAAACCATAAACAGATATATGCAATCTAAATAAGATGAGCAAAGCCCCACACATTTTATATATGTTTTTAGTTCTTTTCATCTAGAATGTAATTACCACCAACTAGTTTTTCATGACTTGAACATACTTTTCTTTTTGTGCACCATTTTTTTTGTTTAGATTGTAATGCTGATACAATTGTGTAAGTAAACTAAATGAAATTAGACCCTCTTGACCTCCATTGACATATTAAATCTATGCTGTCAATATAGGATTGGGGATTCTTTGTGCCATATTTGATTGGGAGCATCTCATTAATAGTTTTGGCAGTTGGAAGCATCTCCCCTGGGTAAGTCATGGCAAATACATAGTATATACTGCATCACCCATCTGCCATATTAGTATATGTTCTAGCACTTTATTTATCATATGATATTCAGAGATTTTACTATTGAAGACTCTCTGAAGTCCTTTTGAGATTGAATGATGAATAGGTAATAAAGTATGAATTAAGGTTAACATAGCATCTGATGAATGCTTTATTAATGCTAATTCCCTTGTTTATTTTGTAGGCTTCTTCAGGCAGCCATTGGTGGATTTTCAACATTTTTTCCTGATTATCAGGACAGGATTGCTAGACATGAAGCTGCTCATTTTTTAGGTACTCTCTTAGTGGGCTGAATTTAACAAATTTAAGAAACTACTTATAAGATGTTGAAAACTTAATAACCTTTCACTCACGTAATTACATTCTTCTGTAGTAGAGGCCATAGATGCTATTTTACAAAAATATATAATAGAGGGGTGTTCGCATGCAGGAAATGAAAGGATACTTTTGTGTATGTGTGAGTGTCTAGTTTAAGTGTTGGCAAGTTTAGGCTCACATGCTTGTGCAGAAATAGAAGCTTGTTTGAGGACAAAACTCTATGCTACGCAAGTGTCAGAAGTCAAAGGAGGATTCCAATATATAGACTCTTCTCTAATGTTTGAGGCTTGATGGTCCCCAATAACGCGGAAAGTTCTTACTCGAGCTGTTTAAGTTACGTTAAGAGGAAACCTAATAGCCATAGTCTGACCTTTCGCTAACTTAGGGGGTCATTATTTCAAACGATAATTTGTAATTGTTGGGTCATCACCTTTCCTTTCCGCATTTCAGTTCATACTCCTAAGCATGTTTTCCAAATTAAAGGACCTTGTTCATTTTATAGTTTGTATGCATCTGTTACCGGTAATTTTCTGTTAATTTGGCTGCTAACTACTGTCATTTGACACAAGTACTCTTTCAACTTTAGTTGCATATTTACTGGGCCTTCCTATACTCGGGTATTCTTTGGATATTGGAAAGGAAAATGTAAATCTCATTGACAAAAGGATTGAAAAGCTGATATACAGTGGACAGCTTGATGCAAAGGAGCTAGACAGGTATTTACTGTAAAAGCCGTCAATTAAAGTTCTAAGTATAGTTTGTCTTATGTTTACCCTACATCTTAAGTTGATAATTTGTTCATTGCTTTTCATCTTTGGGTTCTATCACAACTTGAGATGGTGTGAATGTTGTTGGTTGGGTATTAGGCTTCATGCTATTTCGGCAATGTGACTCCCTAGGTGCTTTCTAACTCCATCATTCCCCTACTCTTTTAGTTTGTTAATCATTCTGTAAAAGGACAAGGCTGACACTTTTTTCTTAGCAAAAAAAAGAAGAAAAATTGAAAAGAAAGGGTGCCACAAGTATATTCAAGGCATCAAGTACAAGTAAGGCCAAAGGATGTTGGTGTGACTGTGAGAATAAAAATGAGATCCTGTAATGGAAAAAAAAAATAAGAGGTGACCCAAATTGGAAATTTATGTAGAAGTTGGTCAAAAGTGAATCATGCAGCTGAAATTTGGGGTGGGGAACAGGACTACAGGAGCATGGAACTTGTTAAAAGGTTCACTAGTCATGATAGTTCTTAATTAGTTGTCATATAGTAGAATTCGAATCTTGAATTGTTATGGTAACTTGTGTCTCTCTTTTGTTTGATGAGAATGGGAAGGGTAATAATACCCAATTGTTCCCTAATAAATCTTCTATATATACTACCTCTTAAGACCCTAACTGCAATAAACTAGCAAATCTTATAGTCATTTAAGAATAAATTTGTTGTGTTTGACTCTTGCTTGTTCTAAAGAAAAGAAGGAAAAGTCTTTCCCGCTTCTAATCTACAATTCAACTTCATGATATGCTGAAAATAAAATTATTTCTAAGAAGAGCATCGGCACAATTTTCTTTCTCAGGCTGGCAGTTGTAGCTATGGCTGGATTAGCAGCAGAAGGTCTAAAATACGATAAAGTGGTTGGCCAGTCTGCTGATCTTTTCACTCTTCAGGTTTTTTTTTGTAGACACCATTCTCCTAAAGTCCAGCTTTCTACAAATTTGACTATAAACTTGAGTGGTTTGTTTTCATCTTGTCAGAGATTTATAAACAGGAGTAAGCCACCAATTAGCAGAGATCAACAACAAAATCTTACAAGATGGGCAGTATGTCAATCTCTTCTGGTTGCTTTTTGCTTGAGAAACATCATTTGATCTTTCTTGCATCCGCTTTGTCAGGATATGAATGAAGAATCACACTGATGTGCTTTCAATTGCAGGTTCTGCTTGCTGCATCACTCTTAAAGACCAACAGTGCACTGCATGAAGCCCTAATGGCAGCAATGTTGAATAAAGCAACTGTAGTGGAGTGCATTGAAGCAATTGAGAACGCTGCATAGCTGCACATTATACAGTTTCAAGGAGCACATATATAGTAAGCAAATGATAAATAACTTTTTTGGTCCTACTGAATAATAAATTTGAAAAAAGTATTATTTTGTTTAAATATCAAGACGCTTGAAATTATTTATTTAAATGTTCAAACTTTGGTTCGGAGCATTTCAACTATTCTTGTAATGTGTTACCAACAAGACTCTTGAAAGGGAATCAAGATTAATGTTAAAACTGTCCTTCACGACATTTTAAAAATGATAGGGAAAATAGTAAGGTCAAAAAGGGGTCAACTATTCAGTAATCTCAAAATATCAAGCGGCTCCTCATTTCAGCAAAACCACATTATCTAAATTTCAGTGAAAAATCTCATATTAACACCCATATGGCCATTTATATTAACCCTAAATTTTTTTAGGAATTTCAGTACCCTGGAACAAAAATGAACACTTTCCTTGAATTATAGGAGGAGAAAAGATGAGGAGCCGCTGGAAACAACCGACAACGGTGGTGGTGGCCAGGGGAGGGGGAGGGGGGTGAGACTGGGGGGAATGAGAATGAAGGTGACGACGATGGTGGCCAGGGGGAGATGAGAGATGTGAGGAGATAGAGAGACCAGAGAGAGAAATGAGGCGGCTGAAGAGAAGACGAAGTCTGATTAAGTTTTTCAAGTTATTTTCGACGGAAATTCCGTCGGAAATACGTCTCTCGAAATTATAACGACCTTTCTCACATGCTCTTTCTCATGTAAGTGTAGCTGGGGGTTCTAGGGGTGAAACCCCCTTTGGCAGTTGAGCCGAGAGCCGAGTAGATTAAAGAAATAGACCTCTTTTGGTTGGTCTAGCCACGGAAATTCCCTCGAACATATCAATTGTTTCGTCAAAATTAGGGTTCGCGCTGGTGGGAAACTTGGCGCCAATGAGGGATTTTTTTTTTTTGACGGATTTCCGTCAAGATTGAATTATTTACGATGGACGTATATTCGACGGATTATTCTGTCGGTATTAAGCTCCTTTCGACAAACTTTAGTCCGTCGAGATTAATTCCGTCGAGTTTAAAGCTTTTTCTTGTAATGAACTAATATTCCGTTGTACATAATTAACTCGATTTAATTTATAATCTGATAATACTTTTTGAAAAAGAAATTTTTTAAAAGAATTTATTCAAATCCCTTGTAGATCTTTTAGTACATTTGGGAAACAATATAATATAGTATTGTCAATTAAGAAGCTGATCATTTCTCAGCGTAAAAATTATGCTAATCTATGTGCAGGTGCATGTGTGCAAAAATGAGTAGATAATAGTGCTTTTGGACTTTTGTTATTCAAATAATAAAGGAGTTAAAGTTTATTTCCAAAAATTGAAAAGATGACCAACCGAGTTTAAGATAATTAGATTAAATAAACAACTAATCATGAAATAAAATGAATTCTAAAAGCATTAAATTAATACAAGTAACTTTATCTCATGCATGACTTCTACAAATAATAATAGCCTAATGTCTTAATTAATAATTAAGAATGAGAATCTATCTCCATATTTATGATCTTCCCCAAAGAGAACGTACCAACACAAGCATATTCTATATATCTAATAAACTAAAGCCAAAGCTAAAGCTAGTCACAAACTTATAAACACGCGTTATGATCTTTTTTTAAATACTCTAGTGTTTTATTGTTGCGTTTGGATTTAAGTAATTAATGAAATAAAAAATAAATAAATAATTTTTAAGTATTTCAAATTTTATTGTACAATACTAATATGTTAATAATATTTATTAAACCTTGAAGCCTTCGAAATAAAATATATTCCCAAAATTAAATTATAATAGAATAAAAAAAATTCTAAAAAAGAATTTGTTAGCCTGACACAGTTCTCTCGATTACTTAAATAAAAAAGTATTTGTCAGCGCTACGCTTCATATCGAAGATAAATATTTTAAGCTTTTAATGTTATTAATTCTCCTTTTATTTTTTAATGTTATTAATTCTCCTTCTAATTTCTTTCTTTCTCAGATTCTTTTTCAAATAAAATATATCCCTAGTGGTTGTGTTTCAAATTAAAATTATATATAAAAAAAAACTTGTTAGTTTGGTAGTTTGAAGTTCTTTTGATTAATAAAAGTCAAAACAACCGAACACTTTGTGAGGGCAGGTGAAGTGTGTTGACTGACTATGACTTTCAAATCAATTATCCTAGGTGACTGGGAATTTTGACCGATTTAGCGATCGGTTTAAAATATATATATATATATTTTTGCTTTGACTCCTAAAAAATATATAATATTTTTTTTAATTGAAATTTTTATAAAATTCAGTAATTTATGTGTAATTTAGATATATATAAAAAACAGTGTTATACAGTCTGTGTAACATTATTTTTTATATGTATCTAAATTACACCTAAATCACTAGATTCTTTAAAATTTTCAATTGAAAAAAATATTACTCTTTCCGTCCCATGATAATTCTTTATTACTATTTTGGGTAGTCCCATATTAAATGTTCACTTTTTTTTAATAACCAAATTTTTACACATTTTTTTCTATTATGCCCATAGCATTAAATATTTCATATTTTTCTTATTCTAATTCTCTCTCCATATTTAATAAGTATAAAGAGAGAATATTTTGAATTGAATAGCTAGAAAGTCACTCTCTCACCTACATTGAAAATAACTAATGACATATAATTATGGATAATTTTGTCATTTTATTTCTCTCCTTAATATGCGTAAAAAATTCACCAGAATTTTTATCCTGTGAGAAAGAGAGTATATATTTTTTGGTAGTCAAAGCAAAAAAATAAATAAATAATTGGACCGGCCGCTAGACCGGTCAGAATTCCCGTTCAGTGTAGTTATAAGACTGGGTTTTAAATAAAGTCAGCCATATATGTCTCTCACCATGTGTAAATTAATGTAAAACTGGACAAGTTGGAGTTAGAGGTTTTGTTAACCTAAAATTGTTCTTCTTTGATCGGCTAATTAATCATGTTTCATTTTTTATATTCTTTTGTAAATTTATAATAAACTTTTATTATTTCCAAGAAAATTGTAGATAAGCTAACTTAAACAAAAACATGAATTTTCATTAGAAACTTACTCCCCACGTAATTCTAAATTAAAAATACATTTATAAATCGACCATTTTTAAAAAATATTTATTTTCAAATACATTTGTAATTTCGTTTTAATTCAAATAAATATAACAATTGTAAACTAAGTATAAAGTACTATTAATTATCATCTTTATTGTTTTTAAAAATTAAGCGAAATTATATCAATTTTGAATTTTAAGATTTTGTAAATTGACTTTAAAAAGTCAAAATATATCTCTAATTTTAGAACAGATGCAATATATAATAACAACTTAATTTATATGATTTTATAGTTTCAATTTAACTGATTAAAATAGAAAATATATCTAATGCAGGATGTTTTTAAACTTCAAGTTGAGGTTTTAAAAAAATAGCTAGTGGGTGAAAGTATCTATAGATCTTATAGCGACAGTTTTTAAAAAACTGTCGCTATACATATACAACGATACTTTTGTTATAAAAATAATAAAAAATATTGTTAATTTAACAATTCTCAATGCAACACTTCCCTATTCACACTGATCAACTAGTTGAATATCCTTGAGGATAAAAACGACATTTTCGATCGGAATGGACCAGCGACTAAGCAACGCGTTACACTTTTTTATACTTATTTGGTTGCATCTTTTTGACCAAAGACTACTAACATATATGCTTCCGTGCCATGCAAACCAACTCCATGCATTTTCAATTACCGAACTGCCCTTTAGATACATTATGAAATTAAACCTTGAGTTAACTGCAAAAGTGTCTCTAAGAGTTTTATAAAATTCTATTTTTAGTCCCAAAGTATTAATTTTTTATTTTTTTTGCAAAGTTGTTCCCTTTCTAGCATATTGATAAATTATAGGTCGGAATTCTTCACATACATATCGAAATCATTGGTAATTATATTTTTTTATCGGAAAAAAATTACATGATTGGGGAATGCATAAGATTTGGATAAGACCATTATTAATACATAATTCCAAAATCATCAAATAGCTAAATCCTTGAACAAATTTATTTATTAACACCTAAGAGTTTCACCAAGAAAATTGACAGAAATTCAGATATCTCAATGGCAGGAAGAACAATCCTAACAAAATGCAGTCACCTCATCACCATTAACACAAAAATCACATTTTTTTTATAACAAATGAAACCCACCAAAACTAGATTCTATTTGGAAATCAAGTACCACTGTCGCACAATAAGCAACTACTTGGTATATAAATATCATGTTGCCATAATTGAAATTCTAATTCAGTCAAAACCACAAGAATAATAGACAAGACAGCGAGAAATACCTCATAATTAATGTCTCTGAAATGCTTTCTTCCAAACCACACTAATCCAACTGTATATCTGCAATAAAGTTTTTAAACATGCATTTGATATCATGTATATATTGTTGTATTCATAAGTTTGAAACGGGTCAAATGTATATTCAACTATATAAAACGTGAGTTTTGACATATAATTTCGTCAATATGTTAAAAGAGAAAAATTTTGCTATATAAAAAAAAAACTTGAAAGAACACTATTGAGAAAATTGATACCTTGGAGCTAAAAGTGGAATTTTATAGAACTTTGAAGGATAGTTTTGCAGTTAACCCTTAAACATTTGACCGGGATAAAATATTGAATATAGAATTCAAAATTTTGAACTTTGACCAGTTGGATACAAAATAATTCAAGCCTCTTCAATTAATTCCTGTGGATGGAGGGAGTTGGTTTACTATATATATATATAGTTGAATGCACACATACTATTTTTTCATCAAATTAGTTACTTACTAACAAAATTAAGAGGAGTTAATTAGTGAAGATGGAAAATTACAGTGATCTGGTGATGATGAGAAAGTGGAGGGAAATAGTAGGCAGTTTATATTCAAAAGTTGTCACCACCACCAAGCTACCTTTGCTTAGGTATTACATGGGTCGTTTCAGCTCCATCCAAACTCCTCCTTCTCATCAACAACCAACTAATTCGTCACAAGGATTGATGCTGGTTTCAAGAGCAACACCTCAGAAGCCAAAGCCAACCACTGGGAAAGGTCCTAAAGGCAACTAATCAACAGACTAAACTTTCATATAATCATATATATATATATATATGAATTATGAACAATTCTATGTAGGCTAACCGTTGTGTACTGATTGTGTAGAGAGAAAAGAGTATGTTCATGCATGTACTGTTTTTTTTTCCTATTAGTAGACTAGTGCACATAGAAATACTTGTAATTTATTCGAAAGTGGTTAACATGAAGTTTATTTTTAAGTAAGTTGATTAATTGACCAATAGGCTGCTGACATGCAAGCGATGCTCTATGTGTGTAACCACCCCTAGCTAAATTAGTCCAAGAGTAGATTGCTTTATTCAAGTTGTAGCAATAAACATATATAATTATTTTATTTTTATTTGGAGTTGATGTATTTATGTATGGCCATTGATAGGGAGTTTATTAAATAACATTTGTGGATGTAACTTGTGAAATTTGTCTCTATATAACACGTCTTAATTAATAATCCAAAGAATGATATATAATAATTTTCTTCACACTCCCATATATATAGATCAATCAGCCATTAATTTAAATTACTGCTAAAGTTAGGTTATAGCCGATCAGAAGGATTTTGAAAATTATTAATATGAAAATGAAGTACTGTACTATTTTATATTGTTATTACATTATACTATAAGAAAAAATCTTAATTCCGACAAAATTATTTCCGTCAAAATTAATATATGTCCGATAAAATAT
This sequence comes from Panax notoginseng, assembly GCA_016801055.1. Classification (NCBI taxonomy): domain Eukaryota; kingdom Viridiplantae; phylum Streptophyta; class Magnoliopsida; order Apiales; family Araliaceae; genus Panax; species Panax notoginseng. Next base: position 991,236 of record CM029016.1, on the reverse strand, counting down.
TTTATCAATAATAATTCCTTCAAAAATATACTAATGTCGACGAAAATAGTCGTTTTCCTTGTAAATTGAGACACAAATGCACTTGATTACTTTTTCCCTCTTTCGGCATGCCTGAAACCTCCATCTCCCTTGTAATTATAAAGTAGCGAAAAAGAATAGTCTTTCATTTATATAACCAGTTCATAATCCCATATAGGTCCGAAATTTTAAAATAAAAGTATTGTATTATTTATATTTTTTTGTATTATACTATATTAATATAATAATTATACGAAAAATATTGTGTAGGATAATTTTTATATAACAAAAAAATATTGATATGTCAATAAGAAACCTTCAAATTAGGGTTTTGGTCAATCCACAAATTTTAATTTTTACCATCGCTTTGCAGTCTTAACCTCGTCGAAAAACCTGCCAAAAATCCACCGGAGTTGGGGGCTTGGGGAGTAGTTTCGATATTTAAGTTAGAATACTGATATGGTGGGAAAGAATTATTCTTAGAGTAAATAACGTACCTTGAATGTGCTAGAACATTTCTTATTTTTAGTACGAGAGACCTCTCATTCAGGAGTTGGGAATTAGAATTCTAATTGGTCAGGTTTTCAATCCTTGGTTGGTTAAATTTCATGGAAATTCTATCATTTACTGAATTTAATATACTTCTAGAATATTCCGCGAGTAAAATTATTCTGTTGCCATTTACTAATAAGGATCTATAAATAACACGTGACAACTCGTTATTGGTGGGTTATTTTTTTTTCATGCGCTAATTTTTTAGCGCCCATGCATGACCTCCACGGCCTTTAATTTGGGCTCCATGCATGACCTTAATTCTTGGTGTACATGACCCGAATTCTTAGTCTCCATGACGTTAATATATTTTGGGCTCTATGATCTTAATTCTTGGCTACCAAGGGATTAATTTTGGGGTTCTTTATACTAATATACAACAATTAAAAAATAATTACAAAATTAAAATATGTATAAAATAATTACAAAAAGAGTGTAACACAATAAACGGATAAAAATTAGTGCATCTATAAAATGTAAAGGGTCCAGATAAACAGATAGAAATTAATGGCCCACAAAAAGAAAAATATATACTCCATATTGTACTCATGCATGTAGAAGATAGTAGAAGAAAGTGGTTGATGAATCACTATCGAGGAGAGAGAAAGTGACGTCAATCAAAGAATAGCACATGAGTTTCAGTTTTAATCTAAATACAAAGAAGAA